>JARDYJ010000013.1:0-265000 GCA_029215755.1 Spea hammondii | reverse complement strand
TTCATTTTCCGCGATTCGCACGTTATGATTCCGGAGTGAGGTGTGGAACGCACATGCCCTCTATGGGCGTGTCTTGGGTGGTTTCGCTGGGCAGGTCACCGTGTGGAGCGCTGAACAGGTCGATTTTGTTCGTGAAGCGATTTGCAAGATCTGCCGCTGCTTGCTTCGTGTTGTCAGGCGGCCCTGGGCAGAGAGCGGACTCGGTGCGCACAGCGGCACCGCGGGTGATGCTGGGAAATGAGCCTCGGACACGGTGAGTACTGCGTGACAGCACTGCTCTATATACTAATGCGCCTCAATAACTCCGGGGAGCCCTGTAACCTGCCTGGCATACGCTAATGCGCCCCAATAACTCCGGGGAGCCCTGTAACCTGCCTGTCATATACTAATGCGCCCCAATAACGCCAGGGAGCCCTGTAACTTGCCTTTCATATACTAATGCGCCCCAATAATTCTGTGGAGCCCTGTAACCTGCCTGTCATATACTAATGTGGCCCAATAACTCCGGGGAGCCCTGTAACCTGCCTGTCATGTATTAATGGGCCCCAATAACTCCAGGGAGCCCTGTAACCTGCCTGTCATATGCTAATGCACCCCAATAACTCCAGGGAGCCCTGTAACCTGCCTGTCATACACTAATGCGCCCCAATAACCCTGGGGAGCCCTGTAACCTGCCTGTCATGCTAATGCGCCCCAATAACTCCAGGGAGCCCTGTAACCTGCCTGTCATATGCTAATGCACCCCAATAACTCCAGTGAGCCCTGTAACCTGCCTGTCATATGCTAATGCACCCCAATAACTCCAGGGAGCCCTGTAACCTGCCTGTTATATGCTAATGCGCCCCAATAACTCCAGGGAGCCCTGTAACCTGCCTGTCATATGCTAATGCGCCCCAATAACCCTGGGGAGCCTTGTAACCTGCCTGTCATATGCTAATGCGCCCCAATAACTCCAGGGAGCCCTGTAACCTGCCTGTCATATGCTAATGCGCCCCAATAACTCCAGGGAGCCCTGTAACCTGCCTGTCATATGCTAATGCACCCCAATAACTCCAGGGAGCCCTGTAACCTGCCTGTCATATGCTAATGCACCTCAATAACTCCAGTGAGCCCTGTAACCTGCCTGTCATACACTAATGCGCCTCAATAACCCTGGGGAGCCCTGTAACCTGCCTGTCATATGCTAATGTGCCCCAATAACTCCAGGGAGCCCTGTAACCTGCCTGTCATATGCTAATGCGCCTCAATAACTCCAGTGAGCCCTGTAACCTGCCTGTCATACACTAATGCGCCTCAATAACCCTGGGGAGCCCTGTAACCTGCCTGTCATATGCTAATGCACCCCAATAACTCCAGGGAGCCCTGTAACCTGCCTGTCATATGCTAATGCACCCCAATAACTTCCTGTCTGACTCATGTCCCCTCAAAGTTCTGTCCCTGTACTGTTTAGGCCCCTGTCTGCTGCGCGCCGCGCTCCCTGACCAGAGAGACTTTGGCACCAGTTGTACCCAGTAACCAGCTGTATGCAGACTATTGCGCAGGGAGAGCGCTGTCACGGGAAGCAGACTGGGCCATGAGTCACGTGCCACCAGGCGTGTTAATGGCGTGTTATTTTTCGCTCGCTTTAATTGCTTAGCAACTAGGCTGCGGAAGCCCCGCCCCTGAGGGGTTTTTGTCAGGACAGCCTGTGGCCCTCAATGGCTGTAAATTGCCTTTGTGGGAGGCGCCTTTCTGTCTGCGGTGTCTGTGTGCCTGGGATGTACCCCCAAACATGGAGACCCTGGGCCTGCTGCACATCCCTGCGCGAGTTGCGGAATACGGGGGGGGCATCTGCTTGTGCCGGAGGTCGAGGGCCGGTCCCACTGTGCGTCTGGGGATCGCAGCCTCTCCTCTGCATGTTTGTAATGAGACTTTTGCTCTGAATATTTTGCGTTCCGAGCTCACGTGCCGATCGTTTTACATGTAACTCACTCGGCACACGGTGTACGCGGCGCGGCTGGCTCTCTGTGTTCTCCGTGTGACGTGGTTTGCAGCCAAGATCCAAAGTCCGTGGCGTGAAAGTCCTGTGTAGTCAGAGAAACGGTTAACCCTTTGATTTCTGTGGGGAGTAACCTGTTACGGGTTTCAGAGGAGCTTTAGCCCCAGCACATGCCCCCCGCCGATTGCTGCTCCTCGGTACACGGCTGACAGTGTAACGGTCGCATTGGATTTTAACCCCGGGCCGTGCGGGACGGTTTTTACAGAAAGTTTCGTGGGAAGCTGTTATTTTCATGCGGTGGTCCTAACTCCTAGCCCACCGCATGATTCTGAAACAAGTAAGAGAAAAGAACGCTGTATGTTCTGTTGCCGCTGGTAACGGGGCATTGTACGCGATGCAGCGCAGGAGCTCACAGAAACAAGTGCGACGTAAAACTACTTCCCCCGTTATCCCAAGTTCCGTAAAATACAAATGTCTGCGTTCTGCTGAGTGTTTGGAAGCGTTGCACTAATGGCTGAAAGGTCTCATGCCGCGGGAATCTGTGCAAGCCGCGCATACTCGTTGCTACGATCCGTATTTTGTTTTTTTCTTGGCAGCAGCCGTAGAAATAGCTTTAAATCTCCGTGAGACTCGGCTATGAGTGAATTTGCGCGTTTTTCTTGCCTTTTAGCCCATTTGTTTCAGTGCCTTTTTAGGATCCAGAGTCACGACAAACGCTATGGATACACGATCCGGCCCTCGTTCCAACACTGGCAGCGTGTGACCTTGCTCAAGCCGTCCCTCTTTCTCAGGAGGGCAAGAAGGAAAAGGAGTTTAATGGGATTATAACACTCTGTATCCAGTTTCAGCCCAATGTAAGCCAGATATTAACCCCTTCCTCTGGCACACACCATTTCTGGCCTTTATCTGTCAGATGGTACTTCAGACATCCCTGGTGTGTGCTAAAGAGAGACCCTCCTATGGGAAGGCCAGATTTTGGTTTGAAGGCCTTTGGACATCTTTGCTGGAGCTCCTCCTTCTGTTGGTGTGCCCCTGACCAGGAAGAGTTTGGTTTTGTCTGGTAGGTGCTCTGCAGTGTGATTGAGTTTGTCTGTGCAGAAGCATTTGATTTTGTCTGGTAGGGGCTCTGCAGTGTGTTTGAGTTGGTCTATGCAGCAGCCTTGTTTCGGAACGTTTAGTTATGTCTGGTAGGTACTCTGCAGTGTGATTGAGTTGGTCTATGCAGCAGCCTTGTTTCGGAACGTTTAGTTATGTCTGGTAGGTACTCTGCAGTGTGATTGAGTTGGTCTGTACAGCAGCCTTGGCCAGGGACTGTTTGGTTTTGTCTGGTAGGTGCTCTGTGGTGAGATTGAGTTGGTCTGTGCAGCAGCCTTGTTTGGGGAGCGTTTGGTTTTGCCTGGTAGGTGCTCTGCAGTGTGTTTGAGTTGGTCTATGCAGCAGCCTTGTTTCGGAACGTTTAGTTATGTCTGGTAGGTACTCTGCAGTGTGATTGAGTTGGTCTGTACAGCAGCCTTGGCCAGGGACTGTTTGGTTTTGTCTGGTAGGTGCTCTGTGGTGAGATTGAGTTGGTCTGTGCAGCAGCCTTGTTTGGGGAGCGTTTGGTTTTGCCTGGTAGGTGATCTGCAGTTTGATTGAGTTGGTCTGTGCAGCAGCCTTGTTTGGGGAGCGTTTGGTTTTGCCTGGTAGGTGATCTGCAGTTTGATTGAGTTGGTCTGTGCAGCAGACTTGTTTGGGGAGCGTTTGGTTTTGCCTGGTAGGTGATCTGCAGTTTGATTGAGTTGGTCTGTGCAGCAGACTTGTTTGGGGAGCGTTCGATTTTGTCTGGTAGGGGCTCTGCAGTGTGATTTGAGTTGGTCTGTGCAGCAGCCTTGTTTGGGGAGCGTTTGGTTTTGCCTGGTAGGTGATCTGCAGTTTGAGTTGGGCTGTGCAGCAGACTTGTTTGGGGAGCGTTTGGTTTTGTCTGGTAGGCTCTCTGCGATGTGATTGAGTTGGTCTGTGCAGCAGCCTTGTTTGGGGAACGTTTGGTTTTGTCTGGTAGGTGATCTGCAGTTTGATTGCGTTGGGCTTTGCAGCAGAATTGTTTGGGGAGCGTTTGGTTTTGTCTGGTAGGCTCTGCGATGTGATTGAGTTGGTCTGTGCAGCAGCCTTGTTTGGGGAACGTTTGGTTTTGTCTGGTAGGTGATCTGCAGTTTGATTGCGTTGGGCTGTGCAGCAGACTTGTTTGGGGAGCGTTTGGTTTTGTCTGGTAGGCTCTCTGCGATGTGATTGAGTTGGTCTGTGAAGCAGCCTTGTTTGGGGAACGTTTGGTTTTGTCTGGTAGGTGATCTGCAGTTTGATTGCGTTGGGCTGTGCAGCAGACTTGTTTGGGGAGCGTTTGGTTTTGTCTGGTAGGCTCTTTGCGATGTGATTGAGTTGGTCTGTGAAGCAGCCTTGTTTGGGGAACGTTTGGTTTTGTCTGGTAGGTGATCTGCAGTTTGATTGCGTTGGGCTGTGCAGCAGACTTGTTTGGGGAGCGTTTGGTTTTGTCTGGTAGGCTCTCTGCGATGTGATTGAGTTGGTCTGTGAAGCAGCCTTGTTTGGGGAACGTTTGGTTTTGTCTGGTAGGTGATCTGCAGTTTGATTGCGTTGGGCTGTGCAGCAGACTTGTTTGGGGAGCGTTTGGTTTTGTCTGGTAGGCTCTCTGCGATGTGATTGAGTTGGTCTGTGAAGCAGCCTTGTTTGGGGAACGTTTGGTTTTGTCTGGTAGGTGATCTGCAGTTTGATTGCGTTGGGCTGTGCAGCAGACTTGTTTGGGGAGCGTTTGGTTTTGTCTGGTAGGCTCTCTGCGATGTGATTGAGTTGGTCTGTGAAGCAGCCTTGTTTGGGGAACGTTTGGTTTTGTCTGGTAGGTGATCTGCAGTTTGATTGCGTTGGGCTGTGCAGCAGACTTGTTTGGGGAGCGTTTGGTTTTGTCTGGTAGGCTATCTGCGATGTGATTGAGTTGGTCTGTGAAGCAGCCTTGTTTGGGGAACGTTTGGTTTTGTCTGGTAGGTGATCTGCAGTTTGATTGCGTTGGGCTGTGCAGCAGACTTGTTTGGGGAGCGTTTGGTTTTGTCTGGTAGGCTCTCTGCGATGTGATTGAGTTGGTAGCCTCGGCCCGGGAGCGTTTGGTTTTGTGTGACAGGTACGGGCAGTAAATGGTGCTCTGGCTCCCAGGTCGTGGTACCTGTTATACCAGTTGCACACGTGTAGCTGCGGAGATGTGACTGGCACCGTTTCCTCCAGGCCGCCGACTTACTGGTTTCTAATCTGCCTGATTGTTGCCGCAGTTTTCCCGATTCTTTGTCCGCCTGACCCCAGCGAGCTCTTCCTTGGGAGGTGTTCTGAGATCACAGCTGTGGGCGTAGGTTTCTTTTTTTCATTCATAACGGTTATTTGATGAATTATTTTGCTTTTGTCGCGTTTTAATTCTATATTTATAGCGTCATATTGTCTGCTGTTTATATAGCGGCTGTGGATTGGGTCAGCCGTCCGGCCCGATTACCCAAACGCTCATCCATCCGGCCCAGCGAATAATCTTTCAATTTTTGATCAGATTAAACTCATCCTCTTCTTCCGCAGGATCCGGCCTGTTTGTGATCCCGCGGATCTCCTCTCTGCGTTTATGCGGTGGCTGCTTTTATACGAGTGCTCGGAACGGACATATAGAACAAACGATCTCTGCGTAAGTTGTTGATCGTTCTAAACATGACACTCGCTGCGATAATAACTGTCAGCTGAATTTCCCAACCGCCCCCCGTCTCTGTACGCGTCTCGCACCAGCGCGTCTCGTTGTGTAAATACGGGGTAATGTAACTGCTTGTGTTTCACAATCCTGGAAATGCGAGCCCTGCCGTGTTATCAGACAAAGCTTTTCCTAAATCAGGTGTTTGAACAGCAGAAGCCCGGCTCCGGGTGCTGTTTACCGAGAACACGCGTGGCCGACAGGTGAGCCCGGATCTACCTGCGAATAAAGAGACCTCTGTGTTAAAGTGTTAAGCGCCCACAGAGAGTGTGCAGGGCAATTATCGCGCAGGACTCCGTGTATGAGGATGCGTCTGCCATATCCTGCTGGAGACACGTTGAGCAAACACTTCCTACTCTCTTTCATGCTTTTGTTTTGATGCAGATTGTGCCAAACTCTGGCAGGTGCCACTTTTTTTTTTTTTTTTAAGCGAAAAGGGTCTTCTGGGTGTCCCGTAACCTTGCTGGAGGCGTCTCGTGACTAAACGCCATGGCTTCGAAAAGGTTTCATTGGCTTGGTGGAGAGGCTCTGTTATCTGTTACTTGCATTAGTTATGTTTTATTTACATCACTTACATTTTTTGTTGGTTCCAGAGTGAATCTGGACGAGAGAACACTTCACTTATAATATATATATATATATATATATATATATATATATCTCCTACTTGAGGTTTACATTCATTTTTATCATTTGTTGTTATTGTGCAGGAAACACGCCTTGCGGTTGAAGGCGTTGTGGCTGTGCATTTGGCACCTGGAGGGTTAAGGCAGCTGTAATCCCTGTTCTAGATCCCTGTCAGTTAATTGTCCAATCCCAGCGTGTAAATCCCCAAAAGCTCGGCGGCTGCCTGCGGTAATTTGTCCGGCATTCAGTTCCCACCTGTTGGACATGACTTTTAAATGAAGTACATGTGTAATGAACACTGCGTCTGTAACACATCGGGTTACCGTTACAGGGAGCGAGCCAGGGATCCGCTTACAGACAGCTTCAATAACGCGGGGATGGAGAAATCGCTGCTCCTGCGCGGTCGCACCAGCCCCCAGGTGCCTAGGATGATCAATCACCTTTTCCTCCATGGTGCAATAAAAGGTGCTGTGTGCCTTTAAGAGACAGAGCGCTGGGGTGTGACATCATAAGATTAATCTTTCCTAAAACAGAATATGGTAAATTTCCTTACCATGCCCACAACAGACCAATCAGTGGCCAGCTACTGTTATCTACATACATACACACACATAAATATATATATATATATGAAATAAAATACACACACACACACACACACACATACACATATATATATGTGTGTGTACACAGATATATTTATATATATATACACACACACACACACACACACACACACAGGAGGGAGTTGCGTGGCATTTAATGCTGTATTTTTCTGAGCTTTGCCGACATGAAATATTCATACCGTAGATGATGTCTGAAAGGCTTTGCAGGCCGGCCGCACAGCTTCGGTCCCAGGAGAGACGTTCGGTGCCGAGATCGTAGCGGTCAATGTTTCGCGGAATATTCAGGCTGAATTCACTGCATTGATCTATGGGGAAGGCTGCCTTTTTGTGTTATGAGCGGTTAGATATTTAATGAAATCAGCTTGCCGGGCTCTGACCGCCGGACGGAACGCTTTCCTCCTGTCCCCCCACCTCTAGGGCACGTTTCTGCGGCGTGTACGGTCATTTCGCTGCCTCCCCCCGCAATGCGTGCTTTTATTGCATCCTCTTTACAAGTTTGGGCTCCATCTCCTCCGACAAGTTTTCCTGAAGTCCGTGCCGCCTCCCGGACCTTTATCCCGGATCCCACGTTTCCCCTTTCACGAGTTCTTTCGTTTTGCCGTATTTTCACATGTGAGCCCCCGCGTGTGAACTCGCGTGTAATGAGAGCGCCCGCGCTCCGTGACGCCCACAGGTCCCCGCCGCCGGAAACAGAACAGCTGTCACTGTCAGAATTACGTGATTTCACTTCTGCAGATAATGTTGCCACGGAAACAATTTCCCTCGACAATGAAGAAAACGCCATTCAAGATGACATCACTGGTTTGGGGCGAGTCGCTGTGAATGAGCATTTGATTGGGAAGGTAGGCGCGCATGTGTCCCCCGTCCATGCAAGAGTCTTTAAGGCACAGAAGTGATCCCGACGCTTATTCTCCGACACATCGTGCTACGTTTGTTTAACAGCAAATCCTTAAACGTATTTGTAGACGGGAGGATTACAATTGTTTGCGGTCTGGTTTTGTAGACGTTCGATACAGTGATGTTAATTTGTGTGTAAAGTACACTGTAGAAGTCAGCCCAGGTATGCTCGGTGCTGTGCGTGGTTGTGTACATTGATGGTATCGTTCCAGCCGTGTTAACGTCTTAATGCTGGGCTCTTAGTCCAGCGATCTCTGCGTCGGAAGCTCTTCACGTTTCCTCTTTGTCTTGCGAGCTCTCTGCGGTCTCGAGGCCTTAAGCCGGCGTCTATTTTCCTTGTACGTAAAACCCGTGCGATTTCTGTGTCGCGTTCTCCTCGCCTTCCCCTCCTGCGCAGGATCCGAGAGGGGCTCGCGGGGCGAATCTGATGCTTATCTTGTTCTCTGTTCGACAGGCTGTGATACACTCGGAAGACTGCAATGACAAGTCTGGAAAGCAGCCATGCCGAGAAGACGCGCCAACCCGCCAAGCAGCCGGCACCCAAGGTGCAAGTCCAGAGATCCGTCTCTCGAGAGACCATCACCATTCGCTTCTCGGCTTTTGGGAAGGAAGAGGAGGAGGAAGAGGAATTTGGAGCGCCGCTCGATGAGGAACAAGATGACCAAGGCATTGTCACAGCTGTAGAGGCCAAGGAAGACCTTTGCTTTGAGGCCGGTGCACCCCAATCTCTTAGTCCCGCCGCTGTGATTGAGGAATTCTCGTCGACTCCAACTGCAAACCCTGCCCAGGCTATTGAAGCTGACCCTGCGCCCGACACCTTCGTCTCTGTGCCGCTGCTGCCGTGTCCTGAAGCCGACGCTGCCCTCGCTTCTCCTGCTGACCCAAAACTACATTCCTCCCCATCGAAAGCTCTGGTCTTATCCACCAACGCATCCACACCCTCGGTTTCTAACACAAAACCCTTTCTGAGCCTAGTAAAGTCTCTCTCTACCGAGGTAGAACCAAAAGAATTAGTCCCACCTGCCAGGCACCGCCACTTAATGAAGTCACTAGTGAAATCCTTGTCCACGGACACGTGGAAGCAGGAGTCCGAGCCGCACAAGCCACCCGACTCCAAACTAAACTTGCATTTGTTTAAGCAGTTTACTCAGCCCCGAGTTACCAGCGGAGACTCCAAAACTGCACCTTCCTCGCCAATCACGTCGCCCTCCGATGGACGCTCCTTTTTTAAGGTCTCTGAAGTGGAGGCAAAGATTGAAGACACTAAAAGACGGTTTTCAGAAGTTATTTATGAACCCTTTCAGCTTCTTAGTAAGATTATGGGAGACGATTCATCGAGCTACCGACCAAAAGCCTTATCCTCGAGTGCCTCTGAGCTCTCCAACCTTTCCAGCCTAAATGGTCACCTGGAAAGCAATAACAACTACTGCATCAAAGAGGAGGACGGGGACTCGGAAGCCGAGCAGCCCGCCGGTGAGCTCGTGTCAATGAAGGATGAGACCCTCAAAACACCCGGTGAACTCGTGAAGGATTTAGACTCTAAAACCGCCGCGCATGCGAGAAATCCCACGTGGGAACTGGAGAAATGTTCCTTGTCTGCGTTGGCCAGCAGGGAAGACGAAGAGTTCACAGAACTGTATTCCGAAGACTTTGAGTTCGATGACGCAACGGAAGGAGATTCGGTTCTGGATGCACCGGAGGAACCGGACGCAACTGAGATGCTTTCTAAAGATGAAGTCGATTTGGGTCGTTCTGAAGTTCCCCTGAAAACGCTTTACGTCCTGGTCCTGGTGGTGTACGGTTACCTGCTGCTTCCCCTGCCGAGTTATGTTAATGGGCTGTGCGTGGGGATTGCCTTCGGGTTTATGGCCGCGATTGCCGTCGTCTGGCTCTTTGCGTCTCCGCGGTCCGGCCGATGCAAACTACGCCCTCCAGCGCCACGCGTGGAACCCCTGCTGGTCGAGGAGCCGGAGATACTGAAGGTGGGTCTTGCCCGTTCTTGTATTATCTGAATCCGATGAAGGTCCGGACATTGTCAGTGATGTGCATGCTGGGGCCAATGTGTTTTTAGGATGTTTCAAAGAGATTTGTTCCTGACTGGTATTATTACCCCCTGGGCAACACCAATATGACAAGCCCCAAACCCACCAGCTAAGCGTTGGGGCCAGAGATGGGGCAGGGGCCTGTTTATAGATTAAATACCCTGTTTATTTTTAGTGCTTTCCGCTTCTAGGAAACGGGGAATTTCTTTAGGATGCTTTTACGTGACGATCGTCCCCTCCATTGACTTCTGTTCTTTGCTGCTCTCGGTTCATTCCCTGGGCTGTCCATGGAATGCTTGTCTTTCTTTCTCTTCCAGGGATGGATGAATGAAATCCAGAGTTATGACCCCGAGACTTACCACGCCACCTTGACGCAGTCTGTCTTTGTTCGCTTGGAAGGATCCACCCTGAGACTCTCTAAACCCAACAAAAACGTCTCCCGGAGGACCATTTACAATGAGCCCAAACCTGATGTTGTCTACGTCAGTCAGAAGATCTTTGATCTCGCTGACAGTAAAGTGAGTGTCTCCTCAGTGGCTGGAATGTTCGGGGGGGGGGGGCTGTATTGTGTTATAATTTCTCAGTTTCAGCATGTGATTAAATTAAATGGAAACGACTTCTGGTTTTAAGCTCCCAGACCTGGATGTGATTAGCCGTGGACCCCCAGTGTCTCTTCAGTCATTGGTGGGGTGGATACGGAGCTGACAGCGGAGAGCTCAGTACTGGATCCCCCCTACTAATATACCCTGATGCTGATTATAGCTTATTGTAAACTCTGGTGATGATGAAACCGTGACACGTTATCTGTAATGACATGTTCTGAGCCGCGTACCTTATGTGCTTAATACATTTAATCATCTTTATGTCTCTACAGGTTTATCTGGTTCCCAAAAGCCTGGCTCGCAAGCGAGTCTGGAACAAGAAGTACCCGATTTGCCTGGAACTGGCCAGACAGGATGACTTCATGTCAAAGGTGGAGAAAGAGACTGCAGAAGACAAGGTGCCCTCTGATCATAGCGAGCAGGATGGGAGCAGAGCCACCGGCCACGGCGACCAAGTGCTTTATCTCTTCGGAAGGACTGGGAGGGAGAAGGAGGAATGGTTCCGACAGTTCCTCCTGGCCTCCAAAACGAAGCCTGACCTGAAGAAGCCGAGCACGGCCATGAAATCAGGTATTGGCGTCGGCATGCGGTACGGATCCCATCTAGGTCCGGATTCTGGCTCCGTGAGATGATCGTGGATGATTGCCTGGCTGCTGGCGTGTCGGCGTATGCTGCGTGAATGGGTTACATGAAGTGATAATTAAGTGCTGCGTTAGTCCAGGAGTCTTATAATGTGGCTGCTTCTCCCAGTCAGCCTCGTAGGTAAACGTAACATAATTACCATATAATATAATATTTACTCCGTTTGCCGACGTTCCTGCCGTGTTTGGCAAACTGAATAAATATTGGATTTCTCAGATTGAATGCGTAGTATTTGTTACCTTTATCTACAGGTTTGGGAACCTTGGAAGGTCTCCTTTACCTTGTTGTGATTTTTCTTTCTTTTGACTCCTATTTATGTGTAAAGATGAGATAGTCGGCGTATAGCAGACAGGAATGGACCTGCGCGGCCTGACATCTAACTGGTTAGGGCCGGTGAGATATTTCACCAGAACTGGCGAGTTCCTCATTGCCCATGGAACGCTCCATCTCGCCCCCCGCTCTATCACCAGTTGGCATTAGATGGCAGCGGCTCCTTAATGTAATATTCCCTTTCTCCTCTGTATACCCTGTGTACGTAGTTCGGGACGGTGGATGCGTTAGGGTCTAGAATAGAGTGGAACGAAACATGGCTCAGGGTGGGATGATCATGCCGAGCAGTGTGTCCAGGTCGCTCGCAGGCATTTCGGTGAAAATATTAGCCGTGTGTCTGATCCCCAACTACATGACGTCCCACGGCCACATGCTGATTAACCAGGAATGTAATTGACGTGTCCAGTCCTTTACCCAGAATGCCTTTCTTCCAAGGGCTCCTGTTAACACACAGCAGGCAGGGCAGCCAGTCGGGGGTCCTGACCCATAGCCGGAGCAGCAGTAAGAGCAGCCTGGATGAAGTGATGGCTCAGGCCAAACCCAAGGAGCCCACCGGGAACCTACGCCAAAAGATCCTTCTGGACTATACCGTTTACATGGCAAGGTGTGTTCCGCAGGACGATAAGAGTCCATCGGAGAGCCCCGTCCACAGCGCCAGCAGCAGCCCGACGGCTACCAAGAAGGTGCGGTGCCTGCGCAGGGGGTAAGGGGTCGGATTATCCGGGTCAGATGATCCACTCGTGGGCTCTGTAATCCCGTCTTTGTACCTGCAGATCCGCGGAGGACATTCATCAGAAGAAGGTGAACAGCAGGTCTGGGTCAACGCTCTGCTGGGGAGAATATTTTGGGATTTTTTGGGAGAAAAGTATTGGTCCGATCTGGTGTCTAAAAAAATCCAAATGAAGCTCAGTAAAATAAAGGTAAGTCCCGCTCTGCATATAAAGGCAGCTTCCAGAAATGTTTCTGGGGATCAGACTACAAAAGGCCATTGTCTCTGGGTGCAGCGGGGACAATCGCTTGCTTTATGTGGATCTTTTCAGACGCATTGTGTTCTAACTCCGGTTCCACAGCCGCCGGCAAAGACGTATTTATCGGCAGTCCCTCCTAGGGCCGCCGGGTATTAATGACTGTGACATATTTAACGGCAGTCCCTTCTAGGGCCACCGGGTACTAGTGACTGTGACATATTTAACGGCAGTCCCTTCTAGGGCCACCGGGTACTAGTGACTGTGACATATTTAACGGCAGTCCCTTCTAGGGCCACCGGGTACTAGTGACACGTTTAAACGTCAGTCCTTCTGGGCTCCAAGCGGTGGCATAATAAAATGACATGCCCGGTTTGAGATGTCTTCGCTGTGGGGCAGCTGCGATGGGGCCGGTGTCTGTTTCTGATCGTGATTTGCCTCGGTTGCCTTCCAGCTGCCATACTTTATGAACGAGCTGACCCTGACCGAGCTCGACATGGGGGTTTCTGTGCCGAAAATCCTTCAAGCCTTTAAGCCGACCATTGATCACAGAGGTAACGTTTATGCTGAACGCTTCGTAGACTCGTTGGGAGGAAACATTTACCGGTCGCCGCAGCCTGATGTACCTGAAATTCATGTTCCGTGTCTCCCAGGTCTATGGACGGACCTGGAAATATCCTACAACGGATCGTTCCTGATGACTCTGGAGACCAAGATGAACCTGACCAAGCTGGGTAAAGAGTCGTTAGGAGAATCGGCAAAAGTCGGGGAAATTGGCAAGGAAGGGTGAGTCCGGGGGTAGCAGCTGTACTGGGGAGGGGGCAGCAGCTGTACTGGGGGGGCAGAAGCTGTACTGGGGGGGGGGCAGCAGCCTCACTGCGTGGGGGGGGCATGGAGACTCGGCGCCTTCTAACCGACGCATTAAACTACGCCGGGGTGTCCATTCGTCATGTGATAATGGGCACACAGAGGCATGCGCGGGTCCACCTGATAATAAAGCGTCGTAACAGGACCTGGACGGTCTTCCCCGGCTTTAGGTTTGACCCCTTGACTGGCGGTTCTGGGCAAATGCCCGTGCATGGAGCGCCATCCGTAGGGAAAGAGTTTTTTGCCAGACTAATCCGTTTCATGTTTCCCCCCTGCTGCCTCTGCTGATGGATTTGTGATGAACACGGTGAGTTTGTGATTGTCACCCTGCGCTTCCTCCGGCACTTGCCCCCTCTTGGGGTTTATCACAGCTCTTGGTTCACGTTTTGCCCCTGGGTGCAGCCGACGCGGTGCTGGAGCTGATGCCGTTTCTGAGTTTAGCGTCCGCTGTAGTCTCCCATACATGAAGCCGTGTTTAAGGGTCCGTCCGTCCCTCCCGGGGCAGTTTTGGGTTGTTGCTGCCCCGTAGTTTCCAGGAAGGAAATATAATTGCATTCTTATGAATTATTCGTTGGTTTCCTGATGGCTGCCGGGGGTTTCTGACTTGGAGGAGCGGACTGTCTGCAGATTGAGCGTCACTCGGTAAACTCTTCTGTGAAGGGAATCTGGTGCTGGGCGGGGGTAAATCATTTTCTTGCCCGCTGAGCTGACAGTCCGAGGGTCGTTTTATTGCCCTGTCCTCGCGCAGCACCATGAGATCTGTGGGAAGGTTTGGCTTGGGGTGAAGCGGCGTGCCGCGCGTGCTCGGTATGGGGCGGTAGTTTAGGCTGTCTGGTTAGGATGTTGCCGGAGAGCGAGGGGTATTTAATGTCGCTTTGGGTATTTGCTCTCTCCCAGTGCCAGGCCGCGGGCGTATTACCTGGCGGACAGCGACGAGGAGTCGTCCAGCGCAGGCTCGTCGGATGAGGAAGATGCGCCGGAATTAACCGGAGACAAGCAGCTGACGGCAGGCGCTGAGGGGTAAGCGCTGCAGGGACCGGCTGGCTTAATGTACAGCGCTGTGTATGCCTAATGGGCAGGTCATGCCCTGTGCAGCCGTGTGAGCAGTTCATACAAACATGCATCACGTGTCTGTCTCTGCCAGGTACACGGCAACGCACCGTGCCAGCAAGATCATGAGGTTTGTGGATAAAATCACCAAATCCAAGTATTTCCAGAAAGCCACGGAAACGGAGTTCATAAAGAGGAAGATTGAGGAGGTCTCGAACACTCCCCTGCTGCTCACCGTGGAGGTCCAGGAGTGCCGGGGGTTGTTAGCCATGAACATTCCGCCCCCCCCTACAGACAGGATCTGGTAAGTGGCGGGTAAAGGCTGGGCTATGCGCGGGAGGGAGCCGAGTGAAGAGGCGTAAAAGCCGCTAAAGCCGCCGTTTGTCTCCCGCGGCAGGTATGGATTCCGGACGCCGCCGCATCTAGAGCTGAAAGCGCGGCCGAAGCTCGGTGAGCGGGAAGTGACGCTGGCGCATGTCACCGAGTGGATCGAGAAGAAGCTGGAGCAGGAGTTTCAGGTAAACGTTATTGATTCATGATGTGCGAAGCCGGGCTGCCGTAGATGTGGGGATGCGGCGCCGCCGCCCTGCCGCCTTATTTACGAATGTTTCCCCCTTGATTTAGAGCAGGTGCCAGGGGTAATGGGTAGAGACTGCGGGCCGGCTTGTGGAGGGGGATTGATATTATGGGGGAGTTACACCGGGTACGCAGCACGAACCCGATAACAGACGAAGTAATCATTTTGTTTTCTTTTCAATAGAAAATATTCGTCATGCCAAACATGGACGATCTATACGTCTCCGTAATGCACTCAGCGATGGACCCCCGCTCTACGAGAGAAGCGGAGGGGGACTCGGCAGATGCGTGCTGACCGCCAGGCCGTTTGCAGTATTACTCGCACAGCGGCATCCTCGCGGCGCATGGACGTTCCCTGCCGGTGACCCCGGAGACACGGACCGGCGCAGAGGATGCGGGTTAGATGTCGGTAGGAGTTTCATCTTCCCCCTCTCTGGAAAATAAGCGGGGGCCTCAAATTCTTATTATTTTACCCCAAAACTAGACGGAGGACCCCCAACATAGAAAGGAGTCCAGGACTCGTGGGGTTCGGCCGGCCGCCCTGCTTTGGCCCGTATTTGTTTTTCTGCACCAGGAAATTCGCGTTTTTTCGCTAGATTTGCTTTCCTGTGAAGTTTCCGCTATGATGGCACTTAATACGGCGGCGACCGGAGAGCAACGGCAACCGGAAACGCGGAAGATGAAAGGCAATCGAGACGTCAGAAACGTAACCTGCGCACCATGAAGCCAACGCGGTTTATTTTTATATCCTGCCCAAAGGGTTAATGCTCATTTGTTTTTGCAAATATTTTAACCGCCGATTCCCCTCGTATCCATAGTAATGAATGCGGACGGAGCTCGGGCTGCCGCGGGGTACTTGCGGTACCGGCAGCTGCTGTGGGGCCGCTGCTAGTTCACGTGTTTACACGCGTGTTCGGGTCTTTACCTGCATCGGTATCTCGTGTACCAGAGGTCCCCCCGAGACAAACGTCCCCTAACGATTTAGAAGCTTTCTTCAGGTGGGATATTGTGTGGCCACAACTCGGGGTATCCCATCCCCCGTTCCAGGTACGAAGTGTCAGGCCTATACTATAGCACTGCCTCCAATCTCCCCTGGGTGGGGTAAAAGATTAGCCCTGGCATTAACTTTATTCACCCCAACGGCCTTATCAGTCTGTTGCCCTGTTGGTTCTTTCCCGTCGCACCCAGCGCTGCCCGGCGTTCATTGGTTCAGGGGCGCTCTGATCGTCCCCATTCGCTAGGAGAGAAAGTTAGAGAGGGGGCGGCACCTAACCCTGCAGCTATTATTTATTCATTAGCAAGGGGCGGCACCTAACGTTGGGGCCATTAGTTATTCGTCAGCGGGGGGGGGCGGCCCCTAACCCTGCAGCCATTAGTTATGCTTTAGCGAGGGGGCGGCACCTAACCCTGCGGCTATTGGTCATGCGTTAGCAAGGGGGCAGCCCCTAACCCTGCGGCTGTTACATCTGTGTTTGCATGGAGGTGATCCTCGCAGGTTATACGCCTGCCTCTCGCGGGTGCCCCAGAAATAAGATGTATTTTTAACACGAAGAGGAGTATTTCTGATAAATACGTCTCGTGTGTCACGCGGGGTCATACACGGACCCCCAGCACCCGTTACATGACCCTGACCTCATTCAGAGGGCTTATTGCCCGTAATTTCCAGAGTCCTTTCATGCTGCTTTTTATCCGCTTTTTTTTGCCATTTTGTGCCTTTTTTTCCCCTCCTTTTTCTGGGTTTCTGGCTGCAGAATTCCCAGTCGGTTGCGAGCTCCGCCTCCCGGGCCGCAGAGGCTCAGTGATTGGAGGAGAGCAGCGGGAGCCCGTGATATAAAGCACTTGTGTCGCGTGAACGTGTTTTGTACTTTTCTATGTATAATTGTATATTTTGGGTCTGATGGCGCTGCTCTGCCGCGCGTTTGGATCGCGGGCTGCTTCCTGCTGCTGCCGGGGGGGGCGGGGGCCACGGATTGCCGCACGCTCTGCACCTGGCCATCCACGCCAACATGTGCAGTCCCTCTGAACCCCTCCGTAGAAGTTACCCCCACACGTTGCTTTTGGTGTAGAATTCAGTGCCGCTGCTACTAACTCCCCCCCCCTCCCCCTGTTGGTTAAGTATAAGGGCCGCGTGTACCTGCGCGCTAACCGGATACATTAAACTCTATCGGGACTTTACATCCGCCCGGTTCCCTACTATCCAAAGAGTTACCCCAAGGGGCGCTGGCCCTGTCAGGGGCCTGATAAACTGTTGGACTGGCTGCAGCCCCTGGTATAGAGGGGGTTAATATGCGTCAGACACATTGATTGGCTGCTATGGATACATTATTCAAGCCGTGCTCCGCGTGGCGCCCGTCCCACCTGTACAAAGAGACCCAAAGAGGGGGTGCTTTGCCTTTAATTGCCAAATATGGTGGGAGGCCAGGGGGCCTATCGGAGGGGGGTTAATACCCGGGGCAAGGAATACAGAGGGGGGGGTGGTGTTAATACCCGGGGCAGAGGACATGGAGGGGGAGCGGGGGTGTTAATACCCGGGGCAGAGGACATGGAGGGGGAGCGGGGGTGTTAATACCCGGGGCAGAGGATACGGAGGGGTTTATTGAGTTCCAGATTCAGAATTTGCCAACTTTATTTTGCGTTTTTCAGCTGATCCTTTTGTTTACGATGAAACCGAAATCATTTTAGATTTTTTTGAGAAGTAATTTTTTAAATGAAGTTTTCTGCTCATTTTGTCTGTTTTTGTGAATTAATATTTCATCACGTGATCTAATATGTAAATCTGCTACAGAATTGTGTTTGATTGCGGCGATTAGGCTGTCATTTTGCAGGTTTGCGTCAGTTTAATGGGGAAATTGCTGCAAATGCTGCTCATTTTAGGATGGACAGCGAGTCCCACAATCCAAGCTTCTGTTTTATTCTACCTGGAAGCACCGGAAGATTAGAACCAGACGCGGTACAGACCGTGCTGTGACATCATAACCGCACAAAGCAAAATGCGGTACAGACCGCGCTGTGACATCATAACCACACGTAGACAAACGCGGTACAGACCGGCCTGTGACATCGTAACTGCACAAAGCGGTACAGACCGGGCTGTGACATCATAACCGCACAAACAAAACGCGGTACAGACCGGGCTGTGACATCATAACCACACAAACAAAACACGGTACAGACCGGCCTGTGACATCATAACCACACAAACAAAACACGGTACAGACCGGCCTATGACATCATAACCACACGTAGACAAACGGGGTAGAGACCGGGCTGCGAGATTAGAGCTTTACGGCGCGAACGGTTCCGAAGTACCACAGGGTATTCGCAGCAGGCGCTCGCCACGGATCCCGCGCTACCGGGTGAGATATCAGCGATTTCGGATCTTACAGGCCCAGCCGCCGCACGATGCGGTCCGCTCGCCGTTTTATGAAATAAATCATATTTTCCTCTTCGGGTGACGTCTCTGCTGTGAGTTTGTTAAATAAAGCGGCCTTTCCGTGAAATGACGAACAGAAAGCCGTGTAGCGGTTACCATGGCGATGAGACAACCAGAGCCCGTTTATAAAGCTGCTGCCTTTCAGTTACTGTCTGTTGGATTTGAAAGGTGCAGAGCAGCAATCACTCAACGGATAGTAAGCTCTACGGCCAAGCCAATGATGTCAGCATCAGCCGTGTAACTGCCTGACGCCCCAGAAGCCGGCATCCCAAACGCTAACCTGCGGAACCAGGCCAGTGGCAGCAGCCCTATCCAGGCCTGCCACCTCCCAATACCTTACTGAATAAACGCTACAGCCTCACGTGGACACCGCCTTCTGTCACCAGCCCCCACGGCAACCTGTAAATATATTTTTATGTAGCGCCATCATAGGCCGTAGTGCTGTACAACAGGACACAAACGTTCACAGAGCCACAAAGCGATTTTCCTTCACTTGTTTCCTCGTCCCACGTGGCCCCTGCCACTGGGTTACTGGGAGCAGGGCCACGTGCCTACCAACCAGGGGACGGCCCCCGCGGGATTATAGCCAGCCCCACAACACGGCGCTGTACGCCGTCGCTATCGGTAACCTTCAGGACGGTTGGCACATGAGGAGCCAGTCGGACAACTCCCACAGAACTCAGCCACGTTGCGGACACGGAGGCTCTGGTTTAAACGTGATACCCCGCGTCCAGCGGAGGAGCTCCCAGCCACCAGCAATTACCCCAATCTGCCCTCTGGAAAGGGTTAGTTACTCTATCGTACCCCGTAACCGAGGGTCACGTCAGCGTACCTGAGAATGCGCAGGTTTCACCCGCTGACGCCACATCGGGCGCCGCTCCGCCGTTATAGATAGCAAGGCCCATCAGGCACCAGCGGGTAGGGCATGTAGCCTGTATTTAAAAGCACATCCCGGGAAGGGTCCGGGGGGCACCAGTTATGAACAGGCGATATGTTTTCGCACCGACGCTTGGCCAGCGAAGCCACGGAAAGGGCAATTCGCCGGTTCAAAGAGGGTGCGGGGGGGTAACCGAGAAGAAAGAAAACCAGGACAGGGCTGAGAGGAAACAAACTTTATTAACATTCTTACAAACATCACAGCAGACACCATTCAGCGGGCCGGCTCCGGGACTTCCTCGGGTCTGCGGTAGGAAGAGAAAACACAAAGCTTAGTGAATATCGCCCAGCGGAGGGCCCCGTCTGCTAAAGGCCGCGCCGGCAGCATTCAGATTTCCGGTTACTTCATCAGAGTCAGAAGTCTAACGCATAAGAAGTCATCACGTGACATTTACCCCGGCCCAGCAAATTACGGAAGTGTCCACTGCCACAACGCTCAGCCAGCACGCGGTGCATACATGCAAGGTAAGGTTCATGAGAGTTGCAGTACTGCTCTGCAGAACATCCACCCGGAGTTCCTGATCCGCCCCCATCCCGTAACCATACCCGATACCTACCGAGACTCCGGCCGGAAAGGCTGAGCCCGCTCCGAGTGACGCTTTATATACGGCACGTCCTGTAGCGCCTCCGCCAATCAGGGCAAGGGGCGGGAGGTGGCTGGTCACCAAGACAACGGCTGAGGGACTCCTTTACTGACGGTAGAGGAGACGCATCTGTGGGCGATTTTATTATCATTATTAAAATATGTTATCATGTATTGCGTTATATCATCTATATGTTATTATTATGTGTTGCCGTTATCGGGTATTGCGTTATATCGTCTATATGTTATTATTATGTGTTGCCGTTATCGGGTATTGCGTTATATCGTCTATATGTTATTATTATGTGTTGCCGTTATCGGGTATTGCGTTATATCGTCTATATGTTATTATTATTATTATATGTTGCCGTTATGGGGTATTGGGTTACATCGTCTATATGTTATTATTATTATATGTTGCCGCTATCGGGTATTACATTATATCGTCTATATGATATTAATTATTATTATATCTTGCTGTTATGGGGTATTGTGTTATATCGTCTATATGTTATTATTATTATATGTTGCAGTTATCGGGTATTGCGTTATATCGTCTATATGATATTATTATTATTATATGTTGCAGTTATCGGGTATTGCGTTATATCGTCTATATGATATTATTATTATATGTTGCTGCTATCGGTTATTGCGTTATATCGTCTATATGATATTATTATTATATGTTGCTGCTATCGGTTATTGCGTTATATCGTCTATATGATATTGTTATTATTATATGTTGCTGCTATCGGGTATTGCATTATATCTTCTATATGTTATTATTATTATATGTTGCCACTATCGGGTATTGCGTTATATTGTCTATATGATATTATTATTATTATTATTATTATTATTATGTGTTGCCGTTATGGGGTATTGCGTTATATCATCTATAAGTTATTAATATTATTATTATTGCTCAGAAATGGATAATGGATCTTAATTTCCTTTAAGAATTGTCCGATCTGTTAGATCGTAAGCTCCCTGGGACAGGCTTTCGAATCATACCACTAGACTGCATGCTGCTCTTGTGCGATGATCTCCCATTATTTGTGCTCCTTGGCACAAGAGCTCGCAATCTGCAGGAGGAAGCCCTCCATGTGTGATCCTGAAACACCTGGCTGCTTCTACCCCTGGTGGGTACGTTTGCCACGGGCAGGGGCTTCTTCCCCACCTCCTCCGTGTCTGGAGCTCTGCCCGATCATCCAGGATGTTTAAATGGATAGAGGACGGGGGAGCGCGCCTGTGATGTCACCGGGGGCGTGGCCGCACTGATCCCGGCTACAGGAAGCAGCAGCAGTAGTAATGGAGGAAGGTGCAAACAGCTTTCTGCCCCTGTGTTTGTTGCCCTGATTGTACCCCCTCCCCCCCGCCCCTGGGGCAGATCGGACTGTGGAGGAGACATGAGGCGGCTCCTGCTGAGGGTCATCTGCTGCTTTCTGCTCCTCCAGATGGTAAGTGTGATGCCACCTACCTACCCACTTACCTGTCATGACTGGGCAGGGGGTACCTGTATGTACTCGGGTCACCCAGCTGTGCCTCTGGACTGGCAGTAATACCCCACACCACCGCCTGCCACTCCTGGGGGTAGGCAGGGTGACTGTCTGAGCACCAGACAGGTGAGCCACCCTCTGCCACACTCAGAATTGGCACTCTAAGGGTTAAGCTGGCAATGTAACCTGCAGCCCCCTCCTCCCCAAATACCCCTCTCCTGCCCCCTGTGATTACCGGCGATGCTGGTGTCAACCGGCATTAATCCCAGAATTACTGTAAGGGTTAAGCCTACCATATGGCCCAACTGGACTGTAAGCAGTGCCCTGTACCGTAAGGGTTAATGATTTAGTGGTGGTATTTATTGTATCTTTTAATGGTTAACCCCCCCCCCAGTCTATGCCAACTCTGTAACTTCATGGTGTGGGGCAGTTAGTGTCTTGGGGACGAGGGTAAATAGAGGGCTACCGATGGTGTCTGAGGGGGGTAAATAGAGGGCTACCGATGGTGTCTGAGGGGGGTAGATAGAGGGTTACTGATGGTGTCTGAGGGAGGTAGATAGAGGGCTACCGATGGTGTCTGAGGGAGGTAGATAGAGGGCTACCGATGGTGTCTGAGGGAGGTAGATAGAGGGCTACCGATGGTGTCTGAGGGGGGTAGATAGAGGGCTACCGATGGTGTCTGAGGGAGGTAGATAGAGGGCTACCGATGGTGTCTGAGGGAGGTAGATAGAGGGCTACCGATGGTGTCTGAGGGAGGTAGATAGAGGGCTACCGATGGTGTCTGAGGGAGGTAGATAGAGGGCTACCGATGGTGTCTGAGGGAGGTAGATAGAGGGCTACCGATGGTGTCTGAGGGAGGTAGATAGAGGGCTACCGATGGTGTCTGAGGGGACGGGGGTAAGTACAGCGGCATTTGACGCCCCGCGGAACGGCCATCATTATGTGGGCCAGACTGCCAGAAAATGCTACCAAGTGCCGTGCCGTGGTGTTGTACTAGAAGTGGCATGAGGGCCCCCAATGTCTGGGGGCCCCGTGGGGGGAGGGGTTAGTGCGCCGTGCACATGCGTGTGGACAGTCCCCCCTGCTAGTTCAGCGTGGGGGTTATATATGAATTGTGATTCTGGTGCACACTCTAAAAAGTGGTCTTGTCACCATAGCAACCAGTGGAATGGCTCACATAGCAGCAGCGTCCCCGTGTATGTGTGGCCCCTTTATACCCGTTTATGAACGGTTTGTTTGCCCCTTCGTGAGCATCTCTTTTGCTCTCGTTATTGAGAATTATTTGCCCCATGTGGGGTAGCGTGATTGGGCCAGGTTAGTCCTGGATGGTGGGACGGAGCCCATACGGATGCGACGAGCGGCTATAAGGTGCAGTTGGTCCCCTGGGAGGTAATCCTTGGCCGTAGTGTATAATCCAACGGCCCCAGGGCCCAGCCAGTGTTCCAGGGGTTAACGACTGCATCGTTCTGCGCTTATTTAGACTCCTTTTGGGTTTTCCATCAGGTTAAACTGCCCCCCCGGGAGCTCTGCTCTCAGTTTATGCCCCTCTCACCCCCCCGCCGGGAGCTCTGCTCTCAGTTTATGCCCCTCTCGCCCCCCCGCCGGGAGCTCTGCTCTCAGTTTATGCCCCTCTCGCCCCCCCCCGCCGGGAGCTCTGCTCTCAGTTTATGCCCCTCTCGCCCCCCCGCCGGGAGCTCTGCTCTCAGTTTATGCCCCCCTCGCCGGGAGCTCTGCTCTCAGTTTATGCCCCTCTCGCCCCCCCGCCTGGAGCTCTGCTCTGTTTATGCCCCTCTCGCCCCCCCGCCGGGAGCTCTGCTCTCAGTTTATGCCCCTCTCGCCCCCCCCGCCGGGAGCTCTGCTCTCAGTTTATGCCCCTCTCACCCCCCCGCCGGGAACTCTGCTCTCAGTTTATGCCCCTCTCGCCCCCCCCCCGGGAGCTCTGCTCTGTTTATGCCCCTCTCGCCCCCCCCCCCCCCCCCCGTGAGCTCTGCTCTCAGTTTATGCCCCTCTCGAGCTCTGCTCTCAGTTTATGCCCCTCCCGCTCCCCTGCCGGGAGCTCTGCTCTCAGTTTATGCCCCTCCCGCTCCCCTGCCGGGAGCTCTGCTCTCGGTTTATGCCCCTCTTGCCCCCCCCCTGCTGTTACCGTAGAATGCCCCCCGACGGCGCTGTTATCGAAGAATGCCCCCAGGCGGGGCTGTTATCGTAGAATGCCCCCAGGCGGGCTGTTATCATAGAATGCCCCCAGGCGGGCTGTACGGGGGCAGATCTGTCCCCGTCGAGTGCTGGTTATTAGAGGGGTGGGAAGGGTGGTAACGCCGTCGGGAAGCGTTTTCTCGGCCGCTCTGTTGCTCCGGGGAGAGCGTCGGATGACTTGCCGCGTCCGGTGTGTGACCCTCGGCCTGACGCTCTTGGAGACAGATGGCGGCTCGCGTGCGGTCACACGAGGCTCTGCTGTTGGATGTTGAGATAACCATCTCGGTTCCCGGCGAGCCGCGTGGCACGATGCCCGTTCTGCGTGTTCCGGTGCGTTGTTTGCGTGTTGAGAAACCGCTGGCTGTGTACAACACGCCAAGTAATTTAATGTCATTAATATATTGGCCTGTAATGCCACATTTACCCAGTTACAGGGCAGTTCGTTAGCCTGGCTCTGAATTCTGTTTGACCCGGCCCCAAGCGATGCGTGTAGCGTGTGCTTGCGCAGCTCCAGGCGGGACGGGTACTTTGGCAGGTGCTTGGTTTGTTTGCCTGTCCAGGTACCGGCGCTGGGAAGCGAACACGTGTTTCCGGGGTCACCGAGCGGAGCTTTCAGGGCTGGATCTGCTATAAACAGAAGTGAAATTGGCTCTGAGATAACAACCGGTCCGTGCTGTGACCGGCGTCTGATCCACGGGGGGCAACTAAACTTCTTTCTAATCGCTTATCTGTATCGGGGTTATTAAGATACGTATTGCTACATGTTATATGAGAGGGTTATGCCTGTCCTGATTCCCCCCCATGTGTGAAACGCGTCGGCCATAACGTGTTTTTTTAATATATATAAATTTTGCCGCCTCTGTTCCAGGACGGCCGGAGCTGCGGCACGGTGTCTCTGCCTGAATCCCTGCTCTTCGTGTCCACGTTGGACGGGAGTCTTCACGCCGTCAGCAAGAGGAGCGGCTCGATCAAGTGGACGTTAAAAGAGGGTGATTATACGTGATCCGTGAGACCCTTCCCCAAATCCCAGGCGTTCTGTTTGTTTCCCCTCTTGCTTTGTCCCCAAACACGTGGCAAGTAATAATGCGATCCGCTCCCCCCCCCGAGCGATCCACTCCCTGAATAAATACGGAATAATATTTTATGATATTATTTATTCACGCGGTGTCCACGCCGTGGCAGGGTCACTGTGTCCTGGGTTGGCCGGTCTCCATGTTCTCGGATCACAATAATCTGCTACCCGTGTGTTCCTTCCACACCGGCTCTGGGAACCGGTCAAACATTTCAACGGGGAGTAAACGGCCATTATCTGAAGCGGCTGCTGACCCCGTTGGCTAAATACCCACCCCGCCTCGCCCTGTGCAAACGGCCCCACAAGGTGAATGTTACCCCTGAATGACGATCTGAAAACCCTGCATCATTCTGATTGCGTAAATTGACTGATGGATACAATCTTTCCCGTTACCGGAGAGGAAAATGGGAGTTTTCACTTCAGGGCATTAACCCCTAACTGCCGCGATGTGGGGCAGAACCCCTGGAGTCGCTGGCTGCCTCCGATTCCATTACAAATGTCACATTTCTGCTTCGTTTGCTGATCCCAAAAATATGTGGGGTACGGCCCAGCACCCCATGCCGTGGCATTTCGGGTCGTGCCCTGATCTGCACCCCCCATAGCTACACCTCAGGGGTTAGGAAGTCCCTCCGCGGATGAGGTCCATGGTGGTCCTACCTGCCCCGGGCTGTCGGCGCCCTTTCCGTATCGCTTTGGGTTTATGGCAAGCGTATAATGTGCTCTCGGGGCCGCTCCACGATTTCTCGCGTCTTGCATCATTCCCCTGAAGTGTAAACACTGGCTGGATCTGCCTCCCTCTATCAGGGCAAACCGGGACAGGGTGAGGAGTGCAGGTTACCGAGGGGCAGAAA
Source organism: Spea hammondii (assembly GCA_029215755.1). Classification (NCBI taxonomy): domain Eukaryota; kingdom Metazoa; phylum Chordata; class Amphibia; order Anura; family Pelobatidae; genus Spea; species Spea hammondii. The sequence continues at coordinate 239,465 of JARDYJ010000013.1, read as the reverse complement.
ATTGATGGCTGCGCAGGCCCGTTAACCAGGTGATGTCTGCGTAGCGTTTGGGGTCTTTGATTTGCAGCGTATTCTGATCCTGACGTTTCGTGTGTATTTGTTTTTTTTTCTTTTTCCACAGATCCCGTACTTCAGGTTCCGACGCACGTTGAAGAGTGAGTTCACATCCTCCCTGCCTCGCCTGAAGCGTATTTACCCAAGGCGGGGTGTTTGTACCATATTTACCCCAAACCGTTGCAGTGGAACCCAGGTGCACGGGTTGTATTTAAATGGGGGGGGGGGGGGGGGAAGCCGTTTCCTTCTGCACTCCTCTGAGCATTTCAGCAGCGAGGGAACATGCGCGGAACGCGTCGCCTGTCCCACCACCCTTTGTATTTATTTGTTCTGTATGGACAACACAGCCATTTTCCGGCAGGGCGCAGAACCAGCGCCGTGCAGTTTGGGTCTGCAGCCCGTCCCTTAGTCTGTCTCCCCCCCCCCCCCCCCCGGGTTTTAGGGTCTCCTCTCCATGCCGGCCATTCACTGGCGAACTGCTGGACGCTCTCTCTGTTTGATTTCAGGCCGGCGTTCCTCCCGGATCCAAATGACGGCAGTCTGTACACACTTGGCAGTAAAAACAATGAAGGTCTAACGGTAAGGGCCGTCTCTTCACCACTAACCGGGTATCCGCTGCGTGAAGCGATAGCCTGCGTGCCGAGGGAGAAGGAAACAAAAAAGGGAGAAGGACAAGGGAATGAGTTCCAAAACGTTTTTCCTCGCCAGACCGTATGGCTGCCGGCCGGCATGGGCTCTGTGGGGTCACGGGAGGCGGGTGGTGACTTTCCGGTCCATCTTCCGGTAATGACCAGTTTTGGTGTTTTCTTTGCAGAAACTTCCATTTACGATTCCCACGCTGGTTCAGGCCTCGCCGTGCCGGACCTCCGACGGGATCTTATATATGGGTGAGTAGGCGATGCTTGAGTTAAATCCTGTTTTCCTTTTTTTGTTGGCGTCGATCTGCTGAACGGTGTTTATTGCTCAGTCCGCACTGTTCTTTCTCTCACCGGTTACAGGGAAGAAGCAGGATATTTGGTACGTCGTCGACCTGGCGACCGGGGAGAAGCAGCAGACGCTGACGTCCTCTTTTGCCGAGAGCCTCTGCCCCTCCGCGTCTCTCCTCTACCTTGGAAGAACAGGTATTTGCCTCTGCTGCCCCGGGACTTACCCCTGTTCATAGTATTTAGAATCCTCACAAAATGAAAGCGTTAAATCTGTCCACGATTCCCCCAAAATGAACCAATAGCTAGAATGCAGAATACAAATAGCTCCAGAACAGATCCGAGATGTCTGGCGCTCAGTGGCCGGATAATGTGTTATGTTGGTTACCTGATGAAAGGCCTGCTGTGCCGCTGTTAACACTGTCCATTCATTTATGATGAAGACAAAGCTATAGCATAACACGGTTATTACGCCGCCTGGGAAGGGAGGACGGGCGCATGAGTTTCACGCAGACGGGTTCTTTGATTTACAGAATATACCATCACCATGTATGACACCAAAAATAAGGAGCTGCGCTGGAACGCCACTTACTACGACTACGCGGCGACGCTCCCCGACAAGGACACCAAATACAGTAAGACACGAAGCCGCTCGCGCTTGGCCTCGCGGGGCGACGGGGAAGCCGCTTTCTCAAAATCTCCTCCTTTCTCCCAGAAATGTCTCACTTCGTGTCCAACGGCGACGGGATGGTGGTGACCGTGGACAGCGAGTCCGGAGACATCCTGTGGATACAGCATTACGCCTCCCCGGTAGTAGCGCTGTACATCTGGCAGAGGGAAGGCCTGCGGAAGGTCGTGCACACGAACGTGGGTGTGGAGACTCTGAGATATCTCACGTTCATGTCTGGAGAGGTCGGACACATCACCAAGTGGAAGTACCCGTTCCCCAAAGAGACGGAGACCAAGAGCAAACTCACGTGAGTGCGAGTCGTTTAAATCCCAGACAGGGGCAGGAAGAACAAGGAGATGGGCAGCGGAGTCTGTGGAAGGGGTTAAATCTGTAAATTAACCCCTGTGTGATGTAGAATCCTACATTTCCTGCCCTTACCTCTCGCACAGCCCCTCCGGCTGCTTTGCCTGAAATAAATAAAATAGGATTCGGCCCCTTTCATTCTGCGCGGGGTTAAATTCATATCTTTCCAGGAGACAGGACAATGGGTAAAATCCTAAATTCACCCTCAAAATATTTCTAATCGGAGCCGTTCCCCGGATCCAACGCGTTCCGCCGTCTGGGCCGCTTTCCTGATGTTTCGTCTCATTTTCAGGCCCACGCTGTACGTGGGGAAATATTCCACCAGCCTCTACGCCTCGTCATCCATGGTGCACGAGGGGGTGACCGTTGTGGTGAGTAATAATCTGAACAGCCTCCTTTCTGTTTTTGTAAATGTTATTTTGGGGTAAAATATTCTGTTCCTTTTGTTTCTTCTGCAGCCCAGAGGGAGAACGATTCCCCTGCTTGACGGCCCGAAAACGGAGGGCGTTACGATTGAGGACAGCGGTGAGTGTGAGTTCACACCCAGCACAAACCTGAAGGCTCCCTCTGGAATGAAAGGAAGGGATCGTCTGAATTACTGGAAGAACCAATGGTTGCTTATAGGTATAATACTGCCCCCTACAGGGCACGATCGCTTACAATGCAGGCGTAATTCCTGCACGTGCAAGGACCTCCCGTACCGCGGTCAGCTGCGCATGTTCTAAAGGGGCAGATCTGCTTTCATTTAATATTTTTGGTGCAGAAAAGGCTTATTTGTCTCAGATTCCAATTCCAATCTGATGAAATAACGGTTTCCTTCTGCCTAAGGTCACCATGAGATCCCACTCTCTGCACCCACCCAGATCTTGAACACCTTTCCTGCCACCCTGCCCAGAGGTCAAGAGAACATCATAGAAGACAGCACAGAGAGGTCTCGCTTCAAAGAGGTGAGTGCAAGCGGCCTGGAGAGTCTCTTGTGAACAGCAAAGGTGCAGACACGGCTCGTGTGATAAGTGGTCTCTGCGGTCTGGTTTCTCTCTTCAGGAAGTCCTGGCAAACGAGGCTCCTGAGGATGAAGAGACTTCTTACTCCAAAGACGTCAGCGACGTGTCCAGTCCGTTTCCTCCCAAGCCGGAAGCACCTGTCGACTCCATGCTAAAGGACTTGGCCACCGTGATATTCAGCACCTTCCTGCTGGCTGGCTGGGTGGCATTTATGATCACGTACCCCAAGGTAACGTCATTGAGCGGATTACACCGTACTGCGGAACGGTGTTCTAGTGGGCAAATCTGTCCGAGGAACCCAGAATCCCCGCTGCTCTGCTCTGAACTAGGTGGTATTGGGAAGCTGCAGGCACACAGCTGCATCTGCTCTAATGCTCCTGGCATGTTGGAGGGGTGGCTGGGCGCGGATGTATGCTGGGCGCGGATGTATGCTGGGCGCGGATGTATGCTGGGCGCGGATGTATGCTGGCCGAGTCTGCTCCATCTGACTGAATATATATGCTTTCAGACTGTGCAGCGGCAGCAGCAGCTGCAGCATCAGCAGTTCCAGAAACAACTAGAGGAGAAGATCCAGCTCCTGCAGATGCAGCAGGTCACTTTTCAGACCCCTGCCGAGGGCAGCTCAGAGGGGGATTTCTTGGAAATCTCTGGAGTGGGGGGCGAAAGCTCTGCTCATAGCACTCCTAACCTGTCTCCTAAGGCCTCAAATCATTCTGTCTACTCCAACATGTCCACATCTGAGGTCGGCAGCGTGACCTCCACTGAGCAGGAGGAAGAAGGTAAGAAGGTGGTGTGTGACAGGCGGGGTATCTGACGTGCTGCGGGGTATCTGCTGTCTCATGCTCAGCGTGTGTATCTGGCGGGGGCATTATCGCGCTCCTCGGATGTGTCGTTTTATCTGTTGCTTCTTGCCGTTCCTCAGATGAAGACAGCCGAGTGACCATCGGAAAGATCTTGTTTAACCCGAGAGACGTTCTGGGCCATGGAGCTGAAGGCACCATAGTTTACAGGTCAGGATAACGCTTGCCATTAGTGGTTTTCTGCAGGCTCTGTACAGGGAGCTGACAACGTGTTGGGTCTCCTTGGCCCTGGCGGCCCTGTTAAAGTGCCAATGAGCCTGCTGATGGAGTCCATGTTTGTGTTGGGAATAGAGTTTTGGTGATTTTGTTTACTTTTTTTTTTTGCTGCAGAGGTCGGTTTGATAATCGTGATGTCGCGGTGAAGAGAATCCTGCCGGAATGCTTTAGCTTTGCAGACAGGGAGGTGCAGCTCCTGCGCGAGTCGGACGAGTATCCCAACGTAATCCGCTATTTCTGCACGGAGAAAGATCGCCAGTTCCAGTACATCGCCATCGAACTGTGCGCGGCCACTCTGCAAGAGGTAACCGACTGCGTCTTCATTCATGCGCTCGGCGGCCAGGCTTATGGTGACCGTCGGCGTCCTTTTCAAACCTTTACTTATTTCAGTATGTGGAGGAGAAAGACTTCGATCGCCACGGTTTGGAGCCTCGGACCCTTCTGGAGCAGACCATGTCTGGACTCGCGTACCTACATTCTCTAAACATTGGTAGGTTCTCCCTTATTCACTGCTACATTAACCATTCACTGACCAAGCCCGTGCCACAGAGGGTCCCTGGTAAAGGGGTACTTGCTGCCCTTGCTATGCATTCTGGGTATTTTAACAGCAGGACTGTCAATAGAACAAATTAAAAAGCAAAAACCCTTGTGACGTCCAGGAGACGTGACCCTGGAGACAAGATGTGGCGTCCCTTGTTTCATCATCAAATGTGATGAACCCTTCAAAGGCTCCAGCCATGGTGTAGGTTGTCGTGAAAAAAACTGTTAGCTATCTGAGAGTTTTGAATTTTCCCTGCTCAGTGCACAGAGACCTGAAACCCCACAACATCCTCATCTCCATGCCGAACGCCCACGGTAAGGTGAAAGCCATGATCTCTGATTTCGGTCTGTGCAAGAAGCTGGCTGTGGGGAGGAATAGCTTCAGCCGGCGCTCTGGGATCCCGGGGACCGAAGGCTGGATCGCCCCCGAGATGCTGAGTGAAGACTGCAAAGAGAATCCGGTAAGGAGCATCCTGATACGCGAAATTATTTCACGGCGCCTGGAGGGATTCCAGCGAAATGTGCGGCCGCCCAGATAACATCTCTGATCTGCATTTTCTTCAAACCTGCCAGTAGTGCTGAGAGTCTTGGGAGTTGTGACCCAGCGATACTTGAGTGCTGCCTACCCCGGGAGAAATGTAGCTCCATGTACTAGAGCTGCAGAAATATTTGATCCTTATAGTAGGTCTTTGGATTTGCGTTTTATAATTTGGCCCCTGGTGCGCATACACGGTCTGCACGTGATGACTTTTTCATGGAGGTGATCCACAGAGCACCGTCCGGTCCCGAGCGTCGGCTTCCGCTCGTGGCCGCTGTATGTGGAAGGGCTCGGTGGGGTTTAATAAACTGACCTGCGTTTCATCGGCAGACTTATACCGTGGACATCTTCTCAGCTGGCTGTGTGTTCTATTATGTGGTATCGGAGGGGAAGCACCCGTTTGGCAAGTCCCTGCAGCGGCAAGCCAACATCCTTCTGGGGGTCTACAGCTTGGACAGCCTCCAGCTAGACCAGCATGGTGAGTGGGACGGACCCTGTAGGTCCACGCGGGGTCCACGATTAAAAGCAAAACACCTTTCCATGGCGGCCTTTGTGTGCATCCTTTTTAGAAAACCCAAAAATGTTGCAAAATGTTTTTCTGGGCTTGGAAGGGTTAGGGCAGTTTAGGCTTAATGACGTCTGTTTGATCTTGGGGGGGGGGGGTATGACCCCCGGTGCTGTGACCGGTTCTTGACTTTTCTTTCTTAGACGACCTCATTGCTCACCAACTCATAGAGCAAATGATCGATAAGGACCCCCCGAGGCGTCCGTCAGCAGATGGGGTCCTCAAACATCCATTTTTCTGGAGTTTGGAAAAGCAGCTTCAGTTTTTCCAGGTTTGTGCGCAGGCTTTTATGTTTTCTTGATCATATTCTCGTCATATCACGGACATTGAGCGTGGTTCTGCACCCCTTTTTGCTCAGGACGTCAGTGACCGCATAGAGAAAGAAGCCCTTGATGGTCCAATCGTTAAACAACTGGAGAAAGGCGGGAGACAGGTGGTGAATGAGGACTGGCGCGAACACATCACCGTCCCGCTTCAAACAGGTACCTGAATGACATCATCACTGGGAAATTGGGCCTGGAAATGCCTAAGATATGGCGGCCAAGGCACCTTCTGCCTCCACAGGCGGGAGCAGCCACCATCTTTGTGGAGTCCCTCTATAATGCAATGCAGCAAATAGAATTCATTTGCAGGCTCAGCTGCTGAGTATATTTTATATTTACAAGCGTTGTTGGCGGTAATTTTCATTGATTTATTCCCTGCAGATCTCAGGAAATTCCGCAGTTATAAAGGAAAATCCGTCCGCGATCTGCTCCGAGCGCTGAGAAACAAGGTCAGTCTGTGATAAATGAAACCTCCGTGTCCACCCCGGTCAGAGTGCGTGGCTCGTGTCCTCTGCCGTTTTGAGCTTCACAAGTGGGGTCTAATTTTACAAATGTGTTTTTGTTTTTTTCTCTTTCTGAATTCGCCTTGTTTTATTTTACACCAGAAGCACCATTACCGGGAGCTGCCGCCGGAGGTGCAGGAGACTTTGGGCTCCGTCCCGGATGAGTTTGTCAGCTACTTTACCTCGCGCTTCCCCGGCTTGCTGCTGCATACTTACCTGGCCATGCGGATGTGCAGCAGGGAGCGGCTGTTCCAGCAGTATTACCACCAGGCTCCCGTGCAGCTCGTGTCGTGCAGCACGAGTCCCGACGTGGCCTAAATGGAAGTCACACACACTGGTTTTGGGACCTGCCCTGGACAGGCTACAAAGTGCCTTTTTAATATTCCACCAGTAAGATGGCGGAGGCCGAGAGGGTGGCCAGCAGGGAGGCTGCAAGGTCCGTGGCTCTGTTGCACTATACTTCTCTTACGTGGGGCGATCGCACCTTTTTGATGTAAAGCGGTTTTCGGCCTCCACGTTCAGACTGTTGCTGATGGGACACCGGTCCGGCGGACGCACCGGCAGGACTATGGTAACGTGGCCTTCAATGGACGTTCTTGTAAGTGGATTTTACAGTCCGTTTTATCTGGGGACGTGCTCAGCTTCCCAAATCATCCTGGCCTACTTTCTTTTATCTCCAGTGTTTTGCTGCAGCTAGCCAACGTTGGTCATTGTAGGAATTTTGCGGCTTTGCTCAGAAGCCATTTTTGCTGCCCCGATGGCATTAAATGCTCTGTGGGTATCGTATGAAGTATTTGGATCTGGTGCGGCGGGACGCAGGCAGGTCGGAGGGGTCTTAGAACTGGAACTGACTTTCTATGCTAAGTAAAGATTGTAAGCTTGGTAGAGCCGGATTCTGGGCCATCTTACGCTTTGGGAGTTTTTTTTATGTTCGTTTTAATTTTTTTTATTGAAGAAAAAAAAGCTGAATGTATTTTTATATGTTTTTATACTGTTGGGGCGATCGCCTGTACTGTGTATTTGGCCCGAAGGCTCCTGCGCCATCGCTGAGGATTACGTTGGAGAGCCCTGTGGCCCCCAACGCCAGAGGGAATTGGTTACATTTTTGGATCCATAAATTCTAGATTCCGTTCGGGGATTTCTTGGGAGCCAGATTTGACGAATGGATTGTTTTCAGTAGATCCAGGAGTCGGGGCGCTCCTCGCGCTGCTTCCTGATTTGCATACAGAGATGTCCATCCCGAGGGGCTTTGTGGTTTGTTTTTCCTTTCTATGCATTTTATGCACAAACTGTACATGAAGCATTAATGTGGAAAATAAAGTCTGTACGTTCAAACATCGTCTGCTTCCCCACATCTTTCATTATAAAAGTTCCTTAATGGTTTCGGGGTGTTTTTCTCGGGAAACCACAGTAACGAGGGGCTTCTTTACTAAGAGGCGTGCATAGAGACCCCCTTTAGTTTATTGCAACTGGTAGGCAGCGATCCCTGGCTTAAAGCTGAGACACCCGCAATTTCTCTCCGTGACGTTTCTACACATACAGGTTTTCTGGATCTCATCCATCGCAGCTTGTGTTGATTGGTAACGGCAAACAATTACACTCCTATCATGCCAAGTCAGCCAATGCATGCTGAAACCTGGGTATGCCTCGGCGTGATAGGAGTTACAAAGTTCAACCCTTCTACCCAACCTCCCTATTTTTGATCCAAAAGAAGGCAAAAAGAAACCCTAAGTAAGCGACTTCGACAGAGAAGACGATTCCTTAACTCTTATAAGGCGTCTCCGTGACGTTTCTACGGATCTCATCCAGTGCAGCTTGTGTCGCTTAAAAGCAAACAATTACACTCCTATCATGCCAAGTCAGCCAATGCATGCTGAAACCTGGGTATGCCTCGGCATGATAGGAGTTACAAAGTCCATCAAGTTCAACCCTTCTACCCAACCACCCTATTTTTGATCCAAAAGAAGGCAAAAAGAAACCCTAAGTAAGCGACTTCGACAGAGAAGGCGATTCCTTAACTTTTATGTCTTCGTGATGTTTCTACACATACAAGTTTTATGGATCTCATCCACTGCAGCTTGTGTTGATTGGTAACAGCAAAGAATTACACTCCTATCATGCCAAGTCAGCCAATACATGCTGAAACCTAGGTATGCCTCGGCATGATAGGAGTGTATTTGTTATCAGCAAAGAATTACACTCCTATCATGCCAAGTCAGCCAATACATGCTGAACCCTGAGTATGATAGCTGCTCATCATATATATGTATATTTATTTGTTTTGTACAATTTTGGTGTTACTTTTAGTAAAAGTGTGGTGTTTTTTTTTTTTTTAATGGGGGGAGGGGGTCAGTTTCGGCCAAGTGAAGCCTGATTTTTGGTTCTGGTCCAGAATTTTCATTGCGGTGCATCCCTACTGTTTACCCCAATATACTGCAGTCACGGTGAGTGATATGGGACCGGCTGAGACGGGGGGAGGGGGGGGGGTGTTAGGGGTCCCTTGCGACCTGTTCCTATTCCCAGCAACCACAAAATTAACCCCTGAAAGACTATATCCAGGTGTCTTACATTACCCCAAACACCTTAAAAACAAGGTAATTAACCCTTTGCTAACGTTCTTCAAAGTAGCGAGTCCATATTAGAGAAACACCAGAGCTGATTAATTGATAAAAGGTTTCACAGAAGCTGCATACAGGGCCCGATGGTGAAGTTCTCCATGAATTTAATAAGAAAATCACTGCGATTATCCAAAACCCATAATATATAAACCAGGCCGGGCCCCTGGGGGTTACTGGGATTATTAACATGGAGGAAGGGGGTTACAGCAGCATCCCCACCCCCTGGCAACACTGGGGATAATTTCAGACAGGGTTAGCAGCTGTCTAACAGCCGGGCTGTTGGTTGTTCTTTGCCAGGCATCACCGCTGACGATCCCCGGTGCCGTGTAGCAGTAGTGTATACACAGGCTTCAGGCTCAGTTAGGGCTGGCAGCACCGTCTGCTTCTCTGTGGGTTTACTCAGTCTGTGTTGTTCAGGTTTTGGATGCGCCCGGGAACAGCCGATTCACATCGATGGGTAGGCGTCATTTCGGCGATTGTTAGACCGTAACCATGTCAGGACACAAGCTGCACCAGATGAGATCCATAAAACCTGTATGTATAAAAATGTAACGGAGACACCTTATAAAAAATCAAGAAAACAGTTGATGAGGAACAGTAGAATTTAAGGAATCGTCTTCTGTCAGGGAATCCGTATCGAATGAAATCGCAGAAAGCAGGTTTCGGCCTGGAGCAGCTACAAATCATTCGGTGGGTAAATCCGCCACTCAGTGTAAAGAACCCTCCAGCTCCTGATAAACCACTTATGAATCTAGCCGGTACACCGGGACCAGCTTCTGCCGAGGCGGGAACACCACCAATCCCAACCGAGAAACCAGCTCCTGATAAGCCATGTATAGATCCAGCCGGTACACCGGGACCAGCCTCTGCCGAGCCGGCAGCCGCGCTAATCCCAACCGAGAAACCAGCTCCTGATAAGCCATGTATAGATCCAACCGGTACACTGGGACCAGTCTCTGCCGAGCCGGCAGCCGCGCTAATCCCAACCGAGAAACCAGCTCCTGATAAACCATGTATAGATCCAACCGGTACACTGGGACCAGTCTCTGCAGAGCCGGCAGCCGCGCTAATCCCAACACAGAAACCAGCTCCTGATAAACCATGTATAGATCCAACCGGTACACTGGGACCAGTCTCTGCAGAGCCGGCAGCCGCGCTAATCCCAACACAGAAACCAGCTCCTGATAAACCATGTATAGATCCAACCGGTACACTGGGACCAGTGTTCTTCCAAACTTACATCTTTTCAAAAACTACATGATCTGAGCAAACGACTTCTAAACAAGAGGAAAACGTTGGCTCCTGATGCCTACCTCTTGATCTTTTTGCTTTTCTGGCCCGACGACGAGGCCGACATGAAGCCAGATGAACAGAATGTACAGAACACGGCTCTCCAGACAGCAAAATATTTGCATGAAATAAGAATCAAGAATGTGCCAGTAAGAAAGAAAAGCACAAACATACTTTTCTTTTTAGGGAAGGGCAGTGAACTCGAGTAGATAATGCACAGAAGATAGAGAAACAAATAGAAAGTCCGCTGAACGAACAGCGGATGAAGCGGGACAGCGAGGATGTATGGAAGAACGACAGCGTGCGCAATCTGTTAAAAGCTGTGCAGGGCTGGACGGAGAACGGAAAGGTTTATGCACGAGGTCACAGCAAAGAACACAGAATCGAAATCATACCTTTAAACAACTCACCAGTGCCCCAAGGAAACGAAAACGTCACCTTCTACTTAGGCTTCACGTATATCGGTTTTGTTGCTAACAAAATACAGGTGCGAGACTGAAACGGACGTTTAACGATGCAGGCGAACAGCTTCCCAAACAATAGCGCAGTTGGCATGTTACGGGAAAAGCTTTCCGACGACGTGATTCTGCTTACCGTGTCTTACCTTTACCACGTAGACCTTTATTTAACAGTCCCTGCCATGACACAGAAGTAGCAGGGGGTTAAAAGCGCTGTCCCACTTCCTGGATTCTTATATTACGCACGCCTACAGTATACCTCGTAAATAAGTATTCCTTTTTAAAATAATCCATTGTACCAAACTGTACGGCTTAAACCTGGAAAAACTGCCTTCTGAGCAGCACCCGGGCTGAGCACTAAAACAGCTCGTTTTCTTTCCATTAAAAAAATCTATTTCATATCTTGTTTTTGTAAAAATATTACCTTGTTGTAAGATGATGAAAAAAAAAATGTAAAGCTTTCAACCAAACTTTGCATTGATTTTTATTTTCCATTGAGATGTTAGGCATGTTTAAGGTACATTTCCGTCTTTAAAATAAATAAATGTTTAGTGAATCTGTTACTCACCGGTAGCTCGTGCTGGATGCCGGGTTATATTCTCGGAAGCAGGAATACATGTCGGGAAGTTCGGGGCGGCACGAAGCTGAGCCAAAGAGAGAACGGACAGAGCCAGAAGACGGACCCATGAAAACCAACGGAAGGCTACCTGCGCTAACGGGCATACAAGCGAGGGAAAATCCTTCTCTTAGCCGTCAAAAGAAAGGGTCTTAAAAGTACTACTAACAGCACAAAAGTGCAGCCAAAGACAGACCAAAAATAACAGGTTTACCAACCACTCACCTGGGCTGATGTGGCCGCGGTCCCATGCCTCTCAAATAGCTCCTGAAATACGTCGATGTGGTGGCACGGTCTGGCTGAATTCACACAGGCCGTACCCCTAGAAGAGTGCCAGAAATGCTGCACCGATTCCCGGTTGGGTCCATCTTAAAAACATTGGCCGCATCCGTCCCTTCCTAACACAAGATGCCACTAAGGCTATTGTCCATGCCCTCCACAATCCACCATGAACTCTGTCGCCAGACTTATCTTCATTATCAATCGCTTTACTAACACCACCAGTCTATTACTTCAAATCCCGACTTACTTTCAAAGCCCTTTACATGGCTTCCTCTCTCCACTCATCACTAAATACCCCTCCCCTGGTCTGTGCCCATCTTTATATAACCCACCGGTCTCTGATTATCTTTAAATACCCCCCGGGCTCTCCGCTCATCCAATGATCTCCTATCCTCTCCCTTTATTTCTTGCTCTCATGCCCGCTTGCGAGACTTTTCAAGGGCTGCCCCTATCCTCTGGAACGCTCTCCCCCGCTCTATCCGTCTCTCCCCCGCCTTCGGTTTTTCAAAGATCCAAAGCCCACTTTTTAGGACGCCTATGAACCACAGTATGATTAACATGAATAACAATCTTTTAGTTGACCACCAGTTATGACAGACAGCACAAACATTTTGGTAATTATTCAATCTCTTACTAGGAACAGGTCCACAAGCCTTTCATTAAAAGATTTTTTTTATTGACATGAACAAAAAACAATTAGACAGTAAAAGAATTCCACGTATCCATCAAACAGATGCCCGGTCCATTAAGTGCAGTCTAATCGTCACAGGCAAGGCACATAGAACACAAGATAATCGAGTACCTGCTTCACATGTGAGTTTGGGACACAGCAGCCCACGGGGAGCCCACATGAACAGACACTCAGCCTTGGTTCTAAGACCTGGAGCAGCATTTGTTTTTACCTCAATCGGCAGAAGACGTAGAAACTGTCGTGAGGAGAGAGAGTGCAACCCAACACATGAGCAGGCATTGACGTGTAAGAAACATGAGTACAAATGATGACAATGCTACAAGTCAAGCAACTCTTCCACATGAAAATGGTCATTTCTCAAATAGTTATGATATACGACTTATGTCTGGTTTACTCATTGTACAGCGCTACGCCATACGATGTATATAAAAGAAATGTAGAAAATGTTACGTCAATATTTTTTTTCTGAAGACTATTCCGTTGCCTTGTAGCCAAGCCGGTGAGATACTGAAAAAGGCATCCAATTGTCCTCGGCCTCAACCTCACAATAGCCTAGAAGGGCACCAGAGCTTAAAGCCGCCCCCCCGTACATTAACGTGTGTGTGTGTACGTGTGTGTGCGTGTGTGTGCGTGCGTGTGCGTGCGTGCGTGTGCGTACGCGTGTACGCGCGTGCGTGCGTGTGCGTACGCGTGTACGCGCGTGCGTGCGTGTGCGCGTGTGTACATCTCTTCCCATCCTAGGCATACAGTTACCCCATCTGCTTAACGCCACACAAGGTTTCCTGAAAAGAATGCTTCTCCAAGCTCGGGTAACGCTGGATTGAGCCAGTAAGAAGCGTTATGCCCGTGCTAGGCGATGCCACACACCGCCACTGGGTTAGACCTACTTACTGTCCCTAACCCTTTCCTAAACGTACATTGGTCACCCACTCCTAAGAACCTCTAACTTCGAGGTGTTCCAATGCTATTATGCAGAGGCACAGGAGGTATTAACAGAAGCCCATGTCCAGTACAGCGTAAACCGTTTCTTCTCAAACCTTTTGCCGCTGGCCAGTATTCTTGGTCGTCGATGATTTTCGAGTCCGCAGAGCGATTGGCAACGAGGGGAACCAAATAAAACATAGAAGCTTAACAGGTCGTATCCCAGGCGGCAGGAACCACTTCGTGAGCTTCGCTTTGGATGCAGCAGTAACAGCATTTCACATCAGACGAGCAAATTCAAAGAGAAACGTTGCTTTCCAGAGAATATTTCTATTTGTTAACCACTACAAAATTACCGAGACAGAATAGCGGGAATACAAGACAAACAAGTCTCATTAAACATCAATGAATGTCTGGGGGGGTTGATTTATCTTTATACGCAATGTAACTATGACGGGAATACAAGATACAATGACATGCATGTAACCGACCAACTTACACGTGTCTTCGGCAGGCAGGGAAGTCAACCGGAAACGGTCACAGTCCCAGTGCTTTCTCACACCCATTAAATAGTGGAAGATAGAGTCACAGCGCCTCGCCAGAGCCCAGCACTTCGTTATAAAGAAATGACACGTTTCAAATAGTAACATGGAGTACTTACTGGTTCAAACTAACCTGTACCCGCAGTGTCTGCGTACTCTTCTCTACCAGTAAGTAGCTGAAATGCTGTTTGCTAGTCAACAGAAACATAAATTGCATTAACTGAAGTGTAGCGTATAGGATTTCTATTAACTAAACCATTCTTACCCTCAGTAAATCACAAACACCCCGATGTACTGGGGATCCGAGATATAAAATCTGGAGAATGATGGCGCTACATAAACCAGTAACAAAACTGGGCTGATCTGCGACAAACGCTTAACATTTAAGAAAAATAAAGTGAGAGTCCGACAGAAGGCCGAACTACCGGCAACCAAAGAGAACTCTCTTTTCCATTACTTCTATTATAAGTGCGTTGTCTGATGTAAAGGGGTAAAGCCCTGGTTTGGCTGAATTTAGTGATAACAAACAACTCACTAATTCTCCGATGATTCCCGGCACTCGGAGGGAGGGATGGCAGCAGAACAAACTATAACACGGCCTTTTGTTCCAGGAATACAGCAGCCATGTATAACTCATCAACCCACACGGTTTCTTTTACATGTAAGCTCTGGAGTGAGGGGTCCTAAACTCATTGTATTAATAAAAAAAAAATAAAAAAAAATTCCCCCTTATATCAGGGGTGTCCAACCTGCAGACCCCCCAGCTGCTGCAGGACTACATCTCCCATAATGCACTTTCAGCTAAGGGGCTGGCTGAATAGTATGGGAGATGTAGTCCTGCAGCAGCTGGAGGGCCGCAGGTTGGACACCCCTGCCTAATATGGTGCAGCAGAAGTCGTTAGCACTTTACAAACGGGAATAGTGAGCTGCTGTGATCCCTTCACTGGTATTCGGCTGCACACTTCGTTAAGCTCATATCAGGCATATAATATAATTCAGGCATAATAAATATATATATTTAATATACCTGACGAGACTTAACTAGTCTCAAAAGCTTGCACTCTAATGCCTTTCAGCTAGCCTTTTTTATTTTTTTTTTTTACAAACATCTGACATCTTCTCTGGTCCTCCTGGCAATGCACGGACGTAGCCTGAGCTACAGTATCTTGCCCTACTGCTGGCTTGCAGTGGGTCTACCTATTTCTCTGTTAACGGCTACCAGGATTCATGCATTAGGGAACAGGACGCTATCACAAGAAGCAAAATTCAACGTGTTTTAAATGTAAATACTTTGCAATTTATAAAAAAAACAAAAAAAAAAAAACAAACAAAAAAAAAAAACACGGAAACGCCGCCATGACTTCCCTGGCAGCTTTCGGCAGAAACACTGCCAGACAGGTAACAGGCAGCAGACACGTGACGCCTGGTACCCAACGGCACCTCCTGTGTACCTCTATTGCCACTCGCGCGCCATTCATCATAATCCCAATTCCGCCCCAAGAAGCCTGTCAAGGTGGCAGCAGCTGACCATTCGATATGTCTGGTCACCAAGGAAGGGCCTACACATTACCCGGGGCAGATGGCACCCATTAGCCCTTAATTCAATGACACGGATACTGTGGCACCAGACGACTCCCGTCAGGCTTGTGTTCCAATTACAGATGCACAAACCCCACGGACAGTAAGAGGCTCCTGTCACTCACCAAGCCAGAAATGCTTCATGGCCACAATTCATGCATTGAACATGACGGCTCTACTCCTGGAAGCGGCAGGTCACTGTTATGGTCGCCCCAGCCCTCCATACCAGATCCTAGCATGGTTTTGGATATCGCTTGCGAAATTACACTTTTCATTTCTGAATATTGCAAATCACTCAGTTGAACAAGGGGTACCAAGAAGTCTGCATGAAGCTGTAGTGATGCGCCCTCCTTATAGAATAAGCTGTATTGTGAATACTAAATGCGTGTGAGCCAACACACAGAGCAGTTCTATACACGTCTAACATACAGCATGTGTTAGTATGTGTACATTACGTGAAATCTCGTGGAAAGAAACACATGCTTACTGCAGAATTAATGTGGTCTGGCCCATTCCCGAAATAAAAGGTAGACAGCTTTACTTAATGACAGTCAGTAGAGCACTCAAGGGCCATGTAGAAGAAACAGCAAAGCACAGGCAGAGTAACGGGAAGCGGCCCAGGGGCGCGCACACAGCCAGAAAGAGAATCTCTCCTTAAACATGCGCAGCGATTAACCTGGCGACACATTACCCAGCGGACACCGTAAATAAATGCATCGCTGTACAGAACTGCTTCAAGTGTCTGACTACAAGAAAGCATTTACACCCAGGCAGGGTTCTGTGTATTAACAGGTAAAAGGCACTGCCACTTGATAGAACACCTAACAAAACATATTCCAAAACACAAGTAACCAATGCTGACACGTGACACTGGATTAGACGTGTACGTGCAAGAAACCCATGTCTCTAAAGTGCCAGACTTGCACGCACGGTATCTCCTCCGCTTACAAAGTGACATCAGAAAGAAGGAAGACAAATAAAGCTAGGCGGGCAGGTGACGCCAGCTCCTGACAATATGCTTTTAATGTAGTTTTACTCTGCGATCATCGGCCTGTTAACAGCGCACTTCGATATTTATAACTGTTTAACGATGGCCTCTCAGTCGTCCAGTTTAATTGCCCACAGAGTTCTCTTTGTGGCCACTTCTCTTCAATGTCACTCTAAGTGCAGATGTTTTGTACGGTCAATGGTTCTACACAGCAATCAGGTTTGATAAAATCTTGTGTCCCTAAATTAAATAAAGAGAGGCTTTCACCAAACTTGCTGCAAGTTTGGGGACATATATATCCAACAGCTAAAGCTGTGAAAGCCCCTGAAATATATAAAATAAATCCCACTTGCCTCAGACTGAACAGAGCAACAGTGAGACAGCCTCAGCCTGTGCTATGGCAGTGCTATGGGGAGAAGAAAAATCCACATTTTAGAACATACCCCAGTCAGTGTCATCAGAAAACATGCACATCGATCACTACAGAGCCACTGACAATGATAGGAACCTGATGACCGAATCCAGTGTAATAGAAAATCTAAGTTAAACTGCAGCTTAAGACTGATTTTACGGGAAGGAAGCCTGTTATTCTTATCACAGCAGTACAACTAGACCTGTACAAATTAAAAATTCAATAAAAAAAAATAAAAAGTAAAAACTGCTGCTTTTGGACAAACCCAAAGCAAAGACAGAGGTGTGACATGCATCTGTACAAACCTGCAGGCGCCGCTGCAGAGCTCACAATGAATAAGTAGCCAGAAAGTTTTCTTTCCTTTTATTACAGAATGAGGTTCGCACATTACACACACATTTTATTTAAATGGGAATCTAGGTACAGTCACATTGGGGCTGAACACATACTGCCCTCACCAACCAATGTTGGGGACTAAAGTCCAACAGCACCATAAAGGCACTGTGAAGGCCTCATGTCAAGAAACAGCAAAGTAATGGTGCAGAACTTGCCTTGGGATGGAATTTGGCGCCTTCACAATTAAACGAACCATATTTACTAAACGCCACTTCTAAAAACCTAGGTGAAACATGAAAAAGAAGCCATACAATATAAATTGCAACATCAGGAAAATCTCCTGTTTTGAGCCCCGCAAACCCTCCCTCAAATTAAAAAAAAAAAAAATTTTCCCCCGGTAATAGAGTGTCCAGCAGTTCTTGGTATGCAGGGAGATAGGGTATTAGCCACAAAGCGGGAACTGGCGAAAGCTGGGCTATATACACGTCACAAGATGAGAAAAGGTTTAATCGCCAAACCTATTTAATAGCGGCCACCTTGAGACATTACAGGAGGTCTGATTCCCATCAGAGGCCGTGGGGGTCCTCCTTGGTACTGTGGAACCATTGGGGGTCCTTGTCCATAAGGGGGCATCCCAGCAGGGTGATATCCAGGCATTCCTTGGTGTGGGCTGCCAAACTGTCCTAAAGTGATGAACAAGGGAGCTTAGATCAGTACACAAAGCAGATACATTCCTCTATTTAATCCTCAACATCTAAATACATAAAAATTAGGAAGCAAGTTACAAGCTTCTATTTGGTACTCCGAGGACGTACAGGTCCTGCGTATGGGGAAAAAAAAAAATCTAATCCTTGAAATGGGCTCACCATGAGGGGGAATCGCATGCCTCATTCCCGGCTGCTGGGGAGGAAGTCCAGACTGTGGAGCCATCATGCCCCCCATTGGACCAACCCCAGGATTAACCCCAGGATTAACCATGGAAGCCTGGCCTGGCCGGGGCAGATTACGCTGGTACTTTGGATGCTGGGCCCTTTTTTCTTCCTAAAAGTAGAAAAAGCACAAAAAGAAGATAGACAAAAAATTAAATACAAAATGAGTTTTAAAACCTAAAGTTGAATTCAGAACATTGCATGAAATTAATCCTTCTCTTCATGAAAATGGCATGTCTGCATATACAGTTAAAATCTACAATAAAACAATTACAATGAAAAGAGAAAAAGCTATTGATTCTGGAACCTTAGTTCCAGCAACATTTCAAACATTTCCAAAAGCCATTACTCATGAAAGTACTTACCAGCGAGATATCCTCATCTGGGTGGATCAACTTACTGGTTGCACTAGTTGTGGTCAGGGTAGCTGGCTTACTTGTTATGGAGGCAGGTTTGGCTGCAGTGCTATTGGTTGTACTAGTGGTTGACATTGTGGACTGGGTGTAAGCCGGGAATGTTGGTTTTGGCGGGTCTGTCCCTGTGACTGGCATACTGTTCAAGGGTTTAAAATCTGTTCCAACGGGTCCCGCCATCGATGTTTGTGCCTAACCGGTAAAATGATACAGTAAGAGCCAAGGCCTTTTGAGTTAGACTGCCAAATCTACAGGACAAGCAGGAACATCACAAGCAAAACAAAAAGTATTTTATCACTGCAGTGACATTAAAAGCAAAATGCAGACACTAAACGGGGTGTAGATGGAAAGAAATACTCAGGAACATTCTCCCCAAGATCAAACCCACGTTAACGTGGGTTTTTGCAGTTTTGTCAAAAGAAATGTACAGATATAAAGCCGAGAGGCTCCATCAAGGATCCCCACCCCCTACAGGGTACCTGCTCTGGTCACAGGCCCAGGGTTAAAAACATATCTTTTGTACGTATAGCTGGCAGGGTAACGAGAATGTCCCTTAAGAGCCGACGATTAGCCGTAAAGATGGAAATACAAATTTTAAAATCATGCATTAAACCAACATCTGCTCACTCATATGCACTGTCAATTGCATGAATTAACCCTTTAGACTTTAAATGGTAAAATTTGAACTTCTAAATTTTAGTCTTCCTGAAACTTGATAATTGATTTTAGGCTTGTATGTTTTTCCAAAGGGTTAATTTGCAAAGCTAATATTAATAGTGCAATTTCCTGCATACTTGTGCTGTGCTAGGAAACAGCGCTTTAGAAGATGCTGAGAGAGTTTCTGAATTGGAGGACGTTGTACTGGAGCTTGTGATCTGTGAGCCCATCTGCAGCAACGAAAGGAAGGAATGAAGATGCTACCTCGATGCCTGGAAAAGTTCAAACCAGTACACAGCCTACATAACGGCGTCCAGATAAGAGAATCGCGGAGCCAATAGAGCATTTAGAGAACAAAGAATGGGACCCCATTCTAACCAATCCAGGTTTGGGTAACGCACATGTTGCAGTGCTCGTCACCTACTGAATGGTTAGCTTCTGGCACCTGGAGCCACTTCTCTTAACAGTCACTCTACACTGGTTTTCCCATGAAGTGGAAACAGGGCAGCTCTGCTTATCACAACTAACCATCCACCGCAGAGGAGTAGAGAAGGGGTGTGGGGGGTAAATACTGGAAAGATCACATAAACGGTAAAAATACATAGCATTTCTCACCTGCCCAGCACTAGGGAAAAGTGGTTTGGGAACAGACTGCAAGGTAGCAGCAGATGTGTTAGGAGCCGAAAGTCTACCAATACCCGGCGGTGAGGTGATGGGCTGCGCCTGAGAAACAGATGGGATTCCTGGCCGGGGTCCAACAGGCGGCGGAACACCTGGAATTCACATCACAATACCAGTATAGTATTCCCATGCGACAAAACCAACATAAAACTTACACAACCACTATTAGCTGAAGGCTCAGGACTTAAAAAAACAAACAAAAAAAAAAAAACTGCATGGGATTCTCCAAATACTGCAGATAGAAAGTGACCTCGCCAGTCGTATATAGAGGGGGCTCCTAGCCTGCCAATCCCTTCCTTACCCCACTTGAAGCTACAGAAAAGTAGTTTTGTCTGTGGACACTACATACCTGGGGGCAAACCAGCCATCATCGGAGGTAACCCTGGGGCGTGATGATGCATCATACCACCCATCGGCATCATCCTGTTTAAACAAGGTTTGCATTATTTTGCATGAAATTAGTCTCGAACATAGGTAAAAATTCCCAGAAACACAATACTTAATATTCTACTTTAAATCAGTTTTAAAGGTTTTCTTCCAATTAGACACGCAAACAAAAAAGAAAAAAAAAATCTTTCCTAAAAGCATCTGCTTTTGTGTCAAATGACAAACGTTCCTGGCAAAAAGGATATGAATGAAAAAAGCCAAAATGTATTTCTGCGAAGGATTTTGGCATCCAGCACAACCAATAATTATTTCTCTACCCCTAGATTTAAGAACAAGCAGTAATACAAAGCTATTTCGTGGAGTATGCGGAATAGCGTTTAATGTTTACATTAAAAACAACCCGGGTTAATCTTGTATGAAGGGTCAGTTTATACTAACCCATGATGCATTCCAGGCAGAACAGGAGGGATTCCTGGCATCAGTGGAGGAACAGATGGCATCAACGGGGGTATGCCTAAAAACAGGGAAAGCACGAGTGAGCATAAATACAAGAAACATCATCGCAACAGTGCTTTAAATTAACAGCAAATACGGACACCATAACTGATCACAAGATCATGAACCAAGAAATGGTTTTGTGGGATTGAAAGTATTTTGGGGAATCATCCATGGAAAAGAGAACCTTAAGTAGATATGTACTGGCATATGTGTAACACTGTGTGCTGTCATGTATTTTAGCATAATATACAAGAGGCTTGCCATTGAAACGACTTCAGTGTATAGCAGTGCTCATGCTATACAATAATTACGGTAGCACAATACCTGGTGGCATGCCTGGGGCACCTGGCATACCAGGGTGAAGACCTGTCTGCCCCATGGATGGCATATACCCCTGCTGTGGCTGCATGTGTTGCTGAAATGAAGTGGACGCGCCAGACTCATCATCGTCGTCATAATCGGAGTCATCCTGGTTTTTCTTCTTCTGGTTATCTGGGAATATAATGAAAAGAAAAAAAAAATGTGTCTGATCCTAAAATAAAATCTGCAGGAAAGGCTTATCCGGCCCTGGACAATATCTATCAAGAAAGGCACATTACAGGGAGCGTGTCTGGTCCACCCATATCGTGCCCGTCGCAAAACTTCAGCCCAATGAGGGCCGAGGGGCCTTTGGCCAACGTGGAACCTGTAAGTCACATGTTCTGTTGGAGCCAAGGTGTACCTTGTGTCTTTTGTTCCAGTAACCGCCTGCGTTCCTCCATGTCTTTCTCGGGAATGCCCTCCATGCCGTAGATTTCCAGCTCGATGTCCGTCCTGCCAGGGATGGCATTGGGTACGGCATCAATAGTCTCTTTGTGGACCTGCATGCAGTGGATGGCCAGCCCAGGGCCCGTGTACAGCTTCTTGTGGCAGATGTGACATTTAAAATGCTTCGCTTTCTGGTGCTGAATGAGAATTTTCTCATCATCGAAGTCACGGTTGCAATACCTAATGCGAGGTTAAGGCTTATTTAACAACGCACAAGGCGCCACACTGGGGACAGCGTGAGGGGTATGCATGGGGCAAATAAGTGAAAGGGAAGCAACCATAACACTCCATTCATTTCTAGGACACCTGAATTCCCCAGTAGCCCATTACACGCCACAAATACTCTCTAATTTACCCCACAGGCCCCTGCTAACCCATTACACGCCACAAATACTCTCTAATTTACCCCACAGGCCCCTGCTAACCCATTACACGCCACAAATACTCTCTAATTTACCCCACAGGCCTCTGCTAACCCATTACACCCCACAAATACTCTCTCATTTACCCCACAGGCCCCTGCTAACCCATTACACCCTACAAACTCATTTACCCCACAGGCCTCTGCTAACCCATTACACCCCACAAATACTCTCTCATTTACCCCACAGGCCCCTGCTAACCCATTACACCCCACAAACTCATTTACCCCACAGGCCTCTGCTAACCCATTACACCCCACAAATACTCATTTACCCCACAGGCCCCTCCTAACCTATTACACCTCACAAATACCCCTCATTCCCCCCACGATCCCATCCGAACACATTAACACCCACAAATACCCTCTAATTCCCCCCACAAGCCCCTCCAAACCCATTACACCTCATAAATACCCTCATTTCCCCCACGAACCCCTCCTAATCCACTACAGACCACAAATACCATCACAACCCGATCCTAATCCACTACAGACCACAAAAACCCGCTCATTTCCTCTGCAAAGGATACCAGCACCAAGGCTTGAGCTGCTTCTTCTTCTTCCTACCCATAGCGCCGCCGACTCACAAACACAGAGCGAAGACAAGATGGCGCCGGCGAACGCAGCTCCCAGCAGACAGCGCAACAGGGCGGGAATGGAAAGCACCGCCCACTGTGGGGGTAACCTGACCCCCCGGCAGCCATTTGTAGTGTGGCCACAATCTTGAGCCCGGTGTTACTGGGTGAGGGGATATCTGTGGGGTGTGATGATTAATGATGGTAAATTCGGATCAGTAAAGATTAATGAACCGATTCATCGCTTCACTCAATGTGACTCACAGCAGTTACTGCTTCCCAGTCACTACCTGCACTCACACTGACGACTGGTGACTCAGAACCGCTCTCAACGGTTCTTTCAGTCAGTGAACTGGTGACTCAGAGCTGCTCTTAATGGTTCTTTGAGTCAGTGAACTGATGTGCTGTAGACTGATCTGTGAGTCTGTGTGCTGTGCAGATGCCTCAGTCTAGGATCATATTACCAGTGTAGTTAATGATTCACAAACTGAACTGTTACAAATGACTCGTTCAGTCTACTGAACTGATTCATTCAGTTTATTGAAAAGAGTCAGTTCAAAAGAACGATTCGTTCATAAACTGGACATCACTAGTAATTTAACCAAGTCCCAAACAAAGGACACAACACACGTCTCGAGTAAAGTAAAGGAAATGAGTGATGAACTTCCAATTCCTAACAAATGTATTTGTATTTTTCAGCCAGGCGACCAAAAGCGCTTCCCTCTTTGATTTCCCAAATAATTGATCTATTTGCCACACACATCTACGGACTAAACGCTGTCTCTAGGAAAATGTTTGGCTGACTGACCCAGCTTGTTTAAAGGGGTGTGATTGGCTAATCGACACACTGTTCTCTAATTAATGAAAATACAATAAATACATTTTTATATGTTTCCGAGGGAAGGAATTGGCGTCGTATGTTTCCATGGGAAGCGGTTGGCTGACGGATCGAAACTGTCTGACGGCCCCCCTTCCCTGTTTTCAAGCGATCTGATTGGCTAATCGGCACACGGTATCGGATTAGTAAAGATACATAAATACATTTGTATTCTGTTTCTTTCAATTTCCATCCCAACAGAGAAGGCGGTTTTAACCCGTTTGATTCCGTTGGGTTGGAAATTACTGGTAGGTCGGATAAAAGAGGCAAAAGCCTTGTTCGACTGGGTCTGTAAACGGACTCAAGCATGCTCGTTCTTAGATATTTCCAGGGGGAAGGATTGGGTTGACGGACCTTTTATTCTACAGGGGAAGGGATCGAGTACCGTTTGTTATTGTTTCCAGGGGAAGTGATTGAGCGATGGCCCTAACATTATCACGAGGAAAGAAATTGGCTGGGCCTGGGTAATGCACCTTCTTGTTTCCGGGGGAAACGGTTGGCTGACGGACCTGGCAGATTGTATTGGCGAATCCGGTTTCCAGGTGGAAGTGGTTGGCTGACGGACCTGGCAGATTGTATTGGCGAATCCGGTTTCCAGGTGGAAGTGGTTGGCTGACGGACCTGGCAGATTGTATTGGCGAATCCGGTTTCCAGGTGGAAGTGGTTGGCTCACGGACCCTATTTTTCCAGGGATAACGGTTATCACCCGCTTCTCCTTTGGGGGAAGGCTTTGGTTGCTGGACCAGATTCCAAGATGCTGCAGGCTCAGGTCTCTGTGGCAGAATCCATGGATGGAGATGAGCTAAGGAGTGAGGACAGCTTTGTGGAGGAGCGGCCATGTATCCACTACTATGCTTTGTATTTGTACCAGGCTGGGAGGTCAGGCTTATGTATAACACCGTTCCCACCCCCGTGCATATATAACGCCATCCCCGCCCCTGCTGAGTCCCCTCCCCCACTGAATCCTTGCTTACAACACCCCATCACTGTGTATAGGACACATGGCTGTTATTGTTTTGTAGCTTGTCGCATGGGGCCGCAGAAAGCGATGATGGGTCCCCTGTGTGTACCACGCGAGAAACGCCTCCCGCTGAGGGCTTCAGGTAAATTGTCCGTCTTTATCAACTGCCCCGTCTCTTCTCGCTTTCTTACTATTTGCCCCGTCCGGTGACCTGTACGCTGCTCGTTCCCATGCATTAGAATCACCTGAGCTTATTGTTTGTGCTCGCTTCTGGGGGGAACTAATTATTTGTCGCAAACGCCATGGCACTGTATATATATATATATATATATATATATATATATATATGTATATATGTATATATAACCGGTGAACACGCTGCCTCTGTGTTTTGTTTGAAGCTTGTCGCTGGTGGATACAAACCTCCCGGCTGAGTCTGAACCCGAGCTGAGGAGTTTCATGGCTAAGCGTCTGTCTCGTGGGGCCCTTTTTGTGGGAATGGGGAACGTTGTGTCTGTTGAGCTCAGGTAGGACCCCCAGGAGCAAAGCTTTGTGAACTGAGCTGATGTTAGTCCATCGCTGCATTTAGGTGATGTGGCCCTCTTTGCCCCCAGCTTTGCAGAGGACGCTGTGGGCTGTTACTACTGCCTGTTGCGTCAGGAGCAGGCGTGCGATCCTGGCTCTCGACCTCCGGAATACGTGGTCTGCTTCCTGGGGGGCCCCGAGAAAGGCCTGGATCTATATCCTTTCACTCGGATTGCGCTCGCCCGCTATTCCCCGACGTCCGGCTCGGGTGAACCTTTTCCTTAACGTTTTACGTTTAGACTGGAACTGGACAAACACGCCGAGCGGCTGAAGGCTATACTGGACCCCCAGGTATGTAAGACCCCAGTGGGGCAGGGCTGGCGGTGCGTCAGGGCAGATTTGGAGTATCTGGTTTCCGCGAGCGGTCCGAGTTCCTGCGTCACAATGCAGGATCCGAGCTGCTTTGGTGGTGGCGGCGGCTCTGCAGCGGGACCGCTCTCCGTGTCTTTCTTACACCAGATATCCCGTTGCAGGCGACCCATCTGGATACCCGAGTGTCGCTGCACCTCGCCGGCTGGTTTGCGGAGTCCGTGTTGCCGATCTCCCGGGTGGTCACGCTGTTTCAGGAGAAGCTGGCTTACCTCCTGCACGCTGTAAGTGGGGCAGAGCAGCCGCCTCTCATGTGGCGTGTTCACGGCGCAGGCTCATCCGGCTCTGTTTGCTTTTAGGCGCTGAGCTCCACTCCGCTAGAGGTGAAAAATTCAGACGTAGAAACCGAGAACGACATATTCAGGTAAAGTGTAAAGAGTTGGTAGCACAGGGCCTCGTGCATGCGCCGTGTCTGCCACAGACACGAGACACTTAAATAAGAGGAACGGCCGACAGGATTAACGGGAAAATCAAGCCTGACGTTGGAATAGAGGGTCGGCGGGCCGGTATGAGACTGGATAGCGAAGTATCCACATTGAAATTGGTTTATATGTGGGTCGATGGGTAAAGGCACACGGCCCACGCTGCCGGGTTACCTCCACCAAACGCACAGGCTAATCGTTGTGTGGGAGCCCCTCGTGACCTTTCTGGACCGCTCTGATTGGGGGCTTTCTGTTATTAGGTTCCTGAGTTCTGCCAGTCTGCACGGCCTCGTCCAGGACCACGGCGCGACGTCTCTGTGCGTCACCACGACGGAAGAACTGCGCAAACCCGTGACGGTGGACTGCGGAGGGTCCCAGCCACGTCTGATTCATGCAGGTGAGGCCCCCGGCGTTTCTTCCGCGGATAACGTGGCGTCGGCTGGTAGGTGCCGAACTGCCCGGGACACCAAATACCTTTTCTTCTGTGTCAACAGCGAGCAATGCCTTCTGCGAGGACTGGGTGCAGGTCTTCATGAACAGCGCTGGCGGAAACCCCTTCCTCTTTCGCCAAAAGCTGGAGAATTTCAAGCTAAAGGTAAGTCTCCCCGCCGTGGCTCCTGTGGCTCGTGGTGACTTCAGGAGCGGATAGACTGACGGCCGACGTTTCCAATTGTTTTTCCGCAGGTTATTCAGGACATGAACAATCTGAAACGGCTGCTTCGCCAGGCAGACACGAGCCACTACGCCCTGTTCCGCTGCTACACGTTTCTGAAGAACTGCGGGAACGGCGACATTCTGCTGGACGTGGTGCGAGCCGAGCAGGCCGAGAACCCCGAGTCCAGCGGCGTGGTCAGCGTCCTGGAGGAGTTCATCCGCGATGAGGGCTTCGGCGCTCAAACTGCTTTGTAAGTGGATGGTTCCTGCCGTGACGCTCCGTGGTATGTCAGTCGCGTGGACGTGGCTCCCGACACCGTGTAGTTTGCCGTTTAGAAGCCGCATGAATGCCACGTCTGAAATCACACGCTTTGCGTGGGGAGAATTTACACACGTGGGAAGCTCAAGCCCTTCTGATGGTGGCCTTAGCGGGTCCAATCCCCCAACACGGATCCAATGATCATCGCTGCAGCGGGCGGGCACTCGGTCCGTGGCCCTCCCGTGAGGATAGCGTGTGTGCGATATTCGCCGCCCTACTGCTGGGTCCGTGGGATTTTCTAGGCCACGTGCTGTAGTGTAGTCAGGGTGCAGAGCTGGGTGTTAATGCTCTCCGGGGTGACTCCGGGGCTAACAGATTCCGGGCACGAGACGTTCGAATGATCCTGAAAACCATCCATAAAAGGCGTCGCGTTTGTCTCCAGCGTCTGCTCACCGATCCGGAATCCACGTGGAGGAAGCGACCCCAATCTCACTAGCGAGGCTATTTTATGAATGTGCTGCAAGCTTCCAACATCCGCCTGGCGCTGAAAACGTGACGGACCCCCCGCCCCCGCCTGGCGATGAAAACGCACTGGACCCCCCCCCATATGCTGAAAACGCAACGAGCCCCCCCCATACCCTGAAAACGCGCCGGTCCCCCCGCAGCTCGTCTTCTGCCGTTGAGTTTTGTTTTTGAATTTGTTTGTTTGGTTTGTGAATAAAAGCCGTGGTTTGGTGGAAGGCTCGGCGCTCGCTGCCTGTGTTCATTCGCTTCTCGCAGCCGTCGGCGTCACTTACGGGGTCCGCGGGAAAAACTTACGGGGTACAAAGAAAAGGGCAATAGAAACGCAGAGCAGCCCCGCCCCCCTCCGGCCCCCGAACCTGCAAAGCTCTATGAGCGGCGCGACAGGACACGGAAACACCTTATATATATATATATACATTATATACACACCGCGTACGCGGCGGGTCAGGTTTTATATATTATATACGTTACCCGGCGGGTCGGGTTTTATATATTATATACGTTACCCGGCGGGTCGGGTTTTATATATTATATACGTTACGCCGGCGGGTCGGGTTTTATATATTATATACGTTACGCCGGCGGGTCGGGTTCTATATATTTTAGACGTTACCCGGCGGGTTGGGTTTTATATATTATATACGTTACGCCGGCGGGTCGGGTTTTATATATTATATACGTTACCCGGCGGGTCGGGTTTTATATATTATATACGTTACGCCGGCGGGTCGGGTTTTATATATTATATACGTTACGCCGGCGGGTCGGGTTATATATATAATATATACGTTACGCCGGCGGGTCGGGTTTTATATATTATATACGTTACCCGGCGGGTCGGGTTTTATATATTATATACGTTACCCGGCGGGTCGGGTTTTATATATTATATACGTTACGCCGGCGGGTCGGGTTTTATATATTATATACGTTACGCCGGCGGGTCGGGTTTTATATATTATATACGTTACGCCGGCGGGTCGGGTTTTATATATTATATACGTTACGCCGGCGGGTCAGGTTCTATATATTTTATACGTTACCCGGCGGGTCGGGTTTTATATATTATATACGTTACGCCGGCGGGTCGGGTTTTATATATTATATACGTTACGCCGGCGGGTCGGGTTTTATATATTATATACGTTACGCCGGCGGGTCGGGTTTTATATATTATATACGTTACGCCGGCGGGTCGGGTTTTATATATTATATACGTTACGCCGGCGGGTCGGGTTATATATATAATATATACGTTACGCCGGCGGGTGGGGTTTTATATATTATATACGTTACCCGGCGGGTGGGGTTTTATATATTATATACGTTACCCGACGGGTCGGGTTTTATATATTATATACGTTACCCGACGGGTCGGGTTTTATATATTATATACGTTACGCCGGCGGGTCGGGTTTTATATATTATATACGTTACCCGGCGGGTCGGGTTTTATATATTATATACGTTACCCGGCGGGTCGGGTTTTATATATTATATACGTTACCCGGCGGGTCGGGTTTTATATATTATATACGTTACGCCGGCGGGTCGGGTTTTATATATTATATACGTTACCCGGCGGGTCGGGTTTTATATATTATATACGTTACGCCGGCGGGTCGGGTTTTATATATTATATACGTTACGCCGGCGGGTCGGGTTTTATATATTATATACGTTACGCCGGCGGGTCGGGTTTTATATATTATATACGTTACGCCGGCGGGTCGGGTTTTATATATTATATACGTTACGCCGGCGGGGCGGGTTTTATATATTATATACATTACGCCGGGTCAGGTTCTGTATATTATATACGTTACGCCGACGTGCACCACGGGTCATGTTCTATATATTATATACGTTACGCCGGCGTGCGCCACGGGTCAGCTTCTATATATTATATACGTTACGCAGGGTCAGGTTCTATATGTTTTATACGTTATATCGGCTTCCAGTAAAGTAAGTCTTTATAGAATTAACCCCTTCACTGCTGACTTGCAGGAGGATCCGGTCGCTTAGTGACAGACAATGAAATGTTTGGTGTTTTCATGGTTTTAATCAGTAAAATGGAAATCAAACTATGATTTTGCCCCCCGCCGATTTATTTGCCCGCTCCAGGAGTGAATGACGTGGTCTGGATGAAGCAGATGGTGGGAGCGAGCGGAGATTCAGATTGAAACAGCAGGCGCTTCTACTGATTGGCTGAATGCTACTTAAGGGGCGGAGCCAGGAGAACCTCCCCAATGCTAAAGAGGCAGATTCAGGGTTTCTGCACCAAAATCCCTTCGATTTCACACGAAGGGTGTATTCACTGGAGCGGCAGTCAATGAAAGCGAGCGCTGGTCCTGTATAATGTATAATGTATAATCACTGGGTGAGGAGACGGGCAAAATGACACTCATTTATCTATACATTATACAGGGCCGCTCACTGATTTATCTATACATTATACAGGGGGGCAGCGCGCTGATTTATCTATACATTATACAGGGGCCCCGGCTCGCTGATTTATCTATACATTATACAGGTTCCGGCTCGCTGATTTATCTACCTGCTGTAAGAACCTCAAGGTTTACGTGGCCCTGCACCCTGCCCTAGATCCGGGGGTCCTAAGCCCGTCCCGCATTCACTATCCAGTTATTGGAGCGTTTCCTGCGACGTTTGGAGGTCACCGTCCGGCTTCCGCGTCTCCTACAAGAAAAAAGCTTCCGATTAACGCGTCTTTACGGGGAGAGAGCGACCGAGCCGGACATCTGGCAGGAAACGTGGCGTAATGCAGCTGCCTGCCACGTGCCCACGTCCAATCCTACGTGGCACATGCAGCCCCTGTGAAGTCCACCCAGCAGAGGGGTCTCCGTGTAACAGCATCTCGTACGGAACTCGTACTGGAGCGGGGGGGGGGGGCCCTTCCAGATATATGGAGCCCCCAACCCTGCGTGGAGGAACCCTGGATACATAGAACCGTTCAGTAACCGCTTTCCCCCAATATTAGGGAAAGACCCCCCCCCACCAAGGACTGAGAATGTGGACGGGGAGGAGAGATTAACCCTTTCTTACCAGACACGAGCGATAAGCCGCTCTCGGCACGTCATAGATATGTTTCTCATCATCCCCATCGCTGGCCGTTTCTTCATAAAGACGAAAAAAAAAAAAAAAAGAAAACGAATACAAATTAAGAAAACCGTAACCGGAGACGACGATGCATGCGCCAACGCAGGATATTACATACTATATATTACCCAGAATCCCCGGCTGCAGCGGTGCTCTGTATGCTGGGTGATTATGGGGTAATGAGGGGTTATTACCCAGAATCCCGGGCTGCAGCTGTGCGCTGTATGCCGGGTGATTATGGGGTACGGGGAGGGGGGGTTATTACCCAGAATCCCCGGCTGCGGTGGGGGCTCTGTATGCCGGGTGATTATGGGGTACGTGAAACTGCATGGAGCGTGGAAATCCGTGGTTCAGTCTGCGGGAATTAGCTGCTCCCCGTGATACTCCCAGACATTACCTGCGAGTGAGTGGACTCCGGCCCGTGGCTCAGCCCTCCGCAGGAGTCCGGGGATATCATACCTGATGGGCAGAGGAGACAGATATCAAATAAAATGGCACCTGCCACGCAGAGATCGCATCGCCTTCACCCGCTGCCACGCAGAGATCGCACCGCCTTCACCCACTGCCACGCAGAGATCGCATCACCTTCACCCGCTGCCACGCAGAGATCGCATCACCTTCACCCGCTGCCACGCAGAGATCACACCGCCTTCACCCGCTGCCACGCAGAGATCGCACCACCGTCACCCACTGCCACGCAGAGATCGCACCGCCTTCACCCACTGCCACGCAGAGATCGCATCACCTTCACCCGCTGCCACGCAGAGATCGCATCACCTTCACCCGCTGCCACGCAGAGATCGCATCACCTTCACCCGCTGCCACGCAGAGATCACACCGCCTTCACCCGCTGCCACGCAGAGATCACAACACCTTCACCCGCTGCCACGCAGAGAGCACATCACCTTCACCCGCTGCCACGCAGAGATCACAACACCTTCACCCGCTGCCACGCAGACATCGCATCGTCTTCACCCGCTGCCACGCAGAGATCACACCGCCTTCACCCGCTGCCACGCAGAGATCACAACACCTTCACCCGCTGCCACGCAGACATCGCATCGTCTTCACCCGCTGCCACGCAGAGATCGTACCACCTTCACCCACTGTATATCACAGCCCTTTCTTCAGAAGCATTGTTAATTGTTAATGTAAAGCACACGAGGCGTATCCCACGTACCACGTGCAGGAGGAAGCGTGTCGGCCGGGCCCCGGTAACTGCATGGCTTTCCACAGAAACTCCATCCACACATCACGAAGCGGAGCCGTGTCTGCAGCCTGGAAACACGCACATAACACGCTTATTTCAGGCGGTACGTGGCGAGTGGAAAGAAACGAAGGACACAAAGAGCTTCTCACCAGCAGCTTCCGTTTTCCATTTTTCAGAACGATCTCAAACGTGAACTCATTTTCCGTGGCGGCTGCTTTCCTCACCGACTGCACCTGTGGGACACAGGGAAGCGATGTTAACGGCACAGGAGGCAGCCATATTGTCTCTGTTCCGTACAGATACTGCCTGATTGACTAGAAGCGTAACCCGTGCCACGTAACACAATTAAGAAAGAACCACAGACCGTGGCCCCTGACAGCTGCCACCACCAGCAGAGTCCCACTTTGTGCAGTTTCATGGTGGGTTTCAGGCAGGTGCAGGGATGTTCTCTACTGCCCCCGGACAGGGCACAAAAGCCCCACACCTCATGTAAATGGTGGTCCCAGGAGGCACTGGGCTTAGCCACCGAGCCGTGGCGCCTCACTCCGCAGGCCGGTTCAGGGATTCAACAATACTTACAGAACTCATGTAATATTGACCACGCAGCGACATCTGGAAAAGAAGGGCAGTTTTGTAAACAACATAAACTAAAAAGCAATCTTTCCCACACGACGTGGCGCATGTGGCAGCCCAAACCCCGTCCAGATGGTCGTCGTGTTAGTTACTAGGAGTAAACGCAGTATATTGCTCTCAAGCCATTTAGCTGGCATTTACAGCACCCTCAGCCACGCTCCGGTGGATTACCCCGGCAGGGGCAGCACACGGTGACGAGTGACGGTAAAAACGTGGACTTACCGACTGGGCATCCCCAGTGAGGTAGAAGTATAAGGTCGTGTTCTGGAGCTTAAACCAATACCTTGCCCACGTAAATTTCTGTAAAGCACAGAAAGGACTTAGAATCCGCACAAATACAGAAGAACGCGTATAATAACCCCGATGGCCACAGAGCCACAGAACGCTTCCACGCAAAAGCAACCCCAAACCGCTTCTGCCTATTATAGTTCGCAGGACCCCAGACCAGATCTTGGGGTGACGGGGCAGACCCAGCGGGTTTCTTCATTGCTCGATCTGTCACCTGAGGTTATGATGTCATACGCTGACACAGCCAATGACCACGCGAGAGTCCCACAAAACGATAGATCCTTTTGGAGCCATCTGACCCAGTGAATCAAAGGGCCACTGCTAGCCGCGCATGCACACATCCGGCACAGAGTGATGAGGCAATCACAAGCCCTTTTCAATAACTTTCTGGGCAGACAGCGCCACAGAAAATGCGATCAAGTTGCACACAGATTGTGATAAATAAGTAATTATGAAGAATGATGATCCACGTCTTTGAGGCTCATACAATAGGATGCGCTCTGTAACAGGACACGGTTTAGCAGCGCTGTGCGTCACACTCGCCAGACGTGGCCGTATAACCACCAATCTGGTTTTTCCAGCAAAACAACCGGTCAGAAAGAGAGTATAACTTTAACCCTTTTCTAACATACACTCCCAGAGACAGGTACCACGGGCATCCAGGAGACTCGCACGCCGAGAGACAGGTACCACGGGCATCCAGGAGACTCGCACGCCGAGAGACAGGTACCACGGGCATCCAGGAGACTCGCACGCCGAGAGACAGGTACCACGGGCATCCAGGAGACTCGCACGCCGAGAGACAGGTACCACGGGCATCCAGGAGACTCGCACTCCCAGAGACAGGTACCACGGGCATCCAGGAGACTCACACTCCCAGAGACAGGTACCACGGGCATCCAGGAGACTCGCACGCCCAGAGACAGGTACCACGGGCATCCAGGAGACTCGCACGCCGAGAGACAGGTACCACGGGCATCCAGGAGACTCGCACTCCCAGAGACAGGTACCACGGGCATCCAGGAGACTCGCACGCCGAGAGACAGGTACCACGGGCATCCAGGAGACTCGCACGCCGAGAGACAGGTACCACGGGCATCCAGGAGACTCGCACGCCGAGAGACAGGTACCACGGGCATCCAGGAGACTCGCACGCCGAGAGACAGGTACCACGGGCATCCAGGAGACTCGCACTCCCAGAGACAGGTACCACGGGCATCCAGGAGACTCACACTCCCAGAGACAGGTACCACGGGCATCCAGGAGACTCGCACGCCCAGAGACAGGTACCACGGGCATCCAGGAGACTCGCACGCCCAGAGACAGGTACCACGGGCATCCAGGAGACTCGCACGCCCAAACACAGGTGACACACGCAGACAAAGGTGACACACGCGCCCAGACACAGGTGACACATACAGACACACGCGCTCAGACACAGGTGACACATGCAGACATGCGCGCCCAGACACAGGTGACACACGCGCCCACACAGATGACACACGTGACACACGCACTCAGACACAGGTGACACACGCGCCCAGACACAGGTGACACATGCAGACACAGGCGCTCAGACACAGGTGACACACGCAGACATGCGCGCCCAGACACAGGTGACACACGCGCTCAGACACACGTACCAAGACACAGGTGACACATGCGCTCAGACACAGGTGACACACGCAGACATGCGCGCCCAGACACAGGTGACACACGCGCTCAGACACACGTACCAAGACACAGGTGACACATGCAGACACACGCGCTCAGACACAGGTGACACACGGGCTCAGACACAGGTGACACACGCAGACATGCGCGCCCAGACACAGGTGACACACGCGCTCAGACACACGTACCAAGACACAGGTGACACATGCAGACACACGCGCTCCGACACAGGTGACACACAGGCTCAGACACAGGTGACACACGCAGACATGCGCGCCCAGACACAGGTGACACACGCGCTCAGACACACGTACCAAGACACAGGTGACACATGCGCTCAGACACAGGTGACACACGGGCTCAGACACAGGTGACACACTTCCCTTGAGCAGCCGCTCACCATCGTGTCTTTTCTTTTCTGTAGAAACCCTTCAAACATCAGGTCCTCCTTCTCAGACTCCATGATTTGGTGCTGAAGCGCGCCGTCCCGCTGCAGTCTATAAAGCGCCATTAAAAGCAAAAAACGTCCTCGTCTGTACTTCCCCTTCTGTGAGGGCGCTGGGAGGAACCACGTGTCACGTGTCTGTTCTCAGGTACCTTTCACCTATAGCTTCCCTGCCCAGTTCACGGAAGCATCAGTAGCAGCTATTTAACCGAATAATGACATCATAACAGACGCTTTGGACTTTGTTACCCTCGCTGGGGAGTAACTTGTCACTCGTCGGCCCTGAGCGCTTCTATAGAATATATTTCGCTAGAAGCACCGAGGCAGAGCACAACAATCATTTACAACGCCAGAACCACGGACATGATCTGCATGCGCGGCGGAACCCTCCATCAGCTTCTACACGTCGGGTCCGGCTGCCCAGCTCGGAAGTCTGTCTCCACATTCTGGAACGAGACGGCACTTTCACGGGAACGAGAAGAGACGAAACCGGCCACGGCTGCTAGCGGAACCACAACAAGCAAAGCGGATTCCGGCCACGGAGAAAAACTAGACGCCGCTGCCGAGAAACGATTGATATATCAGAATAACAGCCGGACGAGAAACCCGACGCCACTGCCGAGAAACGGTTTATATACCGGAGTAACAGCCGGCCGAGAAACCCGACGCCGCTGCAGAGAAACGGTTTATATACCGGAGTAACAGCCGGACGAGAAACGGTTTATATACCGGAGTAACAGCCGGACGAGAAACGGTTTATATACCGGAGTAACAGCCGGACGAGAAACCCGACGCCGCTGCGGAGAAACGGTTTATATACTGGAGTAACAGCCGGACGAGAAACGGTTTATATACCGGAGTAACAGCCGGACGAGAAACGATTTATATACCGGAGTAACAGCCGGACGAAAAAAGGTTTATATACCGGAGTAACAGCCGGACGAGAAACGGTTTATATATCAGGGTAACAGCCGGCCGAGAAACGGTTTATATATCGGAGTAACAGCCGGCCGAGAAACGATTTATATATCGGAGTAACAGCCGGCCGAGAACCGGTTTATATACCGGAGTAACAGCCGGCCGAGAACCGGTTTATATATCAGGGTAACAGCCGGCCGAGAAACGGTTTATATATCGGAGTAACAGCCGGAGGAGAAACGATTTATATATCAGGGTAACAGCCGGCCGAGAAACGGTTTATATACTGGAGTAACAGCCGGACGAGAACCGGTTTATATACCGGAGTAACAGCCGGCCGAGAAACTGTTTATATATCGGAGTAACAGCCGGCCGAGAACCGGTTTATATATCGGAGTAACAGCCGGAGGAGAAACGATTTATATACCGGAGTAACAGCCAGCCGAGAAACGGTTTATATATCGGAGTAACAGCCGGAGGAGAAACGATTTATATACCGGAGTAACAGCCGGCCGAGAACCGGTTTATATACCGGAGTAACAGCCGGCCGAGAACCGGTTTATATATCGGAGTAACAGCCGGCCGAGAACGGGTTTATATATCGGAGTAACAGCCGGAGGAGAAACGATTTATATACCGGAGTAACAGCCAGCCGAGAAACGGTTTATATATCGGAGTAACAGCCGGAGGAGAAACGATTTATATACCGGAGTAACAGCCGGCCGAGAACCGGTTTATATACCGGAGTAACAGCCGGCCGAGAACCGGTTTATATATCGGAGTAACAGCCGGCCGAGAAACGGTTTATATACCGGAGTAACAGCCGGACGGGAAGCGATTTATATACCGGAGTAACAGCCGGAGGAGAAACGATTTATATACCGGAGTAACAGCCGGAGGAGAAACGATTTATATACCGGAGTAACAGCCGGAGGAGAAACGATTTATATACCGGAGTAACAGCCGGAGGAGAAACGATTTATATACCGGAGTAACAGCCGGCCGAGAAACGGTTTATATATCGGAGTAACAGCCGGAGGAGAAACGATTTATATACCGGAGTAACAGCCGGAGGAGAAACGATTTATATACCGGAGTAACAGCCGGAGGAGAAACGATTTATATACCGGAGTAACAGCCGGAGGAGAAACGATTTATATACCGGAGTAACAGCCGGCCGAGAAACGATTTATATACCGGAGTAACAGCCGGAGGAGAAACGATTTATATACCGGAGTAACAGCCGGAGGAGAAACGATTTATATACCGGAGTAACAGCCGGCCGAGAAACTGTTTATATATCGGAGTAACAGCTGGCCGAGAAACGGTTTATATACCGGAGTAACAGCCGGCCGAGAAACTGTTTATATATCGGAGTAACAGCTGGCCGAGAAACGGTTTATATACCGGAGTAACAGCCGGACGGGAAGCGATTTATATACCGGAGTAACAGCCGGAGGAGAAACGGTTTATATACCGGAGTAACAGCCGGAGGAGAAACGATTTATATATCGGAGTAACAGCCGCGTGGTGTGACCTCCAGTGAGAGGTGCTAAGCCGGGAATGGAGAGGCCGTGCGTACTGACAAAGAGCAATACGTGGCACCCATTAAACACAGTATTACACCGTTATGAAAACGTTCACCGTAACCCAAAGCTGCCGATAATCACATGAAATATTCCGCGTTAGCCGATGCCTGTCCCTGAGAGTCTTCCTCCAAGATGGTTTGCCAACGTGGCAGGAGCGTGGTACCACATCACATAACTATGCAGGGTACAGGGCCAGCACGCCATACCGGATAAGCAGGCGGACGGAGCGCTGCAATACACGCTTACACATTTCTTACCTCTCCTAGACTCACAGCTTAGTGAATCAGGCTCCCTGCGCTCCTCCAATTTCCTACGCAAAGATTTCAAACAAAGAACCAAAATACTTGTTTCTAAACAAAGCGGGACACAAAACTCACGGCACGCAAGATTTGGGTTTCTGCTTTTAATGAAAACCACAAAAAAAAAAAAAAGGCCAGTGATGAAAAATATAGGTTTTGTACGAGTCAATATCCCATCCGTCTTCCTCTGTCCTTACAAAACGTGCTAAGTGGGAATTATTATCTAAGGCGTGACATCTCGCTGCAAGAGGCAAATAAAAAGCGGTGTACGTTTCCAGATTAAAGGACTATAGGACCGTGCTAAGTAAAAGTGCCACGTTCACTGCCCTCTGCGGACAGGCTACATCTAATAAACGGAATACCACTAATTGGGCATAAAATGACATGTTTGAGAAAAAAATGAAACCGCAAAAACTTCCAGACATTTTCAGAATACCCGGCAGAGTTGGTTTTTATCCCCTTGCCCCCAAACATTAAATAGCTTTCTAATCTCTCACGTGGTACATGCACATTTAAAACAAAATATAGCTGGCATGTCTTTTTGTGGCACCGCGGTAAGGAGAGCCCCCCGTGGCGGCACACTTTATACATTATATCACTGACCACGGCACACAGAGAACGCTGCTTCGCCACGCCAGAGCCCGCCGCGAGTCTCATCACCGCTCGGTAATCGCGCTCCGCACCGTCTCCAGCACCGTCTTCCCGGGAAAGGAAATTTGGCTGCTTCCAAGTATCGCGACCAGCATTAAATCTACCTCCTTGCCTGAAAAAAGCTGGATGTGCGAGAAAGCGATCCACGGCTTGGGACGCCACGGACCGGTCCTCCAAAGGGTCACTGGGGAGAGCCAGGTCCGCTGAGGATACTCTGTGCTAATCCCACACCAGCAATGCAGATCCTCACTAAAGGGTCTTTGTGGAAGTTTACAGAACACTGATGATGTTTTAGAGCCAAGTGTCAGGAGCGGTACCACGATGAAAGTCACGTAGTCAGCTTGGCTCGCGGAGTGGAAAGCTCGTGTCGGGTACGCTGGAGAGATGTGGCGGGGATCTGACGGGACGGCAGCTCCATCGGGATCATCGCTGCTTGAGGAGAGCCTTGTACATCGCAAACCCCAGAACGGCGAAGATGGTGGCCCCAAAACTCGCCCGCAGCCAGAACGTGGAACTTTTCAGCTCCGCCTGCGACATGTGCCTGGGTTCCAAAATAAAAAACACAATAGAAAAGATTACTTTGTGTTTGGGAGAGTGAAAGCCCCCGTGGACGCTGCCACCGTGGACGCTGATCTTAGTGGTGAAAGCCCTTTCTCGCAGCTCGGCAGTTTGGGCGATGGGGGGGGGGGGGTTGAATTTACATTATCTCGGGGGGGGGGGGGGGGTCGACAAGTTTGGATCTAAGAGCCAGCCAATAAAAAGTCAGGAGACAGCTTATTGTTTTCCTTCCCCAATCATGTTTTTATTTTCCACGCTCACGTACGCACATGATAACACCATACACTAATACACACACATTAACACAATATGCTGACTTGGCTGTACATACACTGGCTAACACTAAACATATAACACTATGGGCACATACACACCGAATCTGGCACTATACATTCCATACACACCGACTCGGACATCATAGTACACACGCACACACACTACTCCCCTCTCACTCCGCTGCATATCTTCAGCCATTGTGAATCCAGCACACTATGCCTTCCCGCGGGCGCGCCGTGAAGCGGATAATGCGAGGCACCCAACGGGGTCGTATAGTGTGTATTATGTGACCCGCAAAACCCTAATAGAGGTTTCAAGTCACCATGGCGACCTGGCGCTCGGGTTTGCCGTGCGTTATATAGGGGCCGGCTTGTTGATTAAACTACACATGATACGGGTATGAAGCCAGAGAAGTTTTACACGGAAGAGCACAAATATTTCCTATTTATGGCAGCAGACATTTAAACCGCAGCCCCCGCTGGCCGTACCCTAACCCTTAGCAAGAAGAAGTGATTTCTCCGACACCCTCGAGACACGCGATATTCTCAGCACCAGCTAATCGCAGCCGGTAACGTGCCGGGATCTACGAGGCCGGCGGGCGGATAGGGGGCTCTGCACAACATTAATACCTGGTAGGGTCTTCAGGACGCTGGGAAGAGGACTCCATGAAAGTGGAGCTTTCTACGTAGGAAACGGGGTGGACTTGATGTCCTAGGCTTGTCCCCGTGTCTGTCAGCAGCGACTCTCCCAACACATCTACCCCGACTCGCAACCTTATACACACATGCAAACAACATGGCTCATAGCGGAAAAGTCCGGAAAGGATAGCCGCTGGCTCAATAGTGAGTAAAGGACTCAAGCATTAGTTTATTGCAGCCGCCACCACAGCAAGCAAACCGTAAACACGTGAAGGAAGACATGTTTAGTAACCAATTATAATAATAGTAATTATAATAGTAATAATAATAAATAATAATAATAATCACACGCATTTCCCGCACTTTAAAGGCCTGTAACAATCCGCCATCACCCAGCGGGACGGAAACCCAGAGGGAATCCGCCATCACCCAGCGGGACGGAAACCCAGAGGGAATCCGCCATCATCCAGCGGGGACGGAAACCCAGAGGGAATCCGCCATCATCCAGCGGGGACGGAAACGCAGAGGGAATCCGCCATCATCCAGCGGGGACGGAAACCCAGAGGGAATCCGCCATCATCCAGCGGGACGGAAACCCAGAGGGAATCCGCCATCACCCAGCGGGGACGGAAACCCAGAGGGAATCCGCCATCACCCAGCGGGACGGAAACCCAGAGGGAATCCGCCATCATCCAGCGGGGACGGAAACCCAGAGGGAATCCGCCATCACCCAGCGGGGACGGAAACCCAGAGGGAATCCGCCATCATCCAGCGGGGACGGAAACCCAGAGGGAATCCGCCATCACCCAGCGGGACGGAAACCCAGAGGGAATCCGCCATCATCCAGCGGGGACGGAAACCCAGAGGGAATCCGCCATCACCCAGCGGGGACGGAAACCCAGAGGGAATCCGCCATCACCCAGCGGGACGGAAACCCAGAGGGAATCCGCCATCATCCAGCGGGGACGGAAACCCAGAGGGAATCCGCCATCACCCAGCGGGGACGGAAACCCAGAGGGAATCCGCCATCATCCAGCGGGGACGGAAACCCAGAGGGAATCCGCCATCACCCAGCGGGACGGAAACCCAGAGGGAATCCGCCATCACCCAGCGGGGACGGAAACCCAGAGGGAATCCGCCATCACCCAGCGGGAATCCGCCATCACCC
Organism: Spea hammondii; assembly: GCA_029215755.1. Classification (NCBI taxonomy): domain Eukaryota; kingdom Metazoa; phylum Chordata; class Amphibia; order Anura; family Pelobatidae; genus Spea; species Spea hammondii. Next base: position 198,690 of record JARDYJ010000013.1, on the reverse strand, counting down.
AGCGGGACGGAAACGCAGAGGGAATCCGCCATCACCCAGCGGGGATGGAAACCCAGAGGGAATCCGCCATCACCCAGCGGGGACGGAAACCCAGAGGGAATCCGCCATCATCCAGCGGGAATCCGCCATCACCCAGCGGGACGGAAACCCAGAGGGAATCCGCCATCACCCAGCGGGAATCCGCCATCACCCAGCGGGACGGAAACGCAGAGGGAATCCGCCATCACCCAGCGGGACGGAAACCCAGAGGGAATCCGCCATCACCCAGCGGGACGGAAACCCAGAGGGAATCCGCCATCACCCAGCGGGGACGGAAACCCAGAGGGAATCCGCCATCACCCAGCGGGGACGGAAACGCAGAGGGAATCCGCCATCACCCAGCGGGACGGAAACCCAGAGGGAATCCGCCATCACCCAGCGGGGACGGAAACCCAGAGGGAATCCGCCATCACCCAGCGGGGACGGAAACCCAGAGGGAATCCGCCATCACCCAGCGGGAATCCGCCATCACCCAGCGGGACGGAAACCCAGAGGGAATCCGCCATCACCCAGCGGGAATCCGCCATCACCCAGCGGGACGGAAACCCAGAGGGAATCCGCCATCACCCAGCGGGGACGGAAACGCAGAGGGAATCCGCCATCACCCAGCGGGAATCCGCCATCACCCAGCGGGGACGGAAACGCAGAGGGAATCCGCCATCATCCAGCGGGGACGGAAACCCAGAGGGAATCCGCCATCATCCAGCGGGGACGGAAACGCAGAGGGAATCCGCCATCACCCAGCGGGACGGAAACCCAGAGGGAATCCGCCATCACCCAGCGGGAATCCGCCATCACCCAGCGGGACGGAAACGCAGAGGGAATCCGCCATCACCCAGCGGGAATCCTCCATCACCCAGCGGGAATCCGCCATCACCCAGCGGGGACGGAAACCCAGAGGGAATCCGCCATCACCCAGCGGGGACGGAAACGCAGAGGGAATCCGCCATCACCCAGCGGGACGGAAACCCAGAGGGAATCCGCCATCACCCAGCGGGACGGAAACCCAGAGGGAATCCGCCATCACCCAGCGGGAATCCGCCATCACCCAGCGGGACGGAAACGCAGAGGGAATCCGCCATCACCCAGCGGGGACGGAAACCCAGAGGGAATCCGCCATCACCCAGCGGGAATCCGCCATCACCCAGCGGGGCGGAAATGCAGAGGGAATCCGCCATCATCCAGCGGGGACGGAAACCCAGAGGGAATCCGCCATCACCCAGCGGGGACGGAAACGCAGAGGGAATCCGCCATCACCCAGCGGGACGGAAACGCAGAGGGAATCCGCCATCACCCAGCGGGGACGGAAACCCAGAGGGAATCCGCCATCATCCAGCGGGACGGAAACCCAGAGGGAATCCGCCATCACCCAGCGGGACGGAAACGCAGAGGGAATCCGCCATCACCCAGCGGGAATCCGCCATCACCCAGCGGGGACGGAAACCCAGAGGGAATCCGCCATCACCCAGCGGGGACGGAAACCCAGAGGGAATCCGCAACTAGCTATTGTTCATTTGGATTTCATTCAAGGAGAGTTGGCTGGAGAGTTCGATCTCCTTGACTTCATGATTCATTATGAAGAGCCAATTAGTGAGAAAGAAAGTTTGGTGGACCCTGTATAATGTATAGTTCAACCAGTGAGGGACCCTGTGTAATGTATAGTTATACGAGTGAGGTTTCCCTACATTATATGGTCAACTGGAGAAGCCTGTCAGTTCCGAACCCTTATAACGAACAGTGAAGGCAGGGAGTGGAAACCACCCCTTAGTGAATAAACTCCTTTGCATGTACCTATATACGTCCAGCATCATTAAATATGGGAAAAATAATATCGGCTCCCCTCACAGAGGTAAAGAGGAATTACCCCGTGTCAGTATAATGAGAAGCTACACAACCAAAAAGCAATGCCAGGGGACAGAGCATGCGCGCCATGCTGCCTCCATAGACTAAATCAATTTTCCATTTATTGGGATTTTGGGTGAGTAGAAATATAGAGCAGAAATAACGATTAATATATCTTTTTGCACTTCTCACAAAAACAGAAGGGGAAGTGATTTTAATAAGTTAACGGGGAAAAACGATGCAGCACAAACAGAGTGAGAACCATCCAAATAATCTTAAATGAACACCTATGGAAAGACGAGAAAAAAAGAGAGAGAAGTAATGAACAAGAGAAAGGCAGCGCGATTATGAGAAGGGGATTCTGGGACGCAGCGCAGGAACCAGCAGCGGAGGATAAATGTACGTTATTGCTTAACACCGGCCAGCTTCAAGTATATCACAAGAGCCGGACGGAAAGCCGGTGCCGCTCACGCTACTCGGCCACCCCTGAAAAACTCTGACAACGAGAAGACAAGCTTCTGCATGTGAAACATTCGCATTCTGACAACCACACGGGGACACACGGAAAAGGTTAGCGTGTTAGCAGTAATACGGTATTCAGACATATCAAGGCCTGTCTCCTCTAACCACGAGCGCGCAGAAACACCGCAGCACCCAGGTACCCGGGCCGTCGCACACAGGGGCTCTACGGCTTGCTTATCGGAGATGCATGTGGAGTTCTCCCATTTTTATTAAGGCTTCATATAAAAATGAACGCAAGTTTTCTGACAGGTTGTACCCTATTGTTTGACACGGACCGGGCCGGGGACTCGCGGGGGCTTTGCTGTGAACGGCTGCGCTCTCTCTAAGTATTAGTGGGTTAGGGCACTCGGGGGGGGGGGGGGGGCGAATAATAAAATGAAAGACCTGTTCACAACGGCAGTGAAGAGTTTGTCCTTTACAGACTGCAGCAGGTCTGAGCTGAGGAGGTTCTGACAGATGCAGAATGTGCATCTATTGCAGGTACACAGACAGCGTAGCCGGGCATGACTGCAGAAACACACAGAACGACAGGTTCAGATGCAGCAAGCTTTCACGTAGAGGTGTGTGTGTGCGTGCGCAAAAACATTACCTGCAGCCAGCGCCGACTTCCAGAAATTCCTGCCTACCGTCTGACGGGTTAAGTAAAGCGGAGCCCACCTGGCAGGGTTCGGAGGGCAGTGCATTTGTCATACATCCCGCTACCCGCAAATAGGACTCAGAGTCCCCTAACAGTTTCACGCTGCGTCTGGCGGTGCCCATTGCTTTTTTCTGACACATGCATGTTTCCCCCCCTAATTATCTACAGAATTTTATTTTTTTTATTATTTACAGTTTTATTTAAAAAGTTATGCCATGTTTTGAGGCACATTCATTTGAATAAAGTCCACCCACCTGCAGCCTCGCTGTGTGGTTTAGTTACTGAGGAAAGCGTCTATTCTTCCTTCTATTCCAGCGTACGGGAGAAACAATATTACCAGGAACGCTGTGCCAGAGGGGAGCTTTCCAGTAGCGGTTTGCCTTTAAGTGGATTATGCGACTGGCCAGCGTGGGACTGAACGGTTAAAATGATTTCACCTTTCTGAAACGGGATAGCGCTGTCGGCCGTGCGATATCAGTGAGGTTACACTGCTAGCAGAAGAAGGGTCATGCATCACGCGGCAGCCACCAACCTACCATATCCCCCTGGAAATCATCATCGTACGCGGGCAATGCAGAGAAACATATGGCTCTATACAGATACAGGGGAACAGCGTGACTTATAGGAGAGTGTTGGGCTATTGCAGGCAAGGGAAGAGCATATGCTGATTATTAAACAGCCTGCGAAGCATCGCTATAAGATATTAGTTCACAAGTCAGGTAAAACAAACAAGAAAAAGCCCAAACAGGTCTTTACGCTCCCAAGGGTGCCTGTACTCACAGGTTTTACAGAGGGCCGGGGCCTTGCTCTGTCGGCAGCAGGAGGGTTATGCAGCGAGCGGAGCGTGCAAATAAACCATTACTACCATTAAATGGTACCTTTCCAATACAGCCAGCCACAAGGGGTAAGAAAGGCATCCCAGACAAGGTAAACAGGGTGTCCAGGTGAGCTCTACTATATCACATCAGTCGGCACTGAACTTCTTTAAACATCCCCTGAAGGGGGCTCTCATCATGACTGCCACCTGACGAGGGGGCAGCTGTTACTCACGGATACATGGCCATCATGGTCATTTTGATGAAAATGTCTCGGCTCGGGCTGTCGGCCGTGTCGCAGGTGAAGGCTTGTGGCGGAGGCATCTTGTGCTTCTTGCAGAAGTCTGCCGGGGAGACGCTGCTCTCCTGCCTCACCTCGTGGAGGTCAGATTTGGCTGCCACTATGAGACAAGGCATCCTGCTGTCCATAAAGTGTTGCTGTACAGACAAGAGTCACATTAAAAGGGATTGCAGAAGCCTCTTCACGGAACTGAACTGCATGCAGAGTCTGTCCATAGTGGAAATGCCCGATTCTTTAGAAAGAAGAAGCATTTCAAATCAAGAACAAGCTGCAGAGCTGTGTTTTCCCCATCCCCAATTACGCTTTCTTTCCACACTTCTGAATTTTGGGGCAACTTCAATAGCCTTAAAACGTGCCGACGATAACAATAAAAAGGGTGGGTGAAGGTCTGAGTCCTTGCACCCATAGACCAAGGACATGGTAACAGCCAAACTAACCTTGAATATCCTGGCACAGTATTCAAACGATCTGGGATTAGTTATGTCATAGGCCAAGCAGACGACATCACACACGGTGTCAGCAGGAGACAAGGATTCACACTCGGGGATGTGATGCAGCTGCAAAATTAAATGTATAAAATCTGAGCACCATCCACTCATTCATCCAGATGTACTGGAGATAAGTGCAGAGCAAGAATTCTATATATTAACCCTGGAGGTCTCTTTTTATGTGGAAAAGGGATTTGATGTCCTCAAGGAAGTAAAAGAACCAACAGTAAACAAATAACTCCCATTAAAACTCACCAGCAGATACTTTTCCTGGCCATACACATACACAGCGTTGATGGCGTAGAACGATCTGTGTTCCTCTCGAATTTGTTTTTGTCTCTGCAAAGCATAAAGGTGGCACATTTAGCTGAGCCCTGTACATGAACAACCCCCTGACCAGGTAATTTAGTCATGGACCTCCCTGACCCAACCACCCCAGGACCAAGTAGAGAGAAACGCGAAGGTACTTATCACCCTACAATTTACCATGAGATTTCGTCCTAAATGTGACTGGAGAATGCCACTTTTCCCACATCCCTTTGAGCCAATGACATTGCACCGGAACACGTTCCTCTGCGTCTGTCGCTTGTGCAGGTCAATTTTTTTATCTCGGGTAACTAAAGCAAAAAACATTTTTAGAGAGGTTTCCAGGAGCTCCATAGCTGATATGGACACTCAACGTACGGGCTGGCATTGACACTCAAACAGCAGCTTGCCTTCCTAATAAACGTCTCCTGAACAAACGTCCAGACATAAATAACCAACATCATATAGGTCACACTGCAGTCTTTATACATCCAACGTACCTATAAGATGGCTCTCTGCGTGTCTGTCAACCCCCCCCCCCCAGGGTCATTCTCTAGTGGAGGGCTACAACAGGCAACAATTTTTTTGGATGCCACGTCGTGAGCAGAAGCTCTTAATTTAAATTCATTAAACCTAATTCCTGGTCTGTCTGCAACCCTCGATGATGGAAGTCAGCTCTAGGGTATACACCTATGACAAGTACAAACAGGTCTTTGGGTACCTGTCACTGCCATGGCCTGAGACTCTTGTTCTGTTAATATAGAATATCCTAAATAACCAAGATATTCCAAGCACCGCTGTACATCCAAGTAGGTTGTCAATCTGAAAGAAGGAGATGGATTACATCATTAATTTATTCAATAATAATTTCCCTACAACATAATCCAATAATTACAGGCCGCTGACAAAGCTGCAGAGGGCAACAATTGTTCCAAAGGGCGTCTGGTTGGAGAGTATTACTAATGTCAAAGAGTCATCCGTAGTTCATTTCCAGCACCCTACCCCTGGAAAGCCAAAATGAAAATAGCAGGGAGCAGTCACATGTTGTAAAAGCGATATGCTCTGCAATATTTGACGCGGCACTATCAGTTACACTCACGTCCACTGGGAGAGGAAGCCCTGGTATGTGATCCATCCCCTGTCATTGGTGCAAACCGTGTTGTTGACATCAGGTCCCCATGGCATGTAAGGAAAGACTTTGAATAAATCTCGGAGCTCTTCAGGAGATAGGGCACAGTCTCTGTCCTGCAACACAGGAGCCACGAGTCTGTGATACATCCACACCGAGGAGACACTGAGGGCTATGCACAGCGTCATTAGGATTTGAGAGGAACCCTTTATACCAGGGGTGTCCAACCTGCGGCCCTCCAGCTGCTGCAGGACTACATCTCCCATACTCCTCAGCCAGCCCCTTAGCTGAAAGAGCATTATGGGAGATGTAGTCCTGCAGCAGCTGGAGGGCGGCAGGTTGAACACCCTTGCTTTATACTGATAATACCCTGTTAACGTGTGACTCCCATAAACGTACAGAATAATGAAGAGCTGGTGATAAGTGCCAAAATGCCACACACCTGATCGTGTTTATCAAATACGCTCTGAAGAAAGAGGTACGCATGGTGGTTAAGTTCTGTCGTACAGTCCACGGGCACTTTTAACCTGTTAAATAAATAACGTCATGTCTTCATATTAAATGCCGATATAAATCTTAAGTCTACAGTAATGTTTATAATAAGAAGAGATTCTATTCTACAAAGCTTGCATCTGTACTAACTGCCAGTTTACAAGCTGAACACGGAACTTCCAAGGTTATAAATACGGCGAGCGGCCAGAAATCTAGCATGTGCATATACGTGTTTCCAAAATGCCTACAAGTCAAAACTATATTACAGACTTTGTCTGGGATCGCAGCGCAAAAACCCAATTCTAATACAGATTGAAGTGGCCTCCAGTCTGTAGTGAGCCGCACACAGGGTGCAGACACATTAAACCAGGGGTGTCCAACCTGCGGCCCTCCAGCTACTGCAGGACTACATCTCCCATAATGCTCTTTCAGCTAAGGGGCTGGCTGAGGAGTATGGGAGATGTAGTCCTGCAGCAGCTGGAGGGCCACAGGTTGGACACCCCGGCATTAAACACTCTGTCCTAACCAGGTGCCACCTTCAACACCATAAAAATAGAAATGAGTTTCAGCAATTTGTCAATATTCGGATACCAGACTTACAGCGGAAATAAATACTCTGGGGTCAGTTCGAGGTCATCATCGTATCCGAAGCGTCGCAGCACGGTCCAGGTGGTCTCGTGCCTTCCCCTCTCAATGAAAAGTGTATGTAAAAACAGGAATCCTGAAAACAGAGATAGGTACCCTTTCAAGTATTTCACAATATGGTGGCACAACTGGCTTCAAGGCATAACACTCTTGGCAGCATCAGTTTGAGTAAGAAAAGCGACATAGGGGTCTGTCCAAAGCTACAGCTGCCCCCAGACTTGCCATGATCTCTGAATGAGAAACACCAGTTGGGATCGGTGTCATGGGACACAGGAGCACTTACCTTTCAGCGTCAGCCCATTTCTTGACACGCCATCGTTGACATTCTTGCGCACAACATTCTTAACATCTTCTAGAGCCTGTGGTGCTAGTGGTATGTGAAAACAGGTCCTCTGCAAGACATCACAAATAACGCCTGACCTATTAACGGAGCTCTCGTAAACTAGATCACAAGTCGACACCCCATCATACAGACGACAAAGGAGTGCAGGTGGTCACCTCCCGGAACAGTGATGGAATATTACCTGGAAGAAGTTGAGTTCAGCATCATTCAGGATCCTGTCATTATCCAAATCTGATATCTTGAAGATGCGAGTCAGAGCTTTAATACAAGCCGGCTTCAGCTGCCCAGAAAGCACAGGGAGAGGGGGGACTATTATAAGAGGAACGCACAAGGTACTTATTACTTTACTAATGAAGCACGGACTACCTCCTTCTCTTCAGGGCAGTAGAGCGGCCCAGTCGGGTGTAGCACAGCTTTCTGTGCATAATAAAACAGCTCAGATATGTTTTTCAAGTTTTTAGCAGAACACTGAAACCCAAAGACAGGATCAGAGTCAGTACACAACGATTTGTAAGTAGAAAATACACATGCAAAAGTAAATAGTGCTCCAGAGACAAAGCAATGACACGGCAAACCAGACAAATTACGCTTCCCATCAATCCAGCTAATTGGATAAAAAATGTCATTTTCCAGTCTGAATACTGAACTAACGGGTTTAAATGGGAGGCGCCACATACGCCATTAAAACACTTTATTAGTATTAGAAATCCCCTTATCTGCATTTCATGCGATTCCAAGGGTTACTATCCCCACTGACTCCTCCCCTTTGGTGGAAGCTGATTGGCTCTAGCAGCCTTACAAGGTGGAGTCAGGAAAAGGTAGATGAGTTCATGAAAGTAATTAGTCATGCATGTTTTGCCTCACCTGCCCCTGAACTAATTTCCGCTGGATTCAAATTAGCCCCTCACCTTTACCCAAAGTAATTACCCTAATTTAATGGTTCTAAAATCCGTGCCTGTGGCAGCGCTCTTTAACATCAGACATACCTCCACACAGGTCTCAATCTCCGAGTATTGGTTCATAATGGGCAGGACCGTTTCCATGCTGCTGGAATCCAATAAATCAGATTTGTTCCCCACTAGAATCAACGGTACCCTGCGAAGTGACAACAGAAACAAATAACTTACCCCAAATACCCCTCACTTTTACAGGCGATAACCGACGTCTCGCTAAAAAGTGCCCAGGATTAGTCACAGTGGGATGCTCTTAATGAGAATAGCACAGCATCCACCGACAAACCATTGGGAAATCGAGTATTTCCCAAAAGATCAATAAGAAACTTTATGTGCCGGAATCACTTCCACTCTCATCGGGCACAATTTTATTAATAAACACATAATCATAATTACTCTGGTAAAACTAAGGCTGCCAAGCGCACACAGGAGCCTAGAAAGCTGTGCCCGGTCTGGCCAAGAAATAAACGTCCTTGAACAGCCCTACCTGCTGTCTTTGTCCGTCCGCTCATTGATTAGAGGAATCCAGTGATTAGTGACCTGTGAACAGCAGTTTAAATGAGAAAAAATAGGTTTTTTCTGTAGGTAGGTAGGTCTGTAGGTTTGGGAATGCTATGTACAGCAGCAAAATTGTATATTTAGGGAAGGAATAGGTAGGGGTTGCTCTTCTCTGACGGAGATGAAAAAAAATAAGAGCATCAGGGTAAACCTTGCTTGCTATAGTGATAACACCAATTTTCACACTAACTCCTGATGTACCGGGAGCATGTCAGGGAACGAGAAATCATTTACTGGAGATATTGGTAACTGCATAGATGACGAGATGGTCCTACCTTGTCTATAGAGTTCTTGTTGTTGACGGCATACACAATGCAGATAACATTCGCCTAAAAGAAATTTAAATATTTTTTATGGCACAAATATACTTAATTTACAATAAAAGAAAAAACAGGTGTTTGTTCTTTTAGATAACAACCATTATTTAATATCTGAAGATTTCAAATATTTAGCCTTAAAATAACCAAATATATTCTACCTAACACAGATTCTCCTGTTACAATACATGCGTGTGAACAAAAAAAGTACGCATTGACACCAAACAGCATCCACGCGCTGTGCTGGTCAAATTTAAACCAGACAATATGGGTAAAACTCCCTTTTTATGCTTACGGGTGGTGGTTCTACCATGCAAAATAGACGGAAATGTGAACAGTTGGCAGGAACGCTGCCTCTGTAAACCCAGAAAATACGTTAATTACATCTATAGATCTGCCAGCCCCATGGCAAGCATGATAAAACAGATAATACTCTTTACCCGTGAGATCTCGTGATACAGCTGCTCGTCTGTTTGCTCTGCCTCTGCCAGGAACAAGGAGACAAGGAGTTAGTATTTAAAATGAAACATTGTCACTTCTTCATGATGGAAATCCCACCCCATCTGTGGTGACCGAGCCAGGAGATCCCACCCCATCTGTGGTGACCGAGCCGGGAGATCCCTGCATGGGATCCATAAAAGATTTAGCTGAGCAATTCGGGCCCAAGTCTGCAAGCACAATTGTATATCTATCTATCTATATTTATTACCAGAGTAATCCACAATGTGAGTCGGGACCCTCTCGGGGGTAACATCCCCAGGGATAGTGATTTCCTCAGCTCGGGCAGGGACCTGGAAGCAAAAGGATGAGGATTCAGATCTTCCTGTTCCAACATTAGGTGTCAACTTGCAAAGTATCACTTAACATTCTCAAACGTAACGTGGCGCTTGGAGTTTAATTTTCATTATATTCTCACCTCCTCAGGGAACTCCTCACCGACCAGCGACATAATGAGCGAAGTCTTCCCAACCCGGGCTGTAAAAGAAGGAAACAAAGTGATGCGAGTTGTGTCCTCGGCCCCTTGTGGTGTCCAGCTCCCTAACCATGAATTTGGGTTTATTCATCTGCACCTCTGTGTTTGCACCTCATGCCTTTTACATATTATGCAGAAAAATACCTACCTGTTAAGCCCCCTGATGCAGCCTCTTTTTCCTGGCACCCTTTGGACAGCCGCCCTCCCCAGGCACAGCCGCCCTCCCCAGGCACCCCTGGGACAGCCGTCCCCCACTGGCACCCCTGTCCTCCCCTGGCACACGTTGGACAGTCGCCCTCCCCTGGCACCCTTTGGACAGCCGTCCCCCACTGGCACCCCTGGGACAGTTGTCCTCCCCGGCACCCTTTGGACAGCCGCCCTCCCCTGGCACACGTTGGACAGCCGTCCCCCACTGGTACCCCTGTCCTCCCCTGGCACACGTTGGACAGTCGCCCTCCCCTGGCACCCTTTGGACAGCCGTCCCCCACTGGCACCGCTCGGACAGTTGTCCTCCCCGGCACCCTTTGGACAGCCGGCCTCCCCTGGTACCGTCCACTCACGTTCGCCCACCAGCAGGATCCGCACGTCCTTCTTCATGCTGCCGGTGCGGCAGGACCCCAGAGTCACCTCACAGCGCGGCCCGGGCAGAAGACACGGACGGAAGCCGGCCAGGGACAGAAGACCCAACCAAAGAGAATGCGCGCAGCTTCGTGACGTCAGATAGTTCCCGCCCAGGTAAGTGACAGCAGCATAGCAGATCATGTGACTGGTGCGGTTGGTGTGCAGGGGCTGTCCAGGACAGGCCCGCCTGCGCTATGAGTGATATTACGCAGTGTGGAGCAGGGAAGTTTAATGAATCCGAGATTTTTTAGGGGCTGAATATAGGCAGCCCTTCGGTATATGTCGTGTATATGAGATGAATAGCAGCCTCTGGGTAAATGCCATGTATATGAGGTAAATATATGCAGTCCCTTGGTATATACAGTGTATATGAGATGAATATATGCAGCATCTAGGTATATACCGTGTATATGAGGTGAATATATGCACCCCCTGGGTAAATGCCATGCATATGAGGTAAATATATTCAGCCTCTGGGTATATACAGTGTATATGAGGTAAATATATGCAGCCCCTGGGTATATGAGATGAATATATGCAGCCCCTGGGTATATGAGATGAATATATGCAGCCCCTGGGTATATGAGATGAATATATGCAGCCCCCGGGTATATGAGATGAATATATGCAGCCCCCGGGTATATGAGATGAATATATGCAGCCCCTGGGTATATGAGATGAATATATGCAGCCCCTGGGTATATGAGATGAATATATGCAGCCCCTGGGTATATGAGATGAATATATGCAGCCCCCGGGTATATGAGATGAATATATGCAGCCCCTGGGTATATGAGATGAATATATGCAGCCCCTGGGTATATGAGATGAATATATGCAGCCCCTGGGTATATACCGTGTATATGAGGTGAGTATATGCAGCCCTTGGGTATATACCGTGTATATGAGGTAAATATATGCAACCCCTGGGTATTTACTGTGTATATGAGATAAATGTATGCAGCCGTTGCCTGAAGCCCTTGTGTTCACACTCTCAGTGAGGTTGAACCTCCTTTACATTACTTTCCACTTATAGCCATCATGATGTCAGGGGGGGGGGGTCTCATGGCTATAGGCCATATTCCTCTGTTTTAGGGTTTCTATACACTGCGTTCGTGTCTTGCCTGCCTTTTTGGGACTGCGTTATCTCAGGCCTCCTTGTGAATTATTCACTGGGGTACAAGATTGCATTGTCTAGGGAGTAGATAATGACTTTATTCATAAAGAAAAGTAGAGGATAACATATATGTGTTAAATGACAACCCTGAACCAAAGAGCTAACAATCTAAAGCCTTCTTAAATCTTTTATCGTTAAAGAATTTCCTGCTTTTAAGCCAAACAGCCAAACGGCGGGGAAGATTTCGGTCTGGAAATCCAGTCTGTAAGAGTGAAGCAGAGTCACGGCCGCCTCCTGCACCGAATAAAACGTGATCACCCTCTCTCCACAGTCGAGGAAGACTCCCACAGTGTCCGGCTTTCCATGGGGGATAATGATAGCCTCGTTGGCGTGCCACGTGGACAGGTGCTCCTTGTTCCATTCCACACACCACGAGCAGCCATTTCGACCCAATTTGTCTTCAATGCCCATCTCTTTGGCTGCAGCCGCGATGGCCCAGGAGTTGCTGTCCTTGGTGTTAATCTCCCAGTAGTGGCAGCCGGCAGAGAAGCCTTCACAGCACAGCACCTGACTGCAGGTAAATCTCCGGGAGTGTCTGGGGTGCTTATTCACCGTGCCGGTCACAATCACCGTCTTGGAATTTTGTAACAGAGACAAGCGGTTATGGACAGTCTCACGATCAAAGGATAAGTTCCGTGCCCCTGAAATTACAGAAAACCTCACGTTGTGGCTTCATGCACACATACTTTATACATATGGCGAGGACATTGTAGGAAAGGTGACGTAACTGAAGTGTGTATTTACCACTTTCCATACGTGTTGCTTTATTCTGTATCTGAGCCCAGGAGACAGATTTACTGGAATGTTCCAATAGCCGACAAAGTAATTAATAAAACGAGGGCAAATATGGGTAAGCAGGCAATATCTCTGTATTCAGAGCTCACAGTGAGACAGTCACAGACTGATGCTCCGGCCTGCGCGCCCTCTTACCTCCATCACAACTCACTGGCTCCCCCTAGTATTTGCATCGTACGACATCCCCGGTCTCATGGGGGCGCTACTGTGATGCTGAGACCTCCCAAGCCTCACACTCGCATTGAGCATGTAGGTTGAGTTTGCTTGTAAAAGATGTTACTTACACTGCAGAAGGTTACGGTACCCTGTGTCCAGTGGCGCGTTTACGGCCGAGTCCCCCGTCTCCAGTGGCGCGTTTACTGCCGGGTCCCCCGTCACCAGTGGCGCGTTTACTGCCGGGTCCCCCATCACCAGTGGCGCGTTTACTGCCGGGTCCCCCATCTCCAGGGGCGCATTTACTGCCGGGTGCCCTGTCCCAGTAGATGGAACTGTCTGGGATCCAATTGTTTCTTCAAACACTAAAAGCAGAGTGCAGACAGAATAATCTAGTTTTCCACAAGATACACCTTACATGCCACATCAGCAGATTTACTCTTCATACAAATATTTGCATCTGCAAAGTAACAACCTTACCTAACCCTAATCATATGGCATCCTCCAGCTGCACCAAGGGATACCAAATACTGATTCCCCTCCCTTACCCCATAACCGCATGGCGTTGACACGGACTGGCACCAGGGCTTTTTGGGTACCCATTTAAGTTACTAATAATATGCATAATAATATCGCATAGATTGCTGCTACACCAGGGGATTCTGAGTACCCATCTAACTTACTAATAATATCGCATAGAATGCTGCTACACCAGGGGATTCTGGGTACCCATCTAACTTACTAATAATATGCATGATAATAAAGCATAGACACACTATCCTACCTACCCCATAATCAAATTACATCCTTAGCTCCCATCACACCAGGGGATTCTGGGTAAAACATACCTTACTCCATAATTACAGATTCATACAGATTACATGGATATAAGCCTAAGGAGACTTCACTTTTGTCTGCTTATTTATTTTGTTGGCAAGAAACCTTGTTTTGGTGGACAGGGACGTTGTTCTAGAAGACCGTGAGCAAGGAGACTTTGTTTAATTTCCGATATCACAAGGGTCGTGTCTATAATCCTGTTTTCATCAAATATCGATGTATGCCACGTTGCAGGAGATGCTCTTTGGCTGATATTGCTTTCCTTTGTGTCCTGAAAACAACGGAATAAAAAGTTAGAGACACTATCCAGCTGATACAGAACACAGACAGAAGGAGCACGGAGAGAGCATGCACTCTACAGAAAGCAGGACCACGGAGAGAGCATGCACTCTACAGAAGGCAGGACCACGGAGAGACCATGCCCTTTACAGAAAGCAAGACCACGGAGAGAGCATGCACTCTACAGAAGGCAGGACCACGGAGAGACCATGCCCTTTACAGAAAGCAAGACCACGGAGAGAGCATGCACTCTACAGAAAGCAGGACCACGGAGAGAGCATGCACTCTACAGAAGGCAGGACCACGGAGAGACCATGCACTCTACAGAAAGCAAGACCACGGAGAGACCATGCACTCTACAGAAAGCAAGACCACGGAGAGACCATGCACTCTACAGAAAGAAGGACCATGGAGAGACCATGCGCTATACGGAAAGCAAGACCACGGAGAGAGAAAGAAAGGGTAAGGGTCCCAGGGGCGCAGTAGGATTCCCCGGGCCCTGGTATCTGCCCTGTGTGTTCTGCATTCTGTGCCGTTACCGTCAGCACTTCCATCCAGTTATTTTGTAGATTGTCCTCCAGATCTGCTTTGAGTTTCTTCAGTTCCTCAATCTGGACAGTGAGGGGCTGGATAGCTCCCAGAATGCCCTTCTGTGCTCTGTCTCGCTCCATCTGAATTCTCCAAAAGGATGCCCGCTCCTGCTTCTCGATATAATCCCTCATCTCTCTGAAGTCTCGGGTGAGATTATCTTTAATATCACAGACTAGGATCTAAAAGCACGCAATGCATGTTTAGTAGAGACCCGGACACTTCCAGCATCCACTCTGTGAACGTTCTGTACAAAAAAACTTTCAACTTTTCTGAAGAGAAGAGTTCAGATCCGGCTCGCATTCCGCTGTCACCCTCTGCAATCGCACCTGGCTGTCCACGCACACACACACACACACACAGAGATGCACACACAGAGACAGACACGCACACACAGAGACAGACAGAGACAGACACGCACACAGACACGCGCTGTGATCGCGGCTTTATAGTTATTGCCTTTACTTGTAAAACAATAAAAAAGCTTATTTCTCTAACCAAGCGCTTATAAAATATTAAATCTATAGATTATAAAGTAACCTTAAAATACTTACATTCAAGCGTGCATAGGTCGGTCAGCGCTTTTCAATAATAATACGGTGAGCAGACTGTGTATAGGTTTTAACATTTTTATTTTATACAGTGATGTTTTTTTTTGCTCTATGATGTCTCTCTTTGCCTTTTATATTTCATACGATATCTGCATTTGAGAGACATCGATTGAAAAGCGCTGACCGACCTATGCACGCTTGAATTTAAGTATTTTAAGGTTACTTTATAGATTTAATATTTTATAATCACTTGGTTAGAGAAATACTCTTTTTTTTGTTTGTTTGTTTGTTTTACATTTGTACTATTGCATATTTAGTTGGGGGAGTTTTTATATGCGCTTTTAAGAGCTTCTCACCATAGCAGCTTATTAACTATTATTGGTTATCTTATATCTGTTATTTTAAGCGCAGCCTTTTTTTTTAACCTCTTTTTGATCTGTATATTGCCTTTACTTGCCTGGAATTCCTGATAAGCGTTTTTCAAATCCATTATCTCGTGCTCTTTTATTGTGATATCTTTGTTCACTTCAGCAATCCTCTCTTGAATTTTTTCCTTCACACATAAAAGCACAATGAAATACGTTGAGCGGCGTGGGGTCGGCCTGGGGTTAGGAGCGGCGTGGGGTCGGCCTGGGGTTAGGAGCTGCGTGGGGTCGGCGGGGGTTAGGAGCGGCGTGGGGTTCGGCCGGGGTTAGGAGTAGTGTGGGTTAGGGTTAGACACAGCATTAAGCCTCTTGGAACTGTATGCCTTAGATTCTGATGTCATCACTTTGAATTAAATACGTACAAAGATATTTGGGACTGCGTGAGAAACTAACGCCAGTAACCCTCCCACCCCCATACCGCTCACCCCCCATACCGCTCACCTTATTGGCCCCGTAGCGATGCAGCAAGAGCTCAGGTTTACAAGCCTCATGCTGCACTACACAGGCTGGACACAAGGGGGAGCAGTGAGGCTCGCAGAAATACTGCAGCCCTTCTTCATGGTCCCTGCACAGCCAGGTGGAGCCGCCAGTTAACGGATTCACCAGCAGGTGTCGCTGTCCTAGCGTATCCTCACTGTGGAGCAGGAGGTGGTCTTTGCACAGAGGGGCCATGCATGGTAAACACAGTTTTAGTGCTCCTCGGCCGGTGCAGGACTGGCAGTCCTTGTGGGTCCTGTTATTTGGTTTGCGTAGAATCTCCAGTAGAGAGGCGATATCTGTGTTCTTGTTGAGCTCCGGCTTCTTTTCGAATGATGTCTGGCACATTGGGCAGATGAGTCTGGTTTTCTCTTGCCAGTATCTCTCAATGCAGTTTTTGCAGAAGGTATGCCCACATGGCAGTGTGGTCGGGAAAGTATAGTGGCTTATACAGATAGAGCAGGTCAGGTCATTGGGCTGCAGCCTGAGCAGCAACTGCCTGTCCTCCGCCATCGTAGATTAAATAAACGAAACTGAAAGCAAGTGGAGGGGAGTGCCAAAGGGAGGCGGATAAAGCAAGCAGAGTGCTGGTGTATAGCGAGGGCGTTGGTAGCAAAAATAGGGAGGCCGATCTGCCCCCGTTTCCAGATCTCCCGTCCAGCCTCACCTAGAGTATTATGTATCGGTCTGGAGCCCCCAGAAGGATATTGATATTCTGGAGAGAGTTCAGAGGAGGCGACTAAAAGGGGATGGTAAAGAGACATTTACATACATAAAGGGATGTAACAAAGGAGGGACCTTTATTTCAAAAGAGGATAAATGTTACAACAATAGGCGGTAATCTAACACTAGAGGGCCAGAGGCTTAAATAGAATGACAGGAAGTTATACTTTACTGAGAGGTTAGTAGAAGAGTGGAACAGCTTTCCAGCAGAGGTGATAGAAGCTAATCCAGTGAGGAAATACATGATGAAATTTCACCTACATTGCTACACTCCCTTGTAACCTAAGCAGTACTCCAGTGAGCTGAGACTACTAGTCTCAGCTCACGTGCTCCAGTGAGCTGAGACTATTACACAAGCACTTTGCGAACTCAATGTTTACTTTGCATTCGGAGACGGCAGTAGAAAGAAGTGTGTCTAAGAACAGTTCTGTACAGAACAAAGGCAGCTTCCCGTGTCAGATATAATTCTGGGACACTAATTGTGACTCTAGTAATATAAATTAGTCTTAAAACATTGTATGATCTTCATCTAAGTTACAATAATAAACACACGTTTTAACTAATAACACAAATTATTGTTCTTGTTCATATTGAACACATCAATTACACATTCACAGCGTGGCTTGGAAAAAGTGGGTGAACCCCAAGGCTAATCACTTCAACAAAAGCTATTTGGAGTCAGGGGTTATCAAACCTGGTGTCCAATCAATGAAATGGGATCGGAGGTGAGATTTAGAGATACTTTGTCACAAACATTTTGGGTTTGCTCTTCTCTAGAAGCATCTGCTGAAGTGAACCATACCTTGCAAAAAAAAGCTGGAAAGGGTTACAAAGAGTTTATATATTAATCAGTCTGCAGTTATATAAATTGTGTGTAAATGGAGGAGATTTAGTGCTCTGCCTCCTCTCCCCAGAAGTGGACGCCCAGCCAAGGTGACTCCAAGGGCACGGCGCAGAATGCTCAATGGGGTAAAAAAAAGAACCCGGCAGTAACAGCAAAAGCCTCAAAGCAATCATTGGAACCAGTTAACATCTCTGTTTATGAGTCTCCCGTACGCAAAACATTAAACAGGCATGGAGTCTGCGGTGGGACACCTCGGAGGAAGTCGCTGCTCTGCAAAAAAAAACAAACAATGTTGCGTACCTGAAGATTGCCAAAGAGCAGCTTGACTCCACAGCACGGTCAGGAAAATGTTTTGTGGACAGAAAAAACTAAGGCTGAATTGTTCGGGAAGAACACGCAGCACGATATATGGTGTAAGAAGGTGATGTGGGAGAAGGAAGTAACATTTTGGGCTGCTTTGCTGCCTCTGGGTTGGACAGCTTCCCATCATCGAGGGGACAATGAATTCCCAACTTTATCGACACATCATACAGGATAATGTCAGGGTGCCGTCCGCCAGCTGAAGCACAGCAGGACCATGACCTGAAACATGGAAGTAAAATTATGATGTAAGCTGATTGGAAGGGCCCGTCTTACCTGTCCTTCCACATGTATATTTAGACTGTAAGCTTCTGTGAGCCAGCCTTTCATCACCTTTTGCTGAAGTTATGTGACAAGGTGGTTGCCGTTGTATAGTGGTGTAGAGTATCTTTTGATTTGTGATAATTCTATCCTTTAAAACCAACAAAATCTATATATCACACCCTACTTTCCTGCCAGAGGCTTTCCGTGTTTCCGCAACGTATAATATATATATATATATATATATATATATATATATATATATATATATATATATATATATATTATATAAGGACAAGCTTCATGTGTCTGAATTAGTGACCCAAATAGTGTTACTGAAAGGCTGCAGATGTCGTCCCTGGCCTCCATGGGGCTGGTTTTGTAAATAAGTTCCTCTACAGTCCTGAGAGCCATCTGAATGCCACGGACAGCTGCACACGCATCCTCTGGGCTCTTCCAGCTGCTGGGCTCACAGTGCCGTCCCGTTAAGAGAGCCCAACCTGTAAGGCCACGTTTAGTGTCTCGATGCTATGCGGAATTACACAGTCTCTGCCGTGGCCGGGTATTCCTAGTTCTGTGCCTTTGGGCAGGCTCGGTGATTATTGCTCCACGTGGTGTAAACGTCTTCTCTCCAGTATATATCGGCCCAGTCCATGCAGCTGTTAATTGTTAAATAAAGGCCTAATTTACACGGGAACCTTAGATTTCTTGTCTGAAGTTTCCCATCTAATCTATTTGTGATGCGTTTTTCGGAAGCGTTTCTCCTCTGTAAGAAAAAAACATAATATTTAAGCGTGTTGTATGTAAATTGTTTAAAATCATATTTCAAGATACCAAGTTATTGTTAAAAGGATTATGCCAAGGGAGTGACCATTTCTGGTGGCACTTTGCTCGGTGCTGGTTTGTGATTTCGCTGAACAAGCCGCTAACACTCGCATAACGTGAGTCGTGAGGTCGGGGAATTACCGTCCATGTCCTGTGCGGTCGTTGGCCGGGATATGACTTGGGTCAGAGCCTTCAGCCACTCTTTCTGATCTCTGGTGTTCTCACAAGTCAATTTAAATTCCCTGTCTGGTGTTTTGATGATGATCACAGCATCCCTCTTATTTCTTCTTGTTCCTTCAGGTAAACCTTCTAAGACCCGGTATCCTTGTTCTTTACTTCCTAAAAAGATTCCACCTTGTGGAAAGGCATCCTAGAAAACCAATAACACGACACCGAACGCTAAATTATATTTGGAAACCCACTGCAGGGAGAGCTCTGTATCCCGGGTGATTATGGGGTAAGGGGGGGTTATTACCCCAAATCCCAGGCTGCAGCGGTGTTCTGTATGCTGGGGGTGATTATGGGTTAATGGGGGGTTGTTACCCAGAATCCCCGGCTGCGCAGAAGATCTGTGTGTCGTGTGATAACGGTATAAGGAGGGCCATTACCCAGAACCCGTATCTGCAGCTGTTACTCATTTTATTCCCATAATAATGTGGAAAGCGTTGCCGTTACCAAAGGTTTCTTGTAGTAAAGCAGTTTTCGCTCCTCAGAATCCAAGTTAAACCATCGCTTCCTGAAAGCTTCCCTTTGCTGTAAGAAACCGAGAGGGATTTACAATGTATTCCGAATTGGTTCAACGTGTACTCGTTTGTTAAATAGGCTTCGTGACACCTGCAGGTTACTAGGGTCTCCGGAAATACCACGGGATGCTTGTTACCAATTAAAGTGCAATTCCTGGCATCATTAAATGCAGGCTCACATACGGGGCCATGCTGCTGCCGATCCACGTAACAGATCTTACCCTGGGACCGGTTTTCTCCATGTATCCAGCTTTGGAATAATTTCGTGTAATCCGCGGGATGAGCTGAAAGGGAAATTAGCGTGTTCACATTTCCTCTATCTGCTGACAAGCTACAGGTGTAATTCTATGCGTGTAAAACATACATATGTAATAATCTACTTGGCACTGTGTAGAGCGCTGACCTAAATGAATAATTAGTATGTAGATACAACCACCTTGAGTAGATCCTTACACCAGAACCATTCCTTACCCCTGGGGATACCTCTATGTATCTTTTATGTCAAAGTATCCTTCCTTCACCAAGAGTGAAAGTCAATCCTACCCCAACTACTGTAAGGCTCTCTCAAGTTTAAAGCTCTTCCGTACGTGAGCAGCCTGTTACCCCAATGGGGGGGCACTAGTCTTTGTTCATATACCAGGCCCCGAGTTCCCCTTGCTGCTGTGCTAATGGAGTCTCTTTGCAGTCCCGCCAGGGCTTTGTCTCGTGTATTGTCTGTCCGCACATCAGCACAGGGACTTCACTCGATTCAGTAGAAGGAAGTGTGCAAGGCGCTGAGAGACGGGAAAGAATGCTGGGCGACCGGCTCAGTCTGGCAACATCGTAGGTCTTGTAAATTGTGAACAATCACCTTCTGTGCATGGGAAATGTGTAGGGCCCTTTCACCCGGGTCACGGGCATAGCGTAATATATAAACGTATACATATGTTTATATATGACCTCCATCCCTCATATGTTCATACCTGTTGTACCCAATGAGAAGGTCTGTAGACTACAACTGACTCAATATGTGGTGCAGCTTTGTGTTTCTATAAATATCAGGTTATACAGATAATAGAAGAAAGAAGCATACCACCACGTAAACTCGTGCAAAGCATTCAGTACTCTGCCTTTACCTCTTCCTCTGGGACTGCCGGAAACGCTCCCTTCAGGTAAGTGAATCGAGCCGCCCGTAGCACGTTGAACCAGGTCACTATTTCCTGCATCACGATAAAGACACTGTTCAGACAAACATTTCCTGACAGTCTTGGATTGCAGCCGACGCGACAAATCAACTGGGAACTCCAGCTGATAAACCCTACAGTTTGTAGCGTGCCTTCATCTGCCAGCAGAAGTGGTGGAGGCTAATAGGGTGAGGGAATCGGACACCGAGCGCAGGAGATCTGCACAGACCTATCCCAGAACCGCAGCTCTTCATCTCCCGACACCGAGCGCAGGAGATCTGCACAGACCTATCCCAGAACCGCAGCTCTTCATCTCCCGACACCGAGCGCAGGAGATCTGCACAGACCTATCCCAGAACCGCAGCTCTTCATCTCCCGACACCGAGCGCAGGAGATCTGCACAGACCTATCCCAGAACCGCAGCTCTTCTATGTAACAAGTAACTTAACATTCCTGCTTAGATTACATTTATATTGAAGCTGGATCAAACAGCAGTCGCTCACCTGTCCTTCATCATGGTACACAAATAAGTTCCTGGTCTGCTCGTCCTTTATATATGTGATCTCCAGTCCATGGGCATGTCCGATCTTCTCAGCCTGAAATGTGGCATTTAGGCTCTGGATAGGAATTGTTCCTTTAGGGTCTGCATGCTGAAAAACAAAATAGTATAGATTTTAAAAAGCAAACTTTATTAGGATGCAGAGTGACCTTCGTCATTGTATAAGTCCACAATCTTAATACTCACGTTATTAATGTAATATTTAAGGACTTTTTCTCTCCCGGAGAAGACAAAACGCCGCTCTAGAAACTGTTTACGATCGCGCCCTTTCTTCCACAGGTTTCCCTCTTTATGTCCTTAAGGGAAACATGGGTAAGCAGAGAGTCCACTTAAAGAAGGTGACGTGTTTCGTTGGTACAGTGATAGACAAAGCCGAGAGCAGGCAGCCGGAATACATCACGCTGACCCAGGATAGACTTCCCACCATATTTACAAACCTCAACCCTCCGGTTTAAAGCATCGTGTGAATCAAAACGGAACATTAGTCAGCCGCTCCCCGAAACAATAGAAAGTGAAAACTACTGGAACACACGTGCGCAAATACAAAAGACAGATGTTCACGCATGATGTGGGTGTATTAATATATATTAATATGGCCTTGTGAGGCCTGGGAATACTTTGATTACTTGCTGATGAAATGTTGGATTTTACCTGTCGTATAGGGAGACTCTTCGTCGGATATGAATTCTTCACGTTCATATTTTGCTTTTATCCACTGTTCCTTCAAGACCCTGAGCAGAATAAAAGATAATCATTGAAAGGAGTCACTAGTGGAGACCGGGGGGTGTCATATGGCTGCTCCCTCTCAGCTTCGAGACACCGATGTCTGAAATTGGTGGCCCCTGTCTATCAGACTCTCCACCTCTAGCTGCTGTCTCACGCTGTGTGTTATATGTCCCAACTTACATGCAATCCCTGGCTCGTGGCCTGTAGTAAAAAGGAGGAACAAAGGCTTCGTACTTTTCTTTTGCTTTTTTATTCCCGTGCTCTTTCAGAAACTGGAACAAAGTAAAATCACAGATTTGGACCTTTAAATGACTTCATGCCCCATATGATATTACATGATGCAGCTATTGCAAATTCACAAACATATTTGGCCCCAACCCCCAGACTACAGGAGAGGTTCCCGGCACAAGCCAACGTAAAGATTCCTGTACTCCCCCGCACCATGGGAAGAAAAGGCCCTACTGCTCTCCCACACCGGAGGGAGAAAAGGTCTCCGGCGCTCTCCTCACACCGGAGGGAGAAAAGGTCTCCGGCGCTCTCCTCACACCGGAGGGAGAAAAGGTCTCCGGCGCTCTCCTCACACCGGAGGGAGAAAAGGTCTCCGGCGCTCTCCTCACACCGGAGGGAGAAAAGGTCTCCGGCGCTCTCCTCACACCGGAGGGAGAAAAGGTCTCCGGCGCTCTCCTCACACCGGAGGGAGAAAAGGTCTCCGGCGCTCTCCTCACACCGGAGGGAGAAAAGGTCTCCGGCGCTCTCCTCACACCGGAGGGAGAAAAGGTCTCCGGCGCTCTCCTCACACCGGAGGGAGAAAAGGTCTCCGGCGCTCTCCTCACACCGGAGGGAGAAAAGGTCTCCGGCGCTCTCCTCACACCGGAGGGAGAAAAGGTCTCCGGCGCTCTCCTCACACCGGAGGGAGAAAAGGTCTCCGGCGCTCTCCTCACACCGGAGGGAGAAAAGGTCTCCGGCGCTCTCCTCACACCGGAGGGAGAAAAGGTCTCCGGCGCTCTCCTCACACCGGAGGGAGAAAAGGTCTCCGGCGCTCTCCTCACACCGGAGGGAGAAAAGGTCTCCGGCGCTCTCCTCACACCGGAGGGAGAAAAGGTCTCCGGCGCTCTCCTCACACCGGAGGGAGAAAAGGTCTCCGGCGCTCTCCTCACACCGAAGGGAGAAAAAAGTTTCCAGCGCTCTCCTCACACATAAAATGTTCTAGTACTTTCCGAGGTCCTTCCACAGAGGCAAAGAAGAGGTTTTGGTGCTCTATATGCTTTGGAACAGGTGAAAGGTTTGGTGGCAATAATTACATTTGGGACTTTGGGCACAGAACTCTCTCCAAAGACCAGCTAAACGTACCCTTAACGCTGGCCTGCTGGCAACCTCATGAACTATTCTGTGCTTTTAGGGAAAGGGGAAAACAAAACAGATTTATTTTTACCTGAACGGTGTCGTCTTCCCAGTTATCTAACTGCACAGACTTCACTTTTCCAATTGACGGGTTTCTGTGAATTCCAGAGCACTGCAAGCAGATGAAAACCCCGAGCGTGCCCGATACCCACTCCGGATCTGAAAGAGAAGAAAGCGCTGATCAGCATCCCCTCCGAGGCGTTCTCTCTCGTCCAGTATCCGCCATCACTCCATTTTTGAAGTGCAGGGTACATAGCACAAGGTTTGGGGCAGACTAGGGCAGGTGTTACGAGGCTGCCCCATGAAAACGTGGTTACTGTGCGGAGCCATGATTCCGGCCCTAAGGTTACTGCCATTGGGCTCCTGTTATTCTGCCCTTTCAGCCCTGTTATGGCCGGATGCGATCCGTGTATCTTGTGCAATTGGAGAGATTTCTCCACTTTCTGCTGGATCAGCAGTTTCTATTCAGGAAGCCTCTCTGCCCCTTCATCTTGCACAAGTGGTAGAAGGAACTGTGAGACCACAACATGCGCCATCTGGGCACCGAGCTTACACGCACGTTCACGTCTACAGATATTTAACGCTAATCCCTAAACCTTTACTGCTTCCTACATTCTCCGCTGAATACCAATTTATGGAGAAAAGTTCCATAGTGTCTTCGCTGCATGTAGAAGGAACGAGCGTGGAATATAACAGAAGACTCTGAAATATTAGCCCTCCCTGTATTAAACCACTTGATGTTAGGAGGGTTTCTCGTAAAAAGGAAGGGCATGAAATGCTCAGGCTGAGGTCGAGATGCATTTTAGCTTAAGACAAATGTTTATGGGAAGTCAACACAAATGATGTCATGTGTGAGCAGCGAGTGCCTTGCACGAGTGCACAATCACAGTGCAGGGACTTGGCTCGTCAAAGGCTGCAGGGATTATGTGGCGTCACATTAATTTGCATGTTATGGAAAAAATCTCGGAAGCTACTAAACCTCCGTATACTGGCTGTCTGGCAAATGCCCATTCATTTACGTTTATTGCCTCTCGCGTGGCCAAACGGTGCAAGTGTGTAGGGGCATAGTGCCTGGTCGTGTCTGGCAGCAGCACAAACTTTGCTTGGCCATTGGTCTTAAAGCAACAGGGCCAAGTCCAGTCCTGTAAATTGACAGGATCACCTCTCAGCAGGCTCTGAGTAATAGGAGTTATTCCTGATACCAGCAGGCTTTGGGGAGTATTTATTGTTATTATAATTTTTCTACATTTTTACACGTGGAATTTGGGCTGTTTTTCTTTTATATACCAGCAGGCTTAAGCAGACTGGCGTGGGGCTCTGCTGGTCAGAGTGTACAGGGGTAAAGACACGGATGTGTTCCCGGACACTGAGAGGCATATGAACGATTGTCACAGTTCACTGGAAGGCTGTTCCACGTCTAACTACAATTACAAGCGTTAGTACACAGCCTATTGCTACCTCATGTAACAAGGTTTGTGAAAAAGTCCTGTTTACTGCCACAGGAGAGGGCTGTATGGAAGGTGTCACCGAGCTGCTCTTACCTGGCTCTCCGCAGTCCGCACACTCAGAGTTCTCCGGCAGTTTTAGTAAATCCAGAAGCTGCTTCCTGGTGTTTGCCATCGTTTTCCTGAGAGGGAGTAATACGTGCAGAGTGCGGTACTGGCTGAGAGTACAGAGTGGGAGTGAGGTGCTGGCTGAGAGTACAGAGTAGGAATGCAGAGTCCGGTGCTGGCTGAGAGTACAGAGTCGGAGTGCAGAACTTGTTGCTGCAGTGTATGTCAGTGACCTTTCGCAGCTACAGACTAGAAGTTATAGTCTCCATATATTTTACAGCCACACCCTGCTGAGCCTGACACAGCCAATCCCCTCTCAGCCTGACACAGCCACTCCCACCCAACCACAATAACTGCAAATTCCCCTTTTTTTCAGGAAGGCTTCGCTCACGTCCCTGCTGCCCGGCTGCCTGCTGCGGGGTGGAATGTGAGTGACGGTGAGCTGGACGGGTTCACCAGACTGTAACCCTGAACCAGGCACTCGGCCACTATGTCTGTACCTGAGGCCGAATCCGCCTCCAGGACGAGGAGTGCAGCTTCCTGCATGGGTTATATGCTGCTGGTTAGCCGCCAGTGGCTTCGTGTGGCACAGCTCCCACTGAGTTAAACAGCCTGGTTAACCCCTCTCCGGGTCACCTTTACTTACATTCCACCCCACAGCAGGAGGTCAGGATTTATAATGGGTTTTACTTGCCTCGTTTAATTTATAAAGTCATTCCCTGCTGTTTCTATACACATTATCGGGGCAATAATACCTCATACCCAGCAAACACTCTGACCTCCTAGAAAAGAGGGGCATCAGGGGAGGAGAGAGATAACAGGAGAGGAGACAGCGGCATCAGAGGAGGAGAGAGAGCGATAACAGGAGAGGAGACAGCGGCATCAGAGGAGGAGAGAGAGCGATAACAGGAGAGGAGACAGCGGCATCAGAGGAGGAGAGAGAGCGATAACAGGAGAGGAGACAGCGGCATCAGAGGAGGAGAGAGAGCGATAACAGGAGAGGAGACAGCGGCATCAGAGGAGGAGAGAGAGCGATAACAGGAGAGAAGACAGGGGCATCAGGAGAGGAGAGAGAGCGATAACAGGAGAGGAGACAGCGGCATCAGAGGAGGAGAGAGAGCGATAACAGGAGAGGAGACAGCGGCATCAGAGGAGGAGAGAGAGCGATAACAGGAGAGGAGACAGCGGCATCAGAGGAGGAGAGAGAGCGATAACAGGAGAGAAGACAGGGGCATCAGGGGAGGAGAGAGAGAGATAACAGGAGAGAAGACAGGGGCATCAGGGGAGGAGAGAGAGCGATAACAGGAGAGAAGACAGGGGCATCAGGGGAGGAGAGAGAGAGATAACAGGAGAGAAGACAGGGGCCTTCAGGGGAGGAGAGAGAGCGATAACAGGAGAGAAGACAGGGGCATCAGGGGAGGAGAGAGAGATAACAGGAGAGGAGACAGGGGCATCAGGGGAGGAGAGAGAGAGATAACAGGAGAGAAGACAGGGGCATCAGGGGAGGAGAGAGAGAGATAACAGGAGAGAAGACAGTGGCATCAGGGGAGGAGAGAGAGCGATAACAGGAGAGAAGACAGGGGCATCAGGGGAGGAGAGAGAGAGATAACAGGAGAGAAGACAGGGGCATCAGGGGAGGAGAGAGAGAGATAACAGGAGAGAAGACAGGGGCATCAGGGGAGGAGAGAGAGAGATAACAGGAGAGAAGACGGGCATCAGGGGAGGAGAGAGAGAGATATCAGGAGAGAAGACGGGCATCAAGGGAGGAGAGAGAGAGATAACAGGAGAGGAGGAGAGAGGGATTGGACAAACTAAACAGTATAGGGGTGCTATTTAGAGGTGGAGTTAGGACTTTGGGTGATATTTAGGGCGTGGGGTTTATGTATAGTGGGTGATATTTAGAGGTGGAGTTTGGTTTATGGGCGATAAGGGGCGGGGATTAATGTTAGTTCACAATGTGCTGTGTGTGGATTGCAGGCGGAACCTTCCTTCCGAGCTCTTTGTTGAGGAGGGAAGCTTTGGTTTGTTGCCACCCAGCGAATTGGAGGAAGGTCACATGGTTTAGAGATGATCAGATCCGTACAAATTGCGCTGAGTGCAGGTAACCTTAAACTATACTTAATTATACTCAGTACAGCTCGCCGGGGGGGTGTCGTGTGCTTTGGGCTGTGTGTGATGGGAGTAGGACACAGTGTATGTAGCGAATAGATGATGTCTATGGTAAGAACAGGACACAGTGCGTGATGGGATTATAGTGTAGAGAATAGAATGATGTTTATGGTAAGAATATTATGCAGTTGATGGGAGCTCCCTTCCTATTCTCACGTCTTCCTTGCTTGGGGTTTCCAGGCAGAGGCCTTTCGTGGCAAACTGCGGCTCAGGCACTCAGACTTGTTCACTGTGCCAGATGTCTGGCGAAGGCCCAGGGGAGCCTAGAAGTGAGGAGCACCCCGGCCGAGCACCGAACAGAGGATGCAAGAGTTGGGCTGAACGAGGCGTATACGGAGGGAGAGCGAGATGCCATCCTGGACACCCTGAACAATGCTTCAGAGGGCGAGCTTTCCAGCATCAAACTCTTACGGGGGAAGAAGTCCTCCAGTCTGGTGCAGTACAGGAAGCAGCACGGCCCCTTCCTCGACCTGGACAGTTTGGTTCAAGTTCCTTACTTCCAATCCAAAATTGCCGTCAAAGTGTTTGACTCCATTCTTGATGCGGCTTCCAGAGAGCAAAGAAAGGAGCGAAAACCCGAGGGAAGAGCCCCATCGAGACTCGTGAAACCCAGCATTCCTGCAGAGCGGCTGGAGGTGAGTGCCATCTGCGCACGCACATAACGAAAGCAGGCCCGTGGCCCAGCAGAGCCAATACGTTTAATCCGGGTCTGTGAAGGAACCACAAAATTAACAATTGATTAGAAAGAAACGGCCCTTTCGCCTGCCACAGACCGAGTGAATCTGTGAAACGTTCGGAATTCTGAAAGATATTAATATGAATTTCCACGGGTTTGCGTAGAATAGATTTTGTGGGTGTCTCGGTGAAGGATACGGGATGTATTGAGCTTTTTGCCCAGGCGCTTAATAAACTGCCTCACTTTTGAAGGAATTACCCCTGGCAGATATGTTCTGAGCAAATGGGGAGTAGAGATTCAGTGTCTCAGGAGCACCTAAAAGAACATGCATTGAAACGTGGATGTGGGTTTATCACGGAGGTGACTTGATTACGTGTGGCGTGTATTTCATTCTAGGCTGCAGAAAGCATTGTTTCCATTGTATTTGGTACCCAAAAAATGGCCTGGGCGCACATGGAGCGGAATATGAACGTGTGCGATTGGCAGCAAGAAGAGTTTTACCGATTCATGAAAGGGACCTACCACGGCCACGTCTACCTGGAAGACGTAAGTGTCAGTTACCAGAATGAGAATCGTGTGATTCGTTCGCTTCCATGTTAATCAAGGCTCCTTTGCCCCCTTTGTAGATCTCTCAGGTTGTGTCTAAGATCCCAAGAGCAGATTTTTATGTTCTGGAGAAACCCGGGATCCCCGTTCAGAACAGCAGCCTGTTCCCGGTCACGTTGCACCTGCACATGGTGGAAGCCACGCTCTATTCCCTGCTGAACATGCGCTATGCAGCAGATGGGGATCACCGTGTCGTCAGCATGGCTCGAACCACAGTGGGAAAACACTTTGGGCTGATGGTGGGTGAATCCCGCACTAGCGGCGTGGACACAGTGAAGCAGCTCATTAATGCATCCGTCTCCCCGGGAAAGCCGTGGGTGACCTTTTCCCAGGAGCTTATCCTGCGCTATCGCCACCAATTCCAGACACGGAGCCAGAAGAGAAACGAGGAGATGTGCGATGCCTTGTTACAGGCCATTACCTTCTACGACCTCGTGACTTAAAGCTGAATAACGTGCTTTGTTTTTGTCATCAGATCGGTGTTAAATAAATTGGACAAAGTGGTTTAATACAGCGGCGTTCCCGTGTACGCCAAGCGCTCAGGGATTTCTCCCAGACAGTAATCAGTTAGAATGTCTTAAGAACATTTCATTCATTCACTTAACCCCACGGAGAGAAAGCGAGGACGTTCCCGGCGTTTAATGAGTTACTGCGAGCCGGCTGTTTGGAGCAGCGGAAGGAACGGCTGCCGCCACGGCTCGTTCGGTCAGTCTGTTTGTTAGCTGAAGTCTCCTGTGAGCTTTTTGTATGTGAAGCAGAGTAATTGTTATTAAGAAATGTAAACTGTCAGCCTAAAATTAAGGCAGTCTGGCAGAACCAGCATTAGGCAAGTTTCTGTTGCAGTTCACAACTTTTTCCTTCACCCTGACAAAGGCTGTCTGAACAAACTGACACTAATTGGCAGCTGCCTGGGGAGGAATAACCATGTAGATCCTGCAAACAGGAAATATTTTAAACTGTAAACAGAGCCACAGAGGGACCGGGGGGGGGTGTCTAAGGAACATGGGTGTGTGCGGGGTCTGAGCAGCAGCTGGGACGAAGGGCCACATGTTCTCAACAACTTCTGTGGGAATCGTGTCCTCATGAAAGTGTCTGATTGGCAAACTTGCCACCTTCTCCCTGAGATCTGGGCAGTGCCCCCTCCCCCACAGGTCTCATGGTGGTTGGACCCCAACACTGTACGAGCCCCGACAGGAAAAAAAAGTTAAAGGGAGCTTTGTTTATTTAAAACCTCCTTTAATATTCCAGAAGGGCATAATTATCAAAGACATTAAAATGCATTTTAAAAAACTTTACAGAAATTGATATTCACTTATTGTTTACAAATCTATACAAAGGACATAACTTTACAAATCTGTACAATGTCTAGTGCAGGATGGCCGCGCGACCCAAACAGCCGCTTACAAGTGGTGTATGAAGAGGTAGGAATAACAGCGGATCTGGCCACGTTAACGGAGGTGCGGCTGGACCTTCTCGGACGGGTAACTACCCCCAGCATGCGCAGAGGAGGCAGATCTGGCCCCGGATAAGCACCGGGCGATTGGTTCATGATAGAAAATGCACGCAGGAACACGTCACATCCTAGGGAAAGTCAGCCGCTAAACTACTCAGCGTAACCTTGGGCAACTCGAGATGAATCCCTTCGAAGTAATGAAGAAACCTGCACAGAGAAAAGCATTCAGAATGACATCATCGTATTTACG
Organism: Spea hammondii; assembly: GCA_029215755.1. NCBI lineage: Eukaryota > Metazoa > Chordata > Amphibia > Anura > Pelobatidae > Spea > Spea hammondii. The sequence goes on along the minus strand of JARDYJ010000013.1, from coordinate 168,115 downwards.
CAGCACCCAAGATACAATCGGGGCAGCTACACGTGAAACGTGGTGTGTGTGTCCACGAGGCCCCCCACCTTGAGGATGAAGAGGCTTCTGTGGAGGGACTCAGTTTTTCACTTGGCTAACGGGTTGGAAAACCGTCCCTTTAACGAGAAAGCCCATTCTAGACACGGCGAGAGTAGCAATGCTGGGGGACGGAAAGGGCCACTTACCTCCGTTTGGCTTTCTCTCGCTCCTTCAGTTTCTGAGTTCGACACATAGTGCGAAGGGCCGGCAGATACTCCGTCACGTTGGATTGCCGGTTGCCCAGGTTTATAAAAGCTCGGTTGGATAACACATTTCTCACGACAGATAAACGCCTGTCAGCCACTCTGTAACAAGACAGCAGAAACCATCTTCTACAGGTGACACGAAAAGCCCCCAAATCAAATAGCAGGACGCCACGTATACCCCACATATACCCAGAATAAGTACCTTGTTAAGGAGACAGCCTTTTGCTTAGTTTATAAAATGTTTATGTGCGCATTTACACTATTGTGTCTGTTTAACGGCAGCTCACTGTTTAAATGATGCATTATACACCCATTGTACAGCGCTACGGAACTTGATGGCACTATATAAAACAAATAATTAGACAGGGTACCGCAGGACTTTCACCGGCAGAGACCACAGGTGGCGGTGTCGTTACACAGCAGCAATCCCCAAAAGCAGGTGGCCAGCCGTGCAGAGGCGGACAAACTCCACAGAATGAAGCTGATAATTAGGACTTATTGACTTACTCAGGGTTAGCTGCGGACTGATTGAAGGACACCGCATCCCAATCCTTAGACACACGCAGAGTAAGATCTTCGCTTGGGTCCTTCCCACGTTCCTTGCACCGTTCCAACGAAGAATTTACGTATCTGGAAATGTCTGAAGAACACTTCCGGAAAGCAAGAGCCTCCACCGTGGCTTTGAGTTCCCCGGAGCTCTGCTCGCTCCACCAGTCCCTGCTTTCCACTCTGAGTTCATCACACAGACCATTTTTTATTCTACTTTCTGTCCAGCTGTAGCCGCAGAGCTCGGCTTGGCTGGAGGATTTATATGTAAAACAATCCAAATGGGACATGTTATCCACAAACTCAGCCAGTGACCCCAGACACCGTCGCACTAAACGCGAACACGTCTTCTCGGCTTCTGTGAGTTTCTGCTTTGGGAACGTAAGATGTGGCTCACGGCTCAGTCCACTCTTCTCTTTACCCTCTTCTTGGCACGACTTCCCTGAAGGGATCGTGAGGATTTCGTCCATGGAATTAGTGTTACTTTCAAACAAATCACTATCGTCCGGAACCATCACGTTCCTCCTGCGCTTTGTTGGGTTTTCTGGCCTGGCCTCAGCAAGCTTTTCCCTCTTGGCTGATGTACCTGAAGGTTCGCAGTCGTCCGACCCCTCCACGCGCACGGGCAACGGTAGCAACAACTCTAAATTGCTAGATATAAAATCTATGTTCTTCATTTGAAATTCTGTGAGCAGCTGCACGATCCGGCTCCATTCTTCTGCCTGGACGATGTTGTTCTGGAAATGAAAAATGTTAAATTCACACAAGAGCGCGAAAGAAACATCTCCATGGTCCAGGGGTTCAGACTCACCTTTACAAAGCATATCAAACCCTCGGCCGGAGAGACGACGTTATGAAGACCTGCCGTGTGCTCGGCGTAGCCGGAGTTACATCTTGGAAGATCTTCCGGATTGAGTTTAAGTGCAGCTTCTTCCCCTTTGGAACCAGAGCTGTGTTTACCTGGCAGAAAGCAGACGGCGTTAATACCGAAATGCTGAAAGCACCTGGAGGGTTAACCGGACGTTATGGCAAGAGCTGTCCACCCAGAAGAGGCAAGCGGCACCCGGTCTCTGTACCCGCATAACTCGGATGATGTGAACGCGGCTTACTTACCACAACCACCCGCCTGCTTTTCTCTCAAACATCCTCCACTTTTAGCCCAAAACTGCAAATGGAGAAGACTCTGCCGGACGTCGCATTTATTGGATGTTAAAAACGTAGCAAAGTCTCGGGGGTCTGTCCTGAGATTCTCTGCCAGACAAAGCACTTGGAGAAAGCTGGCGACATCAGCCTGAAACATAAAAGCATGAAGAAGGGCTTATCCTTTAAGTGCCGGTCTCCAGAACACCATCCCACGTATACTTACCACGGAGGGAGTACAGAATTTAATTTCTTCAAAAACACCATCAAAAATCAAACCAAATGTGGGATCTGCAAGGAAAAAAGCGAGGGAAAGTATGAATGGAACACAAACTACTTGTGATTGCGGATCTGTGGGCGATAAATACAGCAATTAGACAAAGAATTACTTTGCGACCTACAGTAAATAACGCAAACAAGCAGCGCACCCCAAACATTCAGAAGGTCAAATATCTGGGCCCAGGGCAACTAGCCCCCAATACCAGGCCTAAAAAGCCTCTGGGGTGCATATTCCCGCTGAGAACATACCAGTGAGATAATGTCACCAGACAGGGACGGTGTCATTACACGAGAAATCGCAGCAGAGAAATTCAGGGAAGTGGGGAGCAACCAATCAGATTCTTTGTACTAGTAGGAAGCACAGAGGCGATCCCTGCCCTAAGTATCACCAGTAACCGCTGGCTACAGACTCACCGCTGGTAGTGAGAATCACCGGCCGCTTTGTAGTGGTCATAAAAGTCTTGATTGCGCTTAAAAAGCCGGAGTCATCATCAAATATCACATCGACCTGCAAACGGCAGAAATACTGCGATAGAAGCACTGAGGGGAGAAGACATTGAGGCCCCCCCGTTATCTGCACAAAGCACCATACGGAGCATCACAAGCTGTACAGACACACCGCTAGCCATGCTATGGCCCCGCCAGCCACACTGTAGCCCCTCCCACTCGCTCCACACTCCCACCACTAATGCTCTGCCCCCCCACAGTGTATCCCACTTACTAAATGTTTGGGGGGAAAAAAAAGTTACCTCCTCAAAAAGAATCAGCGAGGTTGCAGTTCTTCTGGGGGGCTCATTGGGACCCTGCCCTCTCTCTATAGACGGAACTTGTTTTGTCGTCGTTTTCCCATTTGCTAGAACTTGAAGAAAAGACGAGAGGTGTGATCTGCTGGACCCCTGCGCACGCTACAGATTAAACTAAGAGAGCAAAGCAGCTGACCTTTAGGCGCCTCGGGGGTCTTTGCATCCTCATTTCTTTGCTTGGGAGGAACTCTAAAATAGTTTGCCAGAGATTTAGGAGCCAACGCTTTCCGGAGTCCCACTCCTCGGGGAGACAGGGGAGGTTTTCTTGGAGATGAAACAACGTTCTTGGGAGAGTTTAACTTTCCTAAAATAAATGGATAGCTCTGAGAACGGTCAGACGCTCCTCCTGCAGCAGGGCAAGCACGATGGATGCCTCAGCCAAAGCTTAACCTCTAATCCCCACCAATGGAGTATCTGCACACACAGGAGACGAGGGTCCTAAAGCTGAACCCCGTGATATTTATTCCGGGTTTCATATTCCTACACACTGAAATCGCATTACAAAGTAAAACAGACAAGCCTCCATGTAGATGCCATCATGTGTATGCAGGAGCTCTCGAGTGATGTCATCCCTGATGTCAGGGATGTCAGACGGCTGCATGGACAGCATTTCCACACGGAGTCATCACTTACAGCGGCCCCAAACACCTAAACCTCTTGGCTCTGCGTAATATTCATGATAGGAGGAGGAGCAGGTAACGATCTCACAGACGCACCTCGCTTACATTCGTTCCGATTCCTGCGACTTACTTGGAGACTTGGTGGAGCCGTAACTGTTGAAGAAGCAGGGCCTGTGGGCATTCACACCCTGCTGATCCACCTGGTGAGACTGCGTGGCCTCCTTGAGCTGAGCTAGAATCTGTCTCCCGTTACGCTGACAAGAAGCGTTCACTTCAAAGACCTAGAAGGGAAATGAGATTCATCGCACACGTCCCAGAGGCAGCAGACGGACACGGACCTGGAACCGCGCACACACCTTGAACCCAAGCTCCTGGGCACACGCATACACAGCAGCCGTCTTGCCCACGCCGGGAGGGCCCGTGATCAGCACAGTGTTACACATGGAATCCTCTTCACTCTCAGAGCTGTCAATAAAGTCGCTTTGCTCCCAGGTGTCTGCAAACAGGAAAAGGCCTCATATTATGCAGTAAAAATTCGGACAGAAAATTATACATTTCACCATCTTAAATACCGTTTTTATCTTTCTCAGTCTGATTCATCTGATTCCGTTTTTCTTCTTTTTCAGCTCGGACTTTCCAGTCCTTCAGCCAGCTAGGGGGTAAACAGGAGAATGTGAGTATATGCCAACGACCCCACTCACACTCACGCGCCACAAACACAGATTACCCATGGAGACGTTTAACTGCCGCAGAATTCCCAACCAGCTCGGAGGACTCAGAGGGCTGATATTTCTCTGTCCAAAGAACATCCTCAATAACGAGATCAGCTGCAGAGAAAAAGCAGAACGTTTCACTGAGGTGCACTCCGACAAGTGTAACCCACTAGCGACCCCTTCCCAGGCAGAGACATCCGTCTCCGTTACAAAGAAAGCGCACGCGCTCGCCTGAAGGGCTATAAAGTCCTCCGTAAGTGTGAATTTAAACGTACGACCACCAGCCCAAATGTCTCCACGTGCGGAAGAAGCCGGCTATTAACCCCCATCGCCAGCTGCACACGGTGGGGCTGAATCCCAGCAGTGCCCCAACGCTGGATCCTTTACCATCTATCGGCTGAATAGAACGATAGCCGTCACTCGGGTTTGGCGAGTGGGATCGCGCTTGGGACCGCATTTTGCTCAGTAGCTTTCTAGTTACCAGAGATGGCGTCGTGTGGAAGGGGCTGTCTTTCTTCAGGTGGCTGTCTGTCTCTCTCTTCACCCTGTGTGTGGTTCCTTCTGCCACTTGTGGAAAGTGGGCCACAGACGGGCCCTTGCGGGGTGGGAGGCTTTGTACTGCAGTCATGCTGGGTTTCAGCCTTCAGTCTTTTGGATGCTGTGACGGGGGTGTGCGTCCTCTTCCTCTTAGTCCTGTTACTGGTCTCGGTTGCCCTACAATCTTCCACCAAGGTCGCTTTGCTTTTTTCTAGCGGCTGGTTATCTGCATGGTTAGAAGGGTAAATTGTTATGCTTGTGTGTTACACGCCATCACAGACAAATAATTCCAGGGGGACACAGCACTTCTGCATAAGCCAGACACCCAGGAACCCACTCGACAGAAGACATTTAAAGATTTCCGACTCGTTGGGATATCAGAAAATACAGCCTGGATTACTACAAAGCGCAGGACAAACAAACCTGTCTGACTCGGCTCTTGAAGGGAAAGTTGGTCATTTTGCTTTTTCAGAAGCTGTTTGAAAAATCTTTTTACAGGAAAAAGGGGATTAGAGGCAGAGATTTCTTCTAAGAGACAATCACGAACTCCGTTCGACAGCGCAGGGTGGCCTTTAACCTGCAGGGAAGCAGAGAATACAGACCAGATGATACGTTTAACCAGTTCCCCGTTACAACAGATATATATGCAATAAGACGGCAGAACCATTAACCATTTCTTTGCACATGAAAACACGAAGTTGGTTTAGAATAAATAATAATGGCAGGCTCACATTGAGCACATGCGCCGGTAGCTCCCACAAATACTCATTGACAGTTGCAAAGGAAAATATTGGTTTTCTATAGCTTTACATTCTGGGAAAGCGATGCCAGGTTAATTAATGTAAACAACGGGACATAGCACACTTGCACGGACATACTAACCGCACTCGAGTACAGCTGAATAGCCAGCTTGTTCCTTGTAACAGTCAAGTCACCGAGTGAAAGGCGAAGGTTTGCCACATTGGGTGCGTCTGCGCTCACACGGCACAGCCTGGCTAGCTGTGGGCACGTTGGCAAACTCAGACTCCACATCAAAGAGCCTGGAGAGAAAAAAAAATTGAGATTCTTTACGTAGCGGCACACGATGTGTAACCCGCGACTACCACGGTACCGCTGGGACGATGGAAGAAGTCACGCAGTAGCAATACTTAATGGGGCTAATGATCCCTCAACCTTGGATGGGAGCCATTCAATTAAAGGTGGAAAACACTTGCCATCTTTCTGCTGCACGTGACCAACATTCTGGAAGAAAGAACTCGACAGAGAGTATGCTTCCATAAACGCCGCCGTCTTAGAAATGTGCCTCTTCAATGAGTCCGGTAAGCCACTCTTGAGAAATTCACGTTTCGCTTTGAATCGACGATCATCTTGGGAATTTTCAGAGGCCTCTGAACTATAAAAGAAACATTTTAAGCCGCGTCCTCCGTACAGCTGCCGATGTACGTTGTGTGGGCACTTACCTATCATCGATAACCATAATGGGGGCAGGCGGCGTACTGGCAGAATTATTTTCGTCTGTCAGGAAAAAAATAAAAAAGACTTAGAGCAAGCGGCGTTGTTCCGGGCTCAGAGGCACGAGACGAGTTTACGCAGCACTGCACAGCGGACTCTGCATTAAGGATTTCGCATCATCCATTACTGACAGATGCGGCAGGAACGCTCTCGGGGATGTGGTGTTCAGGTTAATCCAGCATCGCCTAGGAAAATTTTCGGAGATGTGATTGTGTGTCAACCCGTGTTAGATCTACATCCGCCAGCTCCGTGCTGGGGTAAACAAACCAGGCTAAGCGTGGACTGAGCGCAGTGTGTTCACCATGTGCTCTCACGGTCACCCCAACACGCGGTACCTCTGTTTACTATAGATAAGTCAAACCATAAGCGCTTTGACATCATGCGTGATGGGGAAACTCCTTCTGCCAAAGCTTTGCAGATAAGGCATCCAGTTCTTACCAGAAGAAATATTACGAGGCTTCTGCTTCTTTGCCTTCTTCCCCAGCACATCATTTAAGCTTCTGAGATTTTTATTCTTTGTTATTTTTGCATCAATATCACCAGTGATGTCAATGAAGACAACAGAGTCCTGCAATCCAATCAACACAACAGATCTCAGTGTCCCCTGTCTAAAAGAAAGCGGCAGCCAGAGAGGGCCCGCCGGCCCGGGAGGGAGAGGGCGTCCCGCCTAAGACATCAATTCATAGAAAGTAAATACAGGATGAATGCACAATACAAGAAAACTCACCTCTAGAGCAGGTTTCCTTTTAGAGCGCGCCCGTCTCACTGAGCACCTCTGAGGAGTCTCGTTCTTGGCCATATTTTGCTGAATTGCCTTTGCTTTCTCAAGCAGCTCTTTTGCTTTGGTCATTTTTTTCAAGCTGCCAGAAACCTGAGTCAAGAAACAGTAAATTCAACTAAACGTGCATCGTCTTCTTACAGGAGGCCAGAGATTTCCCGTCACAAATACCACGGCTTTATCCCTTCACAGCGTCGCGTAAACCACAACTGTGCAGCAGCTGTGTGCAAACGGGCCGAAAACAGGACTAATTTTTCAGTTAGTTTTTGGGCCATTCATTCTTGGCAACTTAATTACGTTACCCATTCGGCTCGGCTGAAAATTCAGGGGCATTTTTAATTCGTTATGTTAAGCTCGTTGCCCGCATTCACTCTCCCCTCTCCAAGTGTTTTCCCAACTTCTGTTGACCACTTCCGTATCTCCATCTTCTCCTCTCACTTCAATCTGCCATCTTCGCCTGCATCTCAGCGGACGTCACCGCAAGCGCCACCGTTTCGCCCCGATATGCTCACCGAGAGAAGACAGAAGATGAAGAGGCAGAAGCGGTCGGCAGGGAAACGTTTAGAGAGGGTGAGAGTGAATGTGGGCTCATGAGTTTCTCATGAGTTTCGGATGAATTTATTTCCACGGGGGGGTCTGGCCTCGTACGAATCCCTGAATCTACCAAAATTCTGTACATTTGCGATTTGTACGAGCCTGAGCGCACAAATCAGTTTTTACTAACCTTTTTACTTCTTGGGGTAAATACATCTTCATCTGCCACCGACTGTGACCGGTTTCGCCTGGTGCTGAGCCTCGTAAACTTCATTCTAAGGTGAAAAACAAAAATACAGATTAAACGTGGAGCGCGCCAACATATTTAACCATTACGTGAACGTAATGAGAAGATCCTTTCCTGTGCTAAACATGTTTCACAAACTACTTGAATGCCGTTTCCCCGCCGCCCCGAGCGCTTACCGGATCGGTGACTCCGCATCAGAGAGTTCGGTTATAACCTCTGCTTTGTAAATGTCGCTTTTCCGGCACATTCTATGCACTTTTGGAGTCGACGCCAGCAAACCGCCTGACTCCACAGGTCTTTTCACAGGGGACTTTAAGGGCGTCAGATTGGATTTCTGGCGTCTTGAGCTCCGTCGTAAACCAGCAGCACCAGTGGGCAACTGTGAAGCTTCAGCCCCCGCGGCCCGTGCCACTTTCTCTTTTGCTTTCTTCCTGTTGATTGTTGCTGTGTTTGCTTCATTATTTTTCGGGGCTTTATTCGTACATTTAATTGATTTTGGAGTTGCTTCTCCTGACTTTGTTTCATCGGGTTGGTCTACGGTTGCTCCATCACCGGCTGTCATGTCAGGGTTACTGCTGTAGTTATTTGCTGCTGGTGCAGATATCTCACTGGAATCTTTTCCCTTCAGAGGGTTTTTCTTTCCAGTACTTTTTACCGTATCCCCCGGCTGTCGAAAAGCTTTCAGAAATTGGTGTCTTTCTGCCGCGGTGCTCTTCTGCTTAGCGGGTTCATTATCAGCTTCGATGACAGCCAATTCCAGATCCTCCTCCGCTATGACCACATTGGACTTTCTTTTCTGGAGCTGAGGATCAGTGTGTTCGGGCGAAGTCTGGTAGGCTCTTTTCCCCGGTTCGCCGTTTCCTTTCCGTAGGAAAATCGCTGCAATCTTCTTTGTGGCCTTGCTTTGGGGACAGGAATCATTAAGTGGGGGAGACAGATGGACCTGCGCATGGATGGTCACGGTATTAGGGGATGGCTCCCTGCTCTCCGGCTCAGTTGGACTTGATGCCCTGACGGGAGTCTCGTGTTTAGAATCCTTTTCCTCCCGACTTCTTAGGAAGTCCTCAAAAGAAACCGTTACCGTGCTGCTGCTGTCTGGTGATGCGTCCCCGGCGGTGGCGCCAAGGCTTGCTTCTCCCGGCATCTGCGGGGGTCTCTCTCCAGCAGAGCGCTTCTCGGGGGGGTGACACGCAGTCTCTCGGTCTTGTTTGTTTTGTACGGACTGTTTATTATTTGGGGAATCGGCTTTCGTGGCTGTCGAGGAACATAATTTATTATGGAGGAGATTGTCGCTGTTGTTGCAGATCTCGGCGAGTAAAGCTGCAGTGTCACTGCCCATGAAACCAGTCACCCCGCAAACGGTTTCCGCACTGTCCCCAAACTCTTCCTTTGGCTTTGTGACGTTAAGCCTCCTGCATAAACGTGTCCTCTGGCCGTGCTTCCCAGGTCTGCCCGGGTCCCCCGAGGGAGGCGTGTGAACGTTTACTGCTGCCACGCGGGTGCCGTCCTGGCGAGGGCTGGATGTGTGCGTGCTCGAGATTTGCTCCATCTCGTTTGCAGGCGAGCTACTTTTGAAGTAGTCTGCGATGTTGTTGGATCGAGGTGATGGGAGCTCCTTCTCTGGGAGGCGAGACACGGGCGGGAAGTAATTGGTTATGGTTTTCACCGGCGGGTCATCTTCCTTTCGCTGCTTCTTGGATGGCTAAAAAAGAGCAGCAGCCAGTTATACAGAAAAAGGAAAAGCGGACCCCAAAAAGATAAAAAAACTAATACGGTGTCTATAAAGTGACAGCAGAGAGAGAGAGAAAGCAGCACCCGGTTCTGTCAAGGGCTTACCTGGACGTTATAGTCCCCGATGGGGGACGACACGGTAAGTATCCCAGCCATGGTCGCAGCTCCTGCCTGGTTACCTCATACAGCAGGGGCAGGTGCCGCCACTCACTCCCGGTTACCCTCAATTTACCCCCCAGTCACCTCAACGGGAACCGAATGAAACTTCCCGCGCGAGGTCGCATCACGTGACCGCAAAACTGTGCGACGGAGTCTACTGATTGGTCGGCGCCAAACTAAAACGCTTTCCATTAGACAAGACGACGCTAAAGCAGCGACGTCACTTATGGGGGCGGAGCTATCTGTGGGAAAATGTGTGAGGTGTTTGGCGCCTTAAGGGGAAGCAGTACAGCACATACATGACACACCACACATGACACGGGTCCGCCCCGCCCCTGCTTTCACATCATGCCCTGCGTTATTACAGAAATTATTATTATTGCCCAAATATGCGACTTGGAATCCCGCTGCCCGTATTATTACCCCTGTAGTAACCCTGCACCGGCTGTTATTGCCCCATATCCTTTAACAGAGCAACCACACGGGGTTGGTTCGCTGGCCTCGCTTGCGATTGCCGACACAGAGGGTGCTGGGATTTGTAGTTCGAGTCACTTCCGTATCCTGTACCGGACTGTCCCTGGGCGGTGAGGATGGAGGCAGCCGAGGTGGAGGTTCTCTTGCAGGAGGCTGGAGAGAGTATCGAGGCTGCCAGTAACTACAAGAGGGAGCTGCTGCATCGGTTACTTGGCCTCACCCAGGTCCGGAAACAGGTGAGCGGGGCTGCTGGGTTTAGTAAGGGCCGGTGGTATTGAGCTGGGGCTACAGGGGCTTGGCGGAAGTGAGCGGGGACGCTGGAGTTTTAGGGGGCTCGGTGGAACTGATGAGGGTAGCAGGCTACGTTTGCCTGACTGACTGTTTTATTACATGAAGGGTTACACCTGTGCATGCGCCCCCCCCCCCAACAGATCAAAGATAGTGCAGCCCAGACTCGGGGGGCTCTGCAGCAGCACTTCCTGGATCTTAAAGGAGCCGTCACAAAGCTTCTGGACGAGCGTCTACTGACGCTGCTGCAACAGGTGGATGCCGTGGAGGAAGAAAACATCAAGCCGCTGGATGACTGTCAGAAGCTCTTGGAGCACGGAGTCCGCACGGCGGATGATCTCCTGAAGGAAGGTGGGTGCTCGTTGGCAGAGCTGGCTCTGGGCCGGTTAGTTATGGCGCAGACCTATCTCATCTGTTCTGTTGTCCCATGTTTAAAATGTCTTTGTTTCCCTATTCAGGAGAGCTTGCCGTGTCCTGCCCGGCCGGTAAACGCGAGAGCCTGTATCATTTTACAAATAAAGCTCTTCGCATCCAGCTGGACAGGTGAGTCCCGGCCGCTCTTATACGTGTACCTGTGTGTGTGTTCCGTATCTGAATGCCAGTGTGTGTATGTGATCGTGTTTATATAGCGGTGCAGATCACAAGGGCCAAGTGGATTCGTCTGTCGCCCATTTCTGTGTTTCTATGGCCAGGCACCTGCTAGTCGAACACACATGCAGGATATTAGCTGGGTCGATCCCCGTTTTAAACCCTGGGATTAGCAGCCTGGGGGTACCCTTGTGGTCGCCATGGATTCTGTTGACCCTTTTGCTTCAATTTCCTCCCAAGAGCTTTGTAGAGAAGTCTCTCTTGGGTCCTCCCCAGTTGCCGCAAATGGCAGTTATCGCCAGTGATTTGTGGATTTGCTGCGCTGATGGCGCCGGCGACCCCCCCCTCCCTACCGAGGCCAGACTCGCCTAGCAGCGGATTCGCAATCTCCCTGGCAGATGAGGATGCCTCTGCTTTAACCCTTCACTTGCTGATCTGTTCACTTATTTTTAGTTTGCCGGAGGTTCCCTCTTTGGTGGAAGCCCCCTGTCTCTCTGCCCAGCTGGATGATTCCTTCCTGTCAGTAGCTCGAAATCACATCTCTAAACATGGAGCGGTGGCATCCAGGCCTCCTGTGCAAATTGATAAGCTGATTGAGAGGCCTGGGGGTATCCTGGTGAGGTGGTGCAAGGTAAGTGACTCCGATCATGGCATTTTTTTTGTAAATATAATTTTTATTAGTTTTCAAGGAACAACAGAAGGACAGGGAAAAAGGGAGAGGGCAAAAAGGGAAATAGGGAGGAGGAGTACAGGTGGATAGGACGGGAGGAGGGCACAAGGAGATAAAACTGGGCACAAATACCCGACGCAGCGGGCAAAGGCAGTACAGAATCAAATGTAACACCGGCATCTGGGCAGCCATGTAGACACAGTGGTCCTTACAGAGTGAGAATAACAAGCAGGCTTATCAGAACATGAGCAAACCAGAAACGGCGGCGTCCAAGGAAATAAAGGCGGCGTGATAAGGCATAATACATAGGACAAGTAGACCTCCCCACCACCCACCGGGGAGGGAAAAAGGAATCAAGGTAAGGAACCAGAGGGAACAGCAAGAGGGAAAAGAAGGAGACAAACACACAGACAAGACACCAAGGAGAGAGAGAGAGGAAAAAACAAAAAAAACACACACACACACACACGGACGGAGGTCCCACCTGGCACCCAGCAGCTCACAACACAAAGTAGCGGTATCACTGCAGCAGGAGAGATTTAGTAAGAGGGTCCGCCAAGAATGAGAGCCAGTGAAACCACGTCCGGAGATATTGCGCATGACGGTCCTCGGATTGCAGCACCAGCTCCTCAAACACCCTGATTGACTCGATCCATTCGCGAAAGGAGGGCAGAGAAGCGTCCTTCCAGTGGAGCGGTATAAGCGACCGTGCAGCACATAGTAAATGACGGGTCACCGACTTTTTGAAGCCAGCAATGGACTGAGAGGTATGACTGAGCAAGTAAAAACTAGGCAGGAACGGTGGAGGGTCATCCGAAAGACACTGAACCGTCTGATGGACACTCGACCAGAACGGAGCAATCTTAGAACAGTCCCACCAGATATGGAGTAGGGTACCAGGAGCAACACCACAGCACCAGCACTTGTCGGAGGAGTCGGGAAAAGCTCTATGGAGCGCCACAGGCGTCATGTACCAGTAGGTAAGGAGTTTGTAGCGAGTCTCCTGCGCCTTCGTTTGTCTGGAGCAATCAGGGTTGTTCCGCAGTGGCAGCAGTGGTGATGGGTAGGACGTCAGACTCAAGTTAACATGGAGAGAATGCAGGACTCGTAACGACGTGGATATCAAGGGGTGAGCCCGAGCAAGGTCCCGGGAGTGATGCCGCTGCAGACACGGGAGGTGACCAACAGGGATGCCCGGGAGCGACGACTTTATAGCTATCCACAATTTGTGAAAGGGACCATGCGCCCACTCCAGGACCCTCAAAAGATGGCAGGCGTGATAGTAAGTACGAGGACACGGCAGGCCCATCCCCCCACAGGACTTGGGGAGGACTAACGTAGAGAACCTATTCCTGGGCCTCCTGTTAGCCCACACAAAGCGAAGGAACATGGTCTTGAGAGAAGCAAAAAAGGACGGGGGTAGCTGAATGGGAATCGTCTGAAGCAGGTAAAGAATCCTAGGCATCACATTCATCTTCAGGGCACCAATCCGCCCAAACCAGGACAAATGCTGCGGGGACCAGCGGGACAGATCACGTTGCAGGGTAGCCAATAGTGGAGGAAAGTTGCAGGCGTACATACGAGACAAGTCACTTGTGAGCCAGACGCCCAGATACTTCAGTTGGCCGGCAGCCCACTTGAAGGGAAAAGTAGACATCAACCAGCTGACCTCAGACTGCGGCAGAGAAACATTGAGTATCTCCGACTTGGTAGAATTAATCTTAAAGTTTGAGAGCACCCCATAGAGTCGAAACTCCTTAATGATGTTAGGAAGAGAAACCCTCGGAGCAGTCACGGCAAAAAGCAAGTCGTCTGCATAACCAAGCACCTTATGATGCGTTCCCCCCAGCAACAGACCCCTGATATCCGGATTCTGTCTAATGGCCTCTAAAAATGGTTCGAGGGACAAGATAAACAGGAGAGGGGAGAGGGGGCAACCCTGTCTAGTGCCATTAGTGATAGGGAAAGGATCCGTCAGGACCCAATTAACCCTAATTCTAGCTGAGGGGGCAGTATACAGTGAGAGAACCCACCGACGCATCTGAGGACCAAAATTTAAGTGCTGTAAGACAGCGGACAGGAAAGACCAATCCAGCCTGTCGAACGCCTTCTCAGCATCCGTCGACAGGAGCAGGAGAGGGGACCGAAGGTGCCCAGCTGCGTGTATGATAGAGCACGCATCGTATTGTCCCGGGATTCCCGCCCCCTAACAAACCCGGACTGGTCAGGGTGGACCAGGCGTGGAACCAAGGGTTGCAACCTGGGGGCTAAGATCTTTGAAAATAACTTAATATCCGCATTAAGCAGAGAAACGGGCCTATAACTACTACAAAGTTCGGGATCTTTCCCGTCCTTTGGGATCAAAGAGATGTTGGCCATCAGGGTAGAGGGGTGAAAATCTAAGCCATCCACAAGGGCATTAAAGGACTTCACTAACTGAGGGCCCAGGATATCTATCAAGTAGTGGGAGGCCATCTGGGAATGTTTCATCGCCGCCACGAGCTCAGGCAGGGAGATGGGGGCCTCCAGCTGGTCAGGAACGTCGGAGGTAAGACGCCGTCGCAGGAACTTCTGGAGGTAAGCCTTGATTTGCTCCAATTTGCGGAGCTTGGCATCCGGGGAGAGGGCCGGAGACAAATTGTAAAGTCCCGTGTAGTATGACACATTCTTTCATAATGTCCTGAGGGAGACGATGAGGCGTGCCCAGAGAGTACTTGATGCAAGGAATATAAGAGAGCGTGCGTCTCTGACGTAGTGCCGTGCCAGGTACTTTCCAGGCTTATCACCATGTTCGTAAAACAGGGCTTTCATATCCAGAAACGATTTACGGGCACGAGCGTTGAGGATAGAAGAGAGTTCTCTCCGGCATTGCAACAACAACAACTGGTAGTCCTCAGCTGAAGCGTCGTCCATGTGGCGCCGCTCGAGTTCAGCAATCCTCTCATAGAGGGGACGAAGTGCAAACGAGTTGGCCTTTTTCCGTTCCGCACCCATAGCAATGAAGTGGCCACGGATCACGCATTTGTGCGTCACCCAAACAGTCAATGGCGACATCCCAGGGGTCAAATTACCTCTAAAAAAGTCAGTTAAAGTCCCTTTAATTTTGGAGAAGTTCACAGCATCGGTCAAAAGCGACTCGTTGAGCCTCCACGTCGTAAAAGCAGGGCGAGTCAAGGAGGAAGAGATGGACACAACCAGAGGAGCATGATCCGACAATGTAATCAAGCCATATCAAGCGCCAGTCAGGCGAGAAAGATGATAATAGGGCAAAAAAATATCCCTGTCAGACGGATGAAGGGCCCTCCAGCAGTCCACCAACTGAAAGTCCCTGAGAAGCAACTTTATCCTATTCAGAACAGACGGAGCAGCACTGGAACGGCCCACGGAAACATCCAACCTGGGGTCCACGGCAACGTTGAAGTCCCAACCCAGGATCAGGACACCCTCCTGGAAAGGGCGCAAGGAGCGGCGAATCTTGGAAAGGCATTTATGTTGCAGTCTGTTAGGTAAGTATATATTAGCGAATGTGTAGAGCGCCTCTCCAATAGTGCCTTTGACAAAGATGTAGCGCCCCTCCTGGTCGGAAAGCTGAGCCGTCGGCACAAAAGGTGTGAACTTGTCAAATAATATAGCAGTACCCTTGGATTTCGCTACAGGGTTATGACTAAAAAAACCCATCGGGTAATCGGAAGTGAGCAGGTTAGGAGCCGAACTCGACCGGAAGTGGGTCTCTTGTACAAAGGCCACAGAGACCTTGTTGAACTTCACGCATAAGATTAGACCGCTTTTCTGGAATGTTAAGACCCTTCACATTGTATGACATAATTATAAGATCCCGCCGAGGGAGCAGAGTGGGACATCACGAAAATGAAAGAAAAGAACCGATCATGGCATTTATTCACTAAACTGTGGGCAGAAGAAACTTGCTGGGGTTAACCCTTCGTAATGCCGAGCTGGGAATATTAAATATTCCCGGCTCTCCTGCAGAGTGCTCTGGCGCCATGTTATTATGTAGTAAGGAGCATTAATACCCAGGGGGCCCTGGTGCCATGTTATTATGTAGTAAGGAGCATTAATACCCAGGGGGCCCTGGCGCCATGTTATTATGTAGTAAGGAGCATTAATACCCAGGGGGCCCTGGTGCCATGTTATTATGTAGTAAGGAGCATTAATACCCAGGGGGCCCTGGTGCCATGTTATTATGTAGTAAGGAGCATTAATACCCAGGGGGCCCTGGTGCCATGTTATTATGTAGTAAGGAGCATTAATACCCAAAGTGCCCTGGTGCCCCCTATGCCGTCTTATTACGTGGTAAGGAGAGTTAGATATCTGTACCGGGGATTCTGGGTATTATGTCCCCAATGGGAAGAAGTTTATTAACCCTGAAATCTGTCTGTTGGCACATATAGTATGTGTATATCATATATATATATATATATATGTCTGTCTGCGCCATTCTCAGGGCCCCTGCTTATTAACCTGTTTTCTGCCTGCAGGTTGACGATGATTTTGTGGCGCAGGATTATCGTCTTCAGTATCGCAAGAATTCATCCAATCTCTTTGAAGACGTGTACGTGGGCTCGGAGCCGGAGTTCATTGTGCTGCACGTCGCCCCCAATACCGATTATCAGTTCAGGGTGTGCGGCCGGGCTGATGGGAGGCAGGAGTGGAGTCCGTGGAGTGTTCCCCAGCTGGGGCGGACCAGCCTGCTCCCGCACGGTAGATTGCAGCATTAGAACCGGTTTAATGTTAACGCCGTGGCCGTAAAAACCCTTTTGGGTTACGTTTAGCAAAATCATTTGCGTTTCTGAGAACGGTATGTTTGTGCTGCCGGTTTCAGGCCCAACACGGGGGAACGGGGCCAGGGCATGCACTTTATTGCGTGATTCCGGTGGATGGGGGGTCATCGTGTGGTGGGGCCCAGCCCGTGTGTCCATACGGGTGGATTTATGTTCTATGGCTCCGGAAGTGAACATTGCACGGCCGTTACACCAGCGCAAACTTTCCTACAGAACCTTCATATGAACACAATTTTAATATTCCGGATCACAGCAGTAAAGAGATTATGAGCGTGGAGCGGCCACTCACCTCACCGTGCTCACGTTTCCCCCTTTTCTTTTTGACAGAGTGGAGTGGCGGCTTTGAAGGGTACAGTCTGAGTAGCAGAAGGAACATTGCCCTTCGAAATGATTGCGTTGGCCGCGGAGTCCTCTACTCTAAAGCTGCCACTTACTCTTTTGGGCAAACGCTGACGTTCAGGTGAGAAGCTCGATCTTTGTCTCCCTCCGCACTGGAACCGAGGAATTCGTCACGGACGTGACGTCAGGGTGCTTCCTGGTCCCTTTATCCGGCCTGAGCTGCTCCGTGAAGAATATCTGGTGTCGCGTGTTAATGTGTCTTTGTGGAGCGGCGGTCGCGTGTTAATGTGTCTTTGTGGAGCGACGGTCGCGTGTTAATGTGTCTTTGTGGAGCGACGGTCGCGTGTTAATGTGTCTTTGTGGAGCGGCGGTCGCGTGTTAATGTGTCTTTGTGGAGCGACGGTCGCGTGTTAATGTCTTTGTGGAGCGACGGTCGCGTGTTAATGTCTTTGTGGAGCGACGGTCGTGTGTTAATGTCTTTGTGGAGCGACGGTCGCGTGTTAATGTGTCTTTGTGGAGCGACGGTCGCGTGTTAATGTCTTTGTGGAGCGACGGTCGCGTGTTAATGTGTCTTTGTGGAGCGACGGTCGCGTGTTAATGTGTCTTTGTGGAGCGACGGTCGCGTGTTAATGTGTCTTTGTGGAGCGACTGTCGCGTGTTAATGTGTCTTTGTGGAGCGGCGGTCGCGTGTTAATGTGTCTTTGTGGAGCGGCGGTCGCGTGTTAATGTGTCTTTGTGGAGCGACGGTCGCGTGTTAATGTCTTTGTGGAGCGACGGTCGCGTGTTAATGTCTTTGTGGAGCGACGGTCGCGTGTTAATGTGTCTTTGTGGAGCGACGGTCGCGTGTTAATGTGTCTTTGTGGAGCGACGGTCGCGTGTTAATGTCTTTGTGGAGCGACGGTCGCGTGTTAATGTCTTTGTGGAGCGACGGTCGCGTGTTAATGTGTCTTTGTGGAGCGACGGTCGCGTGTTAATGTCTTTGTGGAGCGACGGTCGCGTGTTAATGTGTCTTTGTGGAGCGACGGTCGCGTGTTAATGTGTCTTTGTGGAGCGACTGTCGCGTGTTAATGTGTCTTTGTGGAGCGACGGTCGCGTGTTAATGTGTCTTTGTGGAGCGGCGGTCGCGTGTTAATGTGTCTTTGTGGAGCGGCGGTCGCGTGTTAATGTGTCTTTGTGGAGCGGCGGTCGCGTGTTAATGTGTCTTTGTGGAGCGGCGGTCGCGTGTTAATGTCTTTGTGGAGCGACGGTCGCGTGTTAATGTCTTTGTGGAGCGACGGTCGCGTGTTAATGTGTCTTTGTGGAGCGACGGTCGCGTGTTAATGTGTCTTTGTGGAGCGACGGTCGCGTGTTAATGTGTCTTTGTGGAGCGACGGTCGCGTGTTAATGTGTCTTTGTGGAGCGACGGTCGCGTGTTAATGTGTCTTTGTGGAGCGCCGGTCGCGTGTTAATGTCTTTGTGGAGCGGCGGTCGCGTGTTAATGTCTTTGTGGAGCGGCGGTCGCGTGTTAATGTGTCTTTGTCGAGCAACGGTCGCGTGTTAATGTCTTTGTGGAGCGACGGTCGCGTGTTAATGTGTCTTTGTGGAGCGAGGGTCGCGTGTTAATGTGTCTTTGTGGAGCGGCGGTCGCGTGTTAATGTGTCTTTGTGGAGCGGCGGTCGCGTGTTAATGTGTCTTTGTGGAGCGACGGTCGCGTGTTAATGTGTCTTTGTGGAGCGGCGGTCGCGTGTTAATGTGTCTTTGTGGAGCGAGGGTCGCGTGTTCATGTGTCTTTGTGGAGCGAGGGTCGCGTGTTCATGTGTCTTTGTGGCGTGAGCTGCGCTTCGAACACGTAGGACAAACCCTGTGCTCAGTTTCTTGATTTTAAAGCTGCTGTTCCACCCACGCTGCAGAATTTAACACGTTTGTAACTAAACATTGTCGGAAAAATCCTACCTCGTCCCATCACTCCCCAAATCATTCCCAGAAATCCTTTTTTATTTGTTTTAGGGCTGAAACAAGTAATCGATAAAATCGATAATGAAAATCGTTGTCAACGATTTTCATTATCGATTAGTCGAATCGATTTTTATCGATTTTATCCTTATATAATCCGACCTCAAACAGAGATCGGATTATAACACTAGAATCCAGATCCCCCGCAACGCTGCAGGGGACCTGGATTCCCCTCACTGTCGGCCGGTCTCTCCCTTCCGTCTCTCTCCCCCCTCCCATACACCCCTCTGACTCCTCCCCCCTCCCATACACTGCTCTGCCTCTCTCCAGACTCCCTGGTGTTTTGTGAACCTCCGTTGCTGACAGGCACTTTCACTGCAGCTTCATAGACGCCTCAGCGTAAGTGAAGGGCAGTAACGGAGGCTGTCTGTGCGCATCGTGCAGACCCCCACCGGCTGACAGAGAATCGAGGTCTCCCGCAGAGGATCATCCTCTCTGTCAGCCGGTGATGGGTCTGCACTTCTATGAAGCTGCAGTGAAAGTGCCTGTCAGCAACGGAGGTTCACAAAATACCAGGGAGCCGGGAGAGAGGCAGAGTGGTGTATGGGAGGGGGGAGGAGTCAGAGTCACCACTCTGGCTCCTCCCCCTCCCATACGCCACTCTGCCTCTCTACCCGGCTCCCTTGTGTCTTGTGAACCTCCGTTCCTGACAGGAGGCAGAGTGGAGCATGGGAGGAGGCAGAGTGGAGCATGGGAGGAGGGGGAGGAGGCAGAGTGGTGTATGGGGGGGGTATAACGAATTTCAGGGAGGCAGAATGGCATATCTGGGGTAGTTAGAGTGGTGTATAGGGGGTATAATTAATTTCAGAGTGGCATATCTGGGGGAGGCAGAGTGGTGAATCAGGGAGAATTTCAGGGTGGTGCAGGGCATTTATGGGGAGCGGAGTGGCATATCAGGGTGCACAGTGGCATATAGGGAGGTATAAGGCATAAATGGGGGCGAGTGGCATATTGGAAGTTATAAGGCATATCAGGGGGGCATAAGACATATCTGGGGGTAAAAGGTATATCAGGGGGCTCAGTTGCATATCACTGGCATATAAGAGGTATAAGGCATATATGGGGGCAGAGTGGCAAGCTGGGGGTCAGATGTGCATAACTGGGGGCAGTTTGGTAAATACAAGAAAATCTAAACAAGGCTTTTTTTCTCAGTTTTTATTAAATATGAAAAATAGTTAACATATGAATTAATATTTACTAATAACTTTGTATTAAAACCTAGTTTGAGAAACACTGTGTTTGGGTTCTTGTAGCTTTTATTATTATGTCAGTAAAATAAGAAGGTGAATAGAGAGAGGTCATTGCAATAAAGAGATGAAAGTGTAAATTGTACGTTTATTACATAATTTTAAATAAAAAAAAAATTGCATTTTTTATCCCATTAATCGAAAAAATTATCGGCCAACTAATCGATTATTAAAATAATCGTTAGTTGCAGCCCTTATTTGTTTCAATCATTTTATTGCCAGGAGATCACTTCCTGTGACAGAATGTCACATGGCTGTCTTTAATGTTAACCCTTCCTTATGCACGCAGAAGGGAAATATAGAGGTTTTCCTAGGCTAATTGATTACTGGAAACAATCGGCTACCTCCGCAGTCAGATAAGTCACGGTAGTTTGTGCTTTGTGCAGGGTGGAGGCTGTCGGGCCGACGGACAAGCGAGACAGCGTTGGTGTCTGTGCAGAGCGGCAGCTGGAGTGTGAATCTTTGCAGCGGGATCAGGCTGTTTGCATCAGTACAAGCGGTAGGTTGGGTTCATGGCGTGCGTGTGTTAGCGTGCGTGTGTTAGCGTGCGTGCGTGCATGCGTGTGCGATGAGGCTCCGCCAGGAGTAGCATTTGTTGATGAAATGCAGAGCAGGTGAACCATGTGGGTACTCGCACACGCTCACTCACGCTCTCTGTAAGTACCATCGCCTATACTGTTTGTGCTTGTGACAGAGGTCAGTATTCATCACATAGATTCTCTTGCAGGTGCCGTCTATGTAAATGGAAAAGAAATGACTAACCAGCTGCCTCCAGTGTGTCCGGGGGCCACGGTCACCTTTGACATGGAAGTTGTAAGCGAGGGGCCAAACTATAAAAGAAGAGTGACTATTGGTTCAAGCAATCGGGAAGTGGTCTTTGATTGGCTGCTGGATCAGTCATGTGACTCTCTCTATTTTGGTTGTTCATTTATTCACCCCGGCTGGAAAATCCTGGTGTTTTAGCGGAAGGATGTATTAAGAGTTTGGGGGGCCGCTACGTCTCCGGTGTTGGCTGCTGCCCTGAGCCTAATTTTGTACCTCTTTAAATATAGAAAATTTCACAGGCGGGGCTTGGGCCCAATAACCAGGGAATCGATTTTATTTTGTTATTGCGTCGTGTTAATACACACAGCGCACATTCATCAGCGTCTCAGCGAACGTTGGGAGGGCGTCCATCGCTGGGTGCTTCTCAGGCCCTTTAATAGCAGCCATTGTTGTATTTGAGAATGAGCTGCGTCCGCCCTGTTTGCTGCTGCATAGTAGGATTCTGTGGCCTTTTTGCCCGACTGCTGTTTATCGGAGTGCCTTTCAGTATTAGCGGCCTCTCATTGTACGTTTACACATCAC
Source organism: Spea hammondii (assembly GCA_029215755.1). Classification (NCBI taxonomy): domain Eukaryota; kingdom Metazoa; phylum Chordata; class Amphibia; order Anura; family Pelobatidae; genus Spea; species Spea hammondii. The sequence goes on along the minus strand of JARDYJ010000013.1, from coordinate 146,506 downwards.
CACTCAGGGCGTTTTCTGTATTATTCTGCGGCTTGGCCTACTCCGCTTGCGTTACGTTCGGTCCGAGGATTATGGTAACGTTCGCTTGTTCCTTTTCTTCGCTGTAAATTTAGCGTGCGTGCGCAGATTAACAGCAAGTGTTCAATGTTGATTTTGGGCTATGCCTGTGTTCATGCTCGGGCCACACGTTGGAATAGTGGGACCCGGCCTGCCTCGTGATAGGTACGCAGTGTTCACAATGTAATAGGGGGTCTGAATCATGCCTATGATTTAATGTTTTTTTTGTAACAGCAGAGAATTCATTAAAATGTTACATTTCATGGAAATGCTTTGGTGCAAAAACTTGCTTGTTTCTCTTCTCTACAAAGTCTGATAAACGGGATTTTTGTAACCATGTGCAGCGCTGACCCTGCTGGGCTAGTAAGTGTAGGCTTGCAGGGGCAGCACACATTCTAAAATACCTTTACTAGCAGAAGATATGGCTGTGGCCCCTGCATCAGATGAACACCCACCCCCCCCACCATGGAAACAGGATGGTGTAGAAGAAAGCACGCACACACCTGTTATTTTCATTATTTATTAGAAACGAACAGGACAAGATATTTCATGACTATTTCCGTACGAGGAGGGAGCGCGCCATCACCATACCTTGTGCACATTGCCAGGATCTCTAATTACAAGTAAATTCGGTTTTACACGCGGAGACTAAAGCGAAATGGAAGCCAAGCGCAAAAAAACTGATCTAGAACATTAAGCAAATGAAAATTCATCCTAAAGCCAGCGTGTCGAGTCAAGAACCCTTTCCTATTGTTACACAAATCAAGTGACGGATGAGAAATATCCACGAAAGAAGCGCGCGACAGACTTATCTTCCAGAGCATCTGGCTCTACGCGCGTCACAGAAAGAGCGCACGGCGAAAGGACCGCCAACGGCTTTACACACCTAGAAAAAGATGACAAGAGGAGAAAACCATCCTCGTCCGAGCAGAAACCGCACCCCTAGAACCAATTCTGGATTTTATTACCCCAAAGGGCACAGTGTTAAATAGGGCTGTTGCTTTAAGTCTGCTTGGATTTTAATTCCTGGGGAGGGGTGTAATCCACAGTTAGTCACATGATCAAAGGGGCTATTTTTAAAAGCGGGAGCCTGGCCGTTGGGCTGAAAGGTGCACGATAGATCCCTTTAAAATACACAGAATTCAGCGCAGAACACATTTCACGGGTTGGGTTCCGGCGCACTAGTCGCTCGCTAACAAAGATGACAGGTTTTACACCCAAAACCAGCAGCTCGTGATGATCGGCTCGTGTCCGCCTCACAGGAATAAATAATAATCAAGGTCTTTATTGCAGTTCATATGTAAAAATCCTTTGCATTTAATTCCAAAGACCGTCCAACTGAAAAGACGGGACAGTGGGAGACGAGACGTCCCCAACGGAAAGGGACCGTGAACTGCATTCGCGGTATGAGACAGAATGGCAGCTCTAGGCACACGACAAAGTGCTACGTGATCCTGCGACAGCCACGCTGGGAGCTGCATCTCATACAAATATCTTAAAAAGGGAAGAAAAAGAAATCGCGTGGAAGCAAAATAGGAGCGAGACAAGCACACACAGTTCTGTGTGCAGCCCGCCATCCAAAACACAGGAGAGCTGCACGTTCTGTACGAGACACCGGAGAACGAGAAATCCAGTCCCTCCCCACATCTGTAATCAGCTGCGGGGTTGGTTAGTCCACGCGAGACCCCCAGACGACCATTCCTCCGAGGACAAGGGTTGCCAGGCCTTCACAGCTTTGCTTTTTTGCTCTGTTTTGGTATCCCTGAGACACTGTCGTTTTCCAGAGCTTTGTCTCTGCCGTTGGTCTCACAAAACCCATTTGTTGTGGCGGGTGCTTGGTGACACGGTTCCTCCGTGGCGCAGGAGGCAGACTCCCCTCTGTCCAGCTTGCTCTGCATCTCCCGCAGTTTGGAAACCGCTTTGTCTATAGTGGATATGTTGATGAGGTTGAAGTCGTGCATACTCACAAGATGAAGCATGAAATTTCGACACAGGTTCTTCTCAATGATTTTGGAGCCAAAGTTTTCCACAAACAGCATGCAAGCGTGATTCATCTGATTGTCTGCGATGAACCTGCGGAGCAAGGAGAAGGTCAGACACACAAAGCCACTCTCTCCCACCACCCATGGACCCCACAGCATAGGGTCTGCCACACGTCATTACGCCACACGTCCCGTTTAAGTCCCTGACGGATGTTTGGAGCCATCCTGCGTCCGGTAAGAATTAATTACCCGTGTTTCATGATGTGCAGGTTCCAGAGTTTCATAACTTCTTTCTCTCCTTCATTGACATCTGAGAATTCCTCAATTTGCTAAAAGGAAGGAGAAAGCAATTAGAGAAACCTATTATAAGCACGTGCCTCAACTCCGCCAACAGACCACGGCCGCTACTCCCAGCCTCATCCCACCGACCCTGTCCCACAGTAACCAGCGGGCTGGCAATACCCGGGGCCCCAGTAACTCGAATACGCAGGCAAAAGCAACAGATCCGCCTTAAGACTGATCTCCTGTCAGCCTAAGCTTCCAATTAAGGAGCAAGGCTGGGAATCTTACAGTAATCGTTTTCTCCCTTAACCACTCGGGATCCTTCTCATCCTCACTGTCCACATCCATCTCCTGGGGCCGCAGAGGGAGGCAGGTATCGCTGTGGAAGTACAGTCTGTTATGGCCGCTGCTGTATGTCCTCTGCTGCTGCACCTCTCCATCCTCAGACTCCAGAAACTCAGACATACTGGCCTTTGTGCGTTTTGGTCTTAAAATATTTAAAAAAAGAAAAACACTTATCAGGGTGATTGAAAAGGTCATCTCTCTCCATCCGGTAACGTGATTTATAAACCACAGGTGGAATTAAGTTGCCTATGAAATTATACAGTGCTATGGAATATGATGGCACCATCCAACTCGCACCGAGATCTCTATATACTGAGGATTACTACCTGCACACCAGGATGTGAGTAATGGGGGTCCTTTTGACTGGGCCATTTCGGCTAAACGCAAAGCCTGGCTGGCGATGTATGTCCTGGGGGTTTCCTGCGTACGAGCCGTCGTAGCACTCATTGATGGACACGTCGATTCTAGCACCTTTTGGGTGATACTGAAAAAACAAATATCGATTTTAATCATTTTCTAACAAGAAACCCCACAAAAGGCCGATATAAATCAAATAAATCAAATGTCCCCGATGTTCCTCCAATGAATCTGAAAAGCGGCTCTGTCTGGATGCCAGAAATCCCATGGTACCCACTACATCAGGGGTGTCCAACCTGCGCCCCTCCAGCTGCTGCAGGACTACATCTCCCATACTCCTCTACCAGGTCCTTTGCTGAAAAAGCATTACAGGAGATGTAGTCCTGCAGCAGCTGGAGGGCCGCAGGTTGGACACCCCTGCATTACATGGCGGTCAGCATTAGCAGGACGATGACGCCAGCTGGTGGCCATGTTAGTAAATTAGACCAGACTCTCTGGAGAGCAGAAGCTGTCTGTCTCTTAACCTCTAAATTATATATATACACATTATATATATATATATATATATTTGTGTATATATATATACATACATACATATATATATATATATATATATATACATATATATATATATATATATATATATATATATATATATATATATATATGATATACACATGAGAAACAGAAAGCGACTGCAGATAAGAACCATTCTGCACTCCAGGGCAAGAAATTCTTTGTTACCACGTAGTTAAAGACGAAACGGCTGTGGCACAGCTTCAGGTGTTTGAGTAAACTGTACAGCTTCCGGCAATTCAGCGTACACCACGGGCAATGTAGGTCGTCCCTGGCCTCGGTCTGCTGTCTCGTGTTGTTATTGTAGAGGAACTGAGGGGCAAAAGGAAGAAAGTATATGACGGGTCCCAAAGCCTTCAGAATGCATCCCGGATTATTACTTCCCCCTTCGCGCCAAACACGCTACCTGATAAAATATCCGCAGTTTCTGGCGCGGTTCACAGGAAAGGTCCTTCTCCTTCCTCGTCTGCAGATCAGATAAGGATTCCTTCACAGCTGCGAAAAGGGAGGCCGTCAGGTTCTGAGCGCTTCTCATTTCACCAAGATCACAAATTGCTTTATTACACGGTTAAAAGCGACCATTCATTCGCACCCTTATTGCCACCGCTAGGTCCCACTTTCACTTTTTATTTAGGTCCCAATTAGCAGGCAGCGAGAGTCGTTTAGACGCGGCTTCCCTTCCATCTCTTACCCACGGCATGAGCGGGTTTGACAGATGCAGGTTTCAGGTCCGGAGAGAGACTGTCGGAGTTCCGAGTGGCGAGAGGCTTGGCGATCGGAGCAGTGGATTTATCATTTGTGTCGCTCGTCCATCGAAGGGAAAACTGAAGAGTAGGTCCCTGAGAAAAGGTTTCAAACGGAGGCAGCCTCTGCAGATAAATATCCGCCGTAAATTATACACCCCGGGGCGGCAACACCAACATACCCGATTAGGAGAGCCAGGGGCATTTACCTTCCCGTCGAGGATGGTTTCCCAGGTGGCCCTTTTCTTGCTCACGGGACACTCCTCCATCTCCTGCATGGCGACTTCGTATTCTCCATCCAGTAACTGCAAACGCCTTAAGCCACAAACATCGGCTCCGTTTATTATTATCCTTTATTTATATAGCGCCAACAGTTTACGCAGCGCTTAATACAATACATAAATTCAAGGGGTCCGACAAGACAAGAATTGACAGACTAAGACAAACCGATGCATTTGGTGGAGAGACTCGGCTCGCAAGCTTACAATCTAGAGGGAAATGGGGTGACAAACATAAGGCATAGAGAAAGGGTGAGAGGTATTGTGGTGGATGTATCGATGACAAGGAAGTTCTAGCAGCTAAGATGTTTAGTGAAATGAAGAGACTCCCAGAAGCTGCATTTATTAGAAGAGCTCAGACACTCACCTGTTCTTATCAAATACAGTCATTTGTGCCACGAACGTCTTCTCTCCATCCTCCCGATTCGACGAGTTTCTTTTCCTGCGAGCAGGCGGCTCCTCCGAGACATCTAATCGGAAACAAAGTAAGTGACTACGGCTGACGTGGAGAGAACGACCCGGACAGACCCAGGCGAGACGTACGCATCACGCTTTACAGGGGTTCATACATCACATCATACCAATGTTTTCGTTCGCCTCTCCATTGGTCACGGAGCCGAATTCCCGCCTCCCGGGGCAGGTCACTCTGAAGAGCAGCGAATAGGATTTCACCGTGTGACTGTTGCTCGGCTCAAACTCATTGCTGGAAACGGCGAGTGACGGCAAATTCCCCGGCTTCACCGGGTTGATGTCTGGATTTAAAGGCACCTGCTTCTTCCCCGTAGGAACCTGTCTTATGGGACAGCTCACATCCTGCGTGAACGGGGAGAAAAAAAAAAAAGCTCCACGGGTTAGAGTGCAAACCTGCGTAAGGCCACCTGCCACCAGGTTATGACAAGGTGTCCGCTGCCAGCCTGAAGCAGAGCGCGAAGCACACGAACATTCTGCTCGATCTAGAAGCCACCGACGTGGCAGATCCGTCACTCGACCCGCTGCTCGCGCTCCGGGACCCACCTTCCGTTTCTTGTGGCAGACTTTCACAAGCAGGACTTCTAAAGTCACGCAGCTTTGTGCATTTTCAGAGTTTTGGGATGGCTTATCTGGAAAGGGAAACATGCGCAGCGTCAAAACGAGGAGCCCCCAGAGGTCCGGAAATAAATCGTGGCCATTTTGGCGACGGCCGTACTCACCGTTTTTATGGAAGAAACCAGTGAACGTGAGCTGCAGGTGAGCAGATAAACTAGAATGAAAGTGGGACACGAAAGACCTTCAGAGGCAGAATCTGAGTGTTTTTACATTTGCAGACCATTCCACCACCCCCCCCCCGCCCCCGCCGTTAGCCACGCTGACGTTTCCGCAGCCGGCCCTGCGGCGTGGGGTTAGCGTGAACAGACGTCTCCTCGCGTCAGGGCAATGCCGATTATTTCCATGACCCCCCCATTTATCACCCAATGCAGCAGCAACTCGCCGTTACCTGTGAGACTCCTGATCGCCCTTCATCTTCTCCACTTTCAGCAACATGCCATCAACCTTAAAGGACTTCCTGCGTAAAAACAGACGTGTGCAGATGAGTAACCGGCAGCCGGGGACATGCACACGGCTAACACGCCAGCCGCTGACGGAAGGAAGGGTACTTTGCTCAGAGGGTAGTGGATGCATGGAACCGCTCGTTTACAGCGTCCGAGTCAGGAGCAGTTCCTCCGTATCCGTCTCCAAAAGCAAAGTCACGTGACTAACAGAGAAATCCTAGAGGCTCAAAATACGAGCCACGGAAATTTTCATTTAATTAGAGCAGACAGGATAGGGTTACTGTAACCGACCGGCGGGCGCGAAGCTGCCGCCGCGTTCTGCCGCCAGAAGGTGCGGTTCATTCACACTCGGTGGAGAGCCAGAGAATCTGCCGAGGGGGCCCGCGGCCCCTCCGTAACTTCCAGCCATCAGTATCGGCTCATTCCACATCTTCCAAACGTCTCACGTTACCTCGAAATAGTCGCACCGAGGCCGATAGCCTTTAATTCCCGCTGATCACCGGGTAACACGAGACCCTCACGCAGCCGCGCACCTCGAGAAAAAGGGAGCGGCACGAGGCCCTTACGGACGACAGGCGCTGATTGCTTGCACTCGTTGAAACGTAATTTCTACAAAGTCTAATCACTCTCATCACCCTCACCCTGCAGGCGCGCAGCGTCCTTACCTTCTGCCGTTGGACCTCGAGTTCCGGTGAGACATGTACGTGAGCGTTCTGTGCAGAAATATTGGCTGCAAAGGGGGGAAAAGAGCGGTTATTGAAGCGGCAGCAGGAAGCATCCAACCCCCACAGCCCCCCGGCCCCAAGACTCACCGCGATAAGGTTCCTGGTGCGCAGAAAGCGGTAAATCTGGGTGGGTTCTGTGAAAGGAAGAAGAAGCGGTGAGCGTCTCTGCGGTAACCAGGACGACAGCTGAATGTTACGGTCTGGCTCAACACACAAGCATAGGGTTAAACCTCCTGACCAGCAATCAGACCATAACAAGAAGGGGGGCAGGACCCCAAACCCCACGGGAGAAGAGAATGGAGGGGGGGCTGGACCCCATACCCCACGGGAGAAGAGAATGGAGGTGGGCAAGACCCCATACCCCCCTGGAGAATATCTTACACCCCACAGGGCAATGGGGGGTGGGGGCAGAGCTTTATACCCCACGGGAGGGGCGGGGAGCTTCTTCCGCTTCACAAGAAGGACTCCTTAAGGGGTACCAGCCTATACCCCACAGACACTACGCCGAGGGCTTCCCGGTCTGGGCACCCGGCACAATGAATCGCCCCGGCGGTCTTTATCGTTTTGCCTTCCCTCCGGATCCCCGTGACGATTAACAGAATGGGGGCTCGGGCCGCGCAGTCTCCGAGTGACTCACTCTCGAAGGCCTGCAGGAAGAGCTCGTGGTCCGCCTGGATCTGCTCCATCTTGGCTTTGCGGATGGGCTGGGGCAGTGAGGCGGGGGGTGCTCCGTTGCTGGGAGCTGAGCCGCCCTGTTTTTGGGGTGCCATCCAATTATTCGGGGGCCATGCGCGCAAAGCCCGCGCGGACACTCTACCGATTCCCTCAGCGTCTCTCAGTGCACGCACCCAGCCCCGCCCTCCCACATAGTCATTGGCGGGCTCTACCTGTGGGCGTGCGATAAGGCCCGTGCTAATTGGCTGGCGCTTCCGTCACTCAGACGAGTGTTGCTAGAAGGCCTGGTTGGTCTGTGCGCGCGCCACCTCCATTCAAGTGAAATCGCGGGAAGCCGGCGTGGTGCATTCTGGGCCTATCCGGCGCGGAAAGGGGGAAAGTTGTGCACAGTGGGAGGGGTCCCAGGGGCACTCTGGGCTCTCTTTTGGCTTTACAGCTCCCGAATCACTATTCGGTGCCTGAGAGCCCAAGGCCTTTCATACTCCTCCCACACGTCGCTCGCTCGCTCCGGATCCATACTCCCCCCACACGTCACTCGCTCGCTCCGGATCCATACTCCCCCCACACATCACTCGCTCGCTCCGGATCCATACTCCCCCCACACATCACTCGTTCCGGATCCATACTCCCCCCACACGTCACTCTCTCCGGATCCATACTCCTCCCACACGTCACTCGTTCCGGATCCGGATAATGAAGTATATGATCCGTCAACCACATAGGAGTATGGATCCGGAACGAGTGACGTGTGGGAGGAGTATGGATCCGGAGAGAGTGACGTGTGGGGGGAGTATGGATCCGGAACGAGTGATGTGTGGGGGGAGTATGGATCCGGAGCGAGCGAGTGATGTGTGGGGGGAGTATGGATCCGGAGCGAGCGAGTGACGTGTGGGGGGAGTATGGATCCGGAGCGAGCGAGCGACGTGTGGGAGGAGTATGGATCCGGAACGACTGACATGTGGGAGGAGTATGGATCTGGAACGACTGACGTGTGGGAGGAGTATGGATCCGGAACGAATGACGTGGGGGGGGGAGTATGGATCCGGAACGAATGACGTGTGGGAGGAGTATGGATCCGGAACGAGTGACGTGTGGGAGGATTATGGATCCGGAACGACTGACGTGTGGGAGGAGTATGGATCCGGAACGAATGACGTGTGGGGGGGGGGGAGTATGGATCCGGAACGAATGACGTGTGGGAGGAGTATGGATCCGGAACGAGTGACGTGTGGGAGGAGTATGGATCGGGAAGGAGTGACGTGTGGGAGGAGTATGGATCCGGAACGAGTGACGTGTGGGAGTTGTATGGATCTGGAAAGAGTGGGGTGTGGGATGAGTATGGATCTGGAACAAGTGGGGTGTGGTAGGAGTATGGATCAGGGATGAGTGGGGTGTGGGATGAGTATCCGGAATGAGTGGGGTGTGGGAGGTATATTTATCTGGAATGAGTGGGGGTTTGGAAGGAGTATTTATCCGGAATGAGTGGAGTGTGGGAGTTGTATGGATCAGGGATGAGTGGGGTGTGGGAGGAGTATTTATCTGGAATGAGTGGAGTATGGATCTGGAACGAGTGGAGTGTGGGAGGAGTATGGTGTACTTGCGCATTATATTTAATTGAGCCTGCCAATAGCCACTAGTTATAAGAATTTATAACCTCATTTCCTGCTGGTTTTATACCCGTGGGGTTGGGGCCCAAAGAGGGACTGGCCCTCCCCAAAAAGGGACGTTTGGGACTTATGCCATAGTAAACAGGGGCTTGGCAGCTATGGAGACCGAATGGACTCAGCAGACACTCTCATCTGGGAGCTCCTCCACCTGGGTGTCTGCTCCCCGCATAACTACCACATTGCCCAAGCTGCCATGGGCTAATCGGCTAATCCTCTCTCCGGCTCTTAGTAAACGAATGCAAGACAGTGAAGCCCGGAACGGGCGGAACCATAGTGCGGGCGGAACTATAGTGCGAGCGCCGGGGAAGCGCACACAGGAAGTGGATACTGTTCACGTGTGATTAGTAGGAATGGCTGAGTTTGTACAGCGGCGGATTGAAGACAGGATTCCGGAGTTACAGCAGTTGGAGAGAGTGGGGCTTTTCACCCCCAAGGAGATCAAGTGAGTCGGGTCCCCCACCCTACGGCCCCGTTCTTCCTGCTTTGGTTCCAGGGGTTAGGCTGAGGGAACGGGGTAAAACATCTCCTGCCGGTTCGGCCCCGTGGGTTACAACTACAGGCAAGATTTGGGATTTACTTTGTGTCTTTTTCCAGATCGGTCATCAAGAAAGTAACGGCTCTAGAATACAAAATAAAGCGGCGATCGGTTACTAAAGCAGATTTTATCAACTACGTCCAGGTAAACGTCTCCTTCTCCGGCTTTGATCCTGGCCGCGGGATGTTGTGTCGCCGTCTGATGCGCGCAGAATCTTAATTGTTGCATAACGACGGGATGGGCGGTTGGGTAAAACGAGGTGCCGGTCGCCATCGCCGGGAACGCGTCGGGTGAAACGTCCCTTTCCGCCGGTTTTTTAATCGCTGTTATCTTTGCTGCTTTTAGTATGAAATAAACTTTCTGGAGCTGCTGAAGAGGAGACGGACGGTGAGTGTGATGTCAAAAGGGGTCCGGGGAGCGTCATCTCGTTCTTCTGCGTCGTCTTTTAGCTCCATGTTTCCAGGTGCTTTTATGCTGCTGTTCTCTTTGCAGAGAATCAGATATTCCTTCAAGAAAGGAGAAATCGATTATTCCATCGTGCAGAGAATCCACGGCCTCTTTTATCGTGCCACCAATAAGTGGAAGGTGAGTACCGAGCTGCTCGTTGCTTCCGGAGGCCATCTAGCTGGACTGTTTTACTTCTCGCCCCTTGGAGACACTGGAAGCATTAAATAGCGCATGGTCGCAGGCGTTCCGGTAATGCAGACGGCCCCTGCCCCATAGAATCGTTCTGGAGAAATGCCCCGTGTGCTAGCGCGCATTTCCCGGCGGGGGCGAGGCTGGCGCGCGTTTCCCCGGCGGGGGCGAGGCTGGCGCGCGTTTCCCCGGCGGGGGCGAGGCTGGCGCGCGTTTCCCCGGCGGGGGCGAGGCTGGCGCGCGTTTCCCCGGCGGGGGCGAGGCTGGCGCGCGTTTCCCCGGCGGGGGCGAGGCTGGCGCGCGTTTCCCCGGCGGGGGCGAGGCTGGCGCGCGTTTCCCCGGCGGGGGCGAGGCTGGCGCGCGTTTCCCCGGCGGGGGCGAGGCTGGCGCGCGTTTCCCCGGCGGGGGCGAGGCTGGCGCGCGTTTCCCCGGCGGGGGCGAGGCTGGCGCGCGTTTCCCCGGCGGGGGCGAGGCTGGCGCGCGTTTCCCCGGCGGGGGCGAGGCTGGCGCGCGTTTCCCCGGCGGGGGCGAGGCTGGCGCGCGTTTCCCCGGCGGGGGCGAGGCTGGCGCGCGTTTCCCCGGCGGGGGCGAGGCTGGCGCGCGTTTCCCCGGCGCGGAAATGACGTTTGCTACGTTTTGTATTGGAATTCAGTGGACGAAGTTCTTTAGCTGTTCATTCTCTTTTTCAGGATGATCTGCAGCTCTGGATGTCCCACGTGGCATTTTGTAAGAAATGGGTGAGTCTTGGAATGCGCTCGGCGTCACTTGGCATCAGTATGTCGCTGACTGGCCCCGCTAGCGAGCGCCGGCGTAATGCTCTCCTCCAGCTGTACGCAGAACGTCTCGCCCACCTCATGTTTTTTTCTTTCTAGAATTGCAAACTGGAGCTCAGCAAGACCTTCTCCTCTCTGCTGGCCGTCCACGCGGACAAACCAGGTGAGAGCGCTTTGTACCAGATTCAGGGTCTGTCCTGTTTGGGGGAGGGGGGTGATGTCACAGAAATCTGGTTTATGAAATGCTGCGTCCCCCTAAAATGCTGCTTTTTATTTATTTATTTTTTCTTCTCAGGTTTGTGGATCATGGCAGCCAAGTGGGAGATGGAAGATCAGCTTTCGTCTGAAAGTGCGAGACTCCTCTTTCTCCGAGGTTTGCGCTTCCACCCAGAGTCACCCAAAGTGTACGAAGAGGTGAGCCCTGAGGTGTCGCTAACATGGCCGTGCCGGTCTTGGCCCCCAGGGCACCGGTTGGACAGCAGCGTATATTCATTGCGTGGAGTGGGTGTGATTTTCTAGCCGTGGGTGCGCGTCGTTGATGTGGAATGGGACTTTTGTTTTTTAGTATTTTCGAATGGAGCTGATGAATGCAGAAAAACAGAGAAAAGAAAAAGCCGATCTAGAAAAGGCCAAAATGGATATCGTAAGCAATTTTAGCGTTCTTTACTAAATGCTCATTGGGGACCTCGTCTGGGGCGCCTCATTCATTACTTCATTAAGCGACTCGAGCTTGTTGGCTCCAGGTCCAGAAATCTTTACATAATCCTGATTGTAGAGTCAATGGGGGGTCTTTGCTGCTGCGGTGGGCAGGAGATGGGCTGTTATCCCCCCTGCTGGGTGGTCTCTATTTTACATTTACCGATATGAATGTGTTTATACGGCAGGGTGAAGCGGAGTATTCTGAAGAAATCATTAGCGGTGGGCTCGCCAGAGTCGTTTATAAATCTGCAATCCAGAAAATAAAAGGTAAGAAGCAGAATTCTTCTTAATAATTTGATGGCAGATTTTAAAACCAAAACCCCACATTTGGCCTTCTGTTCTTCCCCTTGTTGGTTGCGGCAGTCTGACCCCCTGGGAGGCCGTTCCATGCAACTCCTTTTACTCCACGAGCTGTGTGTGAAGCGTCTCCAGAATAATACGATTCATTTAGAAGCAAAGAGATGACGTTTGTATTTTGTACAGAGGGAAGCGCTTTCCTTGGGTTCTGTGCTCGGGGAGTCACGGTGGACACAATGCTGCGTTTCCTCCTCCATTGTTTGTCCTTCGCCCGACGTCAGTGGGTGTATTTTCTTTATAAGCGGCGTCTCCTCCTGCAGGTGCCGCGTTCCATCTCGGTCTTCTGTCCATCGCCAAAATGTTTGACTTCACCCAGGACCTACAGAAGGAAATCCTTGACGAGTGAGTGTGAGAGACGGGCCCCTGACCTCCAGGGTAGATGCGGTGGCCTCTGTTTTTAATTAGCATGCTTGCGACAATTAATCCGACTCCTGTCTTTGTGTCAGTCTGCAAGCCGTCCATGCGCAGGATCCTCTCATGTGGGACTTCATGGCCCGCCAGGAGCTGGAGACGGAATCCCCATCTTCGTCAGAATACACTTCCAAGCAAGGAAAAGCTCTGGACGTGGGACGCAAGGAGCAGCGCTGCGGGGCCGTCTATGAAGCGGCGCTCGAGGCCGTGCAAACAGGTCTCGGAAAGACTTTATTCCGCTGCCGGGTTCCTCTCCCCGCTTTTACACAGGCTGGGTTATGAAGTGGTCGTTGTGCGCAGAATGTCTAGCGGACTGTTTAGAGAGGGCGAGAGAGTAATATGTTGGGGTTATTGCAGGAATAACAAAATCTATCAATTGTGGTGCATGCGCCAGATGGACATCTAGAAAACAATTGATGTAATATACAATTTGCTAAACAAATACACACGTGCCAGCGACCCGACGCGTTTCGCCCTCAAGGGGCTTCCCATGTGTAGAACTGGCTTAATACGGACGCTGTAAGCTTTAAGGCCCGCGTGAATCCCTCACCAGCTTCAATTCGGGGTTCGGAAGTGGGGCGATCGCGGACGTCTGCCTGGATTGTAGGGTCAGACGTCTGGATTAAGATGAAGCCGCTTGAGGGCGAAACGCTTCAGGTCGCTGGCACTTGTTTTGCAAATAGATTGTATTTTATATCAGTTGTTTTCTGTTTGTTCAGTTCTGCATTTTAAACATTGATGCAATAAGCATGTATTTAATGTTGTTTTTTACGCTCTAGCCCGTTGTTTTTTTTGTTTTGCCGCACGCTCCAGAATGTATCGATTTCGTATATTTTTCTTTTTGCTCTAACTTTGCCAGCTGGAGGTGTTGCGGCAGTTCCTCTATTACATCTTTTCTCCCTTGATATTTTTGTTTGTTTTCGTTTACGTGGTTTATATTACAGCGCAGACCAATATGCTATCGGATAATACTTTAGATTAGGACTTCGATGTTAGAGCAGGCGTTTGCCATCAGGTTGCGTTAATAGCGCATTGAGCGGCAGCTTTGTGGAAATGATTCCCGGTGACGTCGGCCGCTGACCGTCTCGTATTTCTTGCTGCAGCGACCATGTGGGATTTATACATAAACTTCTGCCTGGAGCGATTCAAGCGCAAGACGAACAGCAAGGAGCTGCAGCAACAGGTTAGTGCTGAATGTAGATTGGCGTCACGTGTGGCCCTTTCTCGATGGCGCTTTATAGATCGGCCCTCGGCAGCGTGTTGCCTCCATGCTGTCCAAGTGGTTCTCCAAGGTAGTTGAATCTGAGGTGCTTACAGTCTAGAGGTATAATGGGGAGGCCCTGTCCCCAGGAGCTGATGCTTGAGTGGGTGTAGTGGGGGGTCCGTTCCCAGGAGCTGACAGGTGTAGCGGCGGTGGGCCCGTCCCTAGGAGCTGACGGGTGTAGTGGGGCCCGTCCCCAGGAGCTGACGGGTGTAATGGGGCCCGTCCCCAGGAGCTGACGGGTGTAATGGGGCCCGTCCCCAGCAGCTGACGGGTGTGTGGGGGGGGCGTTCCCCAGGAGCTGATGCTTGAGTGGGTGTAGCGGGGGGCGTCCCCAGGAGCTGACGGGTGTATTGGGGGGGAGTCCCCAGGAGCTGACGGGTGTAGTGGGGGGGGCGTCCCCAGGAGCTGACGGGTGTAGTGGGGCCCGTCCCCAGGAGCTGACGGGTGTAGTGGGGCCCGTCCCCAGGAGCTGACGGGTGTAATGGGGCCCGTCCCCAGCAGCTGACGGGTGTGTGGGGGGGGCGTTCCCCAGGAGCTGATGCTTGAGTGGGTGTAGCGGGGGGCGTCCCCAGGAGCTGACGGGTGTAGTGGGGGGGGCGTCCCCAGGAGCTGACGGGTGTAGTGGGGCCCGTCCCCAGGAGCTGACGGGTGTAATGGGGCCCGTCCCCAGCAGCTGACGGGTGTGTGTGGGGGGGCGTTCCCCAGGAGCTGATGCTTGAGTGGGTGTAGCGGGGGGCGTCCCCCGGAGCTGACGGGTGTAGTGGGGGGGGCGTCCCCAGGATCTCACAGTCTGATGACTGATTACTGTATCGGTGACTCGGGTGAACTGTTTTCCAGAGACGGGAGAGATTATTTTCTGCGTTTCGTGGAGCAGACGAAGCCCGTTTGCTGTCTGAGGATAAATGCGCAGAGTGGGTAAGAGGCCGTCGTGTTCACGCGCTGATTCCTGTGAATCCCTCCCCCCCCTTTATTTTTATTTTGCTAGTTTTTATTATTTATGATCTGTAATCCCTTCTTGTGTACCCGGGAAACCCCAAATGGTTTAAAATTTTATATGTAAATCAGAGGGGCCACGAGCCTCACTAACAATAACCCCCCCCCCCCCGGCTGTGGCGCTGCTTCCTAGGTTCTTCCACCGTAACGAGTGAGAAGTATTGTTCTAACACCTTGCACGGCAGTTAAAGCGTTAACTTTGCTGGCGGCATGTTTTTCAGATATCCCAACTCGTGGCTTCCGGCGAATCCGCGTCTGCGGTGGACGTTGCCGCAGCGGCCACCAAGCTATTTAGTGGCTCCGTAGCTCTGTGGCTGCTCCGCCTGGAGCTTCTCATCCAGGAGAAGAGAAGTGTCGTGGCGGAAGTGTTTGAGGAGGCGTTTAGAGACGTCGGGGGCCGGGTACGTCCACCTTTGTTTGTTTGCCAGAACAATTGACCGGCTGGGGGGCCGGGCTGGTCCTGGGGGGGCGTGCAGGCTGCGGGGGGTAATTGGGGGAATAAGGCCACTTTCTGTGTCTTGCGCAGGACCTTTTACCTCTGTGGACATTGAGAGTTGAATGGAGCGAGAAACGCGGCGATCACCCAGACGCGACCGAAGCTCTTTACCAGGTAAACCCATCTACCGCACTCTGAACACTCTCAGCCGCGCTCTGTCTGAAGGTCGTGGGGGTCTCTGGCCCTGGCCATGTTAACGGTGTGCTAACGCTTTGCAGAAAGCCATCTTGGCCCCAGTTCAAACTGTATCAAAGACTATGAAAGAGAAATACTTGGACTGGGCGTTCAGGACAAAGGGATACAAGAAAGCAAAAAAAGTCTTCAGCAGGTGAGCCGCCCATCCGCTGTGCTACAGTGGGGAGGAATAATGTTTTATGTATTTCTGCCCTCTACATGATCTCACTGGCATCTTGCTCTCTGCGTGGCGCGCCCGCCCTCTCTGACGCTCTCTCTGTGTCGTCTTACAGTTTGCACGAGTGCCGCCCGTTCTCCGAGGAGTTTTTCCAAAACATGATTGAAATTGAGAAGGGGCAGGTGAGTGTTTGCTTGACGGCGCAGATGCTGGTTCCAGGGCGGATATCTACTACCCCGGCCATTTGCATGCAGATATAATTCATGTTCATTTATGTAGCGCTGTACAGTGTGTCTGTTAATATTATTTGTATGAGTTCCACGCTCACACACTACATAATCCTTTTTTTTTTTTATTCCCCCCCCCCCCCCCCCGTGGTCAGGAATCATGTGAAATGCAGAATTTGCGGGAGTATTACGAGCGAGCCTTGAGGGAGTTTGGAGCCGTAAAGCCTGGTCTGTGCCGCCCGCGCCGCTTTTTTTGTCGCGCACCCGCCCGCACCGCATTTTGTTAGCGCGCGCCCACACCGTTTTTTGGGTGATGCGCCCGCCCGCGTCGTGTTTTTGTCACGCTGCCTGCGCCGCTTATTTTCGCGCGCCCGCCCGCGCCGTTTTTTTCGTGGCGCGCCTGCCCCCGCGCAGTTTTTTTCGTGGCGCGCCCGCCCGCGCCGTTTTTTTCGTGGCGCGCCCGCCCGCGCGCAGTTTTTTTCGTGGCGCGCCCGCCCGCGCCGTTTTTTTCGTGGCGCGCCCGCCCGCGCCGTTTCTTTTCGTGGTGCGCCCGCCCGCGCAGTTTTTTTCGTGGCGCGCCCGCCCGCGCCGTTTTTTTCGTGGCGCGCCCGCCCCCGCGCCGTTTTTTTCGTGGCGCGCCCGCCCGCGCCGTTTTTTTCGAGACGCGCCCGCCCGCGCCATTTTTTTCGAGGCGCGCCCGCCCGCGCCGTTTTTTTCGAGGCCCGCCCGCGCCGTTTTTTTCGAGGCGCGCCCGCCCGCGCCGTTTTTTTCGAGGCGCGCCCGCCCGCCCCATTTTTTTCGAGGCGCGCCCGCCCGCGCCGTTTTTTTCGAGGCCCGCCCGCGCCGTTTTTTTCGAGGCGCGCCCGCCCGCGCCGTTTTTTTCGAGGCGCGCCCGCCCGCCCCGCTTTTTTTGCGGCGCGCCCGGCCGCGCCGCTTATTTTCGCTCGCGCGCCCGCGCCGTTTTTTTCGCTGCCCGCCCGCCCGCCCCGCTTTTTTCGCGCCCGCCCGCCCGCCCCGCTTTTTTCGCGCCCGCCCGCCCGCCCCGCTTTTTTCGCGCCCGCCCCGCTTTTTTCGCGCCCGCCCGCCTGCCCGCGCCTCTCATTTAATGTTCTTGTTGCAGGTCTGTGGTTGGGTTATATAAAGGAGGAACTCAGTCATCCCGAAGGCAGGCCCGAGAATTGCAGCGCCCTCCACTGGAGAGCCATGAAGACACTTGAAGGAGACAATGTGGAGCTATTTATTAGCCAGTACACATTGTTACAAGCAGGGCATGTCTGACTGCTTTTTATCAAACGTTTCTCATTGTGCTTCCCAGGGGCCCTATTCACAATTATTTCTTTATGTTGTGTTTTTGCTGTTTAACCTTTCGTGGGGAATAAAGAAATCTCTGTAAAACAGCCTCAACCGCTTTATGTGCACGCACACGCCAGCTCACATGTGTATATCGTATGTTCATACATACATACATACTAAATTCCCCCCCCCCACCACCACAGCCCTCTGGCCACACCTACAAGGAGGTACAATTCAGACGCCGACTCATTGGGGTTATGGAATAGTAAAGCCGAAGGGTTAGAAGCAGCGCCCCCCCATTTTGTTAAATCTTTATTAATCTACACACACACACACACACACACACAAACAATCGCCCCTAAAATGGGGAAAAAGCCACAGTTACTGGCAACGGGACAGAGCAGTGTGCGTTTGCAGGGTTACACCATTGCATTCACCATTATTGGGGTTTTAAGGCTGTAGAACCCTGTTTTACCCTCATAACCAGCTCTGCGCTCCTAGAAAAGGAGGCATCAGAGGGACTGGGCAGACTGAACAGGGACACTTGGAATGTATCAAGGCCAGATTTCTCGCCACTCAAAACGATTTCTCCTCCTAAACCCGTTTGTGGGGGCGTGGTCACCAAGCATAGCTTTTTTTGAGGGGCGGATCTAGAAGACGGCAGGGGCGTGGTCTAAGCGGAAGCAGGGTTACGTGTCTCCGCGGAACGTGGTGACGTCACGTGCGGACTGTGGTGACGGCTGGGTTAATGGAGAAAAGGGAAGAGCCGAGGGTAAGTAATTGAGTGAGGGGTAGTGAGTGGCAGTAGGGAGAGTTAAGAGTGGGTAACAGCAGCAGTGGGAGCTGAGTGTGAGTGGGGAAGGAAGCCCCTCAGAGAGTGGGTGTGGCCCGGTGCAGAGCCCCTTGGGCACAGTTTATTCGGTGGTTTTTGTCCACTGGCTGCTGGGGTTATTGTGAGTGGCAGAGGTTGGTGTTGGTGCCGGTGACCGGGGGGGGGGTAAAGTTGTGGGGTTTGAATGGACATTAAGATGGATTTTCATTCTCTGCGCAGGCGCATGATGCGAGGTCGCTCTGCGCCCGCGGAGCATGTGGTGCGTCAGCCGTCTCCATTCTTCCTCTAGACTCTGACAGAGGTAAGAACGAAATCTTCCGGTTACGGTCTCTAGAGTCTCACGCAGAATTTATAGCATAGATTCAACCCCCCCCCCCCGGATTTATAGCAGAGATCCTTGCCCCCTTTGGACTCCTCTTCGGCAGGGGCCCCCGTTGGACTCTGAAATCCCACTGTGGCCGTTTAAACAGCATAACTTGGGGGCCGTTTGCCAGATGAATCGAGCGATAGGCTCTCTGGAGCAGAGCTGCTGGGTCCTTCTCCGCTGTTGCTCTAATCACAGAATGACATCATAGGATCCTCCATATTTGCTATTTCCTCAGCGGATGTCGCTTTAAATATCTGTGGCCTTGAAGACGAGGATCTCTACGGGCGATCTGACGGAAAAACACACAACTGCGGCTGGGCTCCGTGGTCGGTGGCCGGTGGGCTTCCGTGGAAAGGAGCTTCAACCAACTCGGGAGATGATGTTACTGAGAACATGGAACCCGATGAAAGCCCCGACTCCGAGAGGGAAGATTTTGCTGAAGGTGGATTATTTTAACTCTTCCCTTTTATCATCTCACTAGGATCATTCGTTCCATTACTGGGCGCAGAGCGTCGTCTCTGCGCCGCTGCCGGATCCCACAGAGGTGTGGTGGGTTTCACCAGCTAATGTGTCTTTGTCTAACCATAGTCTTGTTCTATGTTTCAGAGAATCACATGCTGCAGACCTCTGATTCTGAGAGTGTTGGCTCTGATTCATCCTGCGAGGCCTGGGTGGAAGGTGGACATCTTTACACCGGGTTTTTTCAGGAGGAGGGCGAGAAATGCTATGAAGGTTCCCCCCAAACCAGGAATATGCCAGGCTGTACTTACGAGAAGGAAGACTGGGACGCAGAGATGCTTGCCCTTCAAGACCACCCGTACGGTAGGACATTCCACTGAGTGACCCCCGGTGTTACTGTGTTGTATGTGTGACAGTCCTGTTTACGGTATGTGGTCTGTAACACATTATTGTTATAACATCGGGGGCTCCCGTTTCTGGCGGATCCAGGTGTGGTCTCCTGCGTTCACACCCAGAATGTTTGGCGGATATTTGGAGGTGATTGCGCATGAATGCCGGTCGAGGTCATTCTGAAGCCGCCCGTATGTACTAATCGGTTCTCGTTACCTGCAGACCAGGCCGCGCTGGATGACGTCTTTTGCTTTAAGCCTTTAGTGGTCTCTGCAAACCCATGGGCAGACGAGATGCCTTTCATCCCGAGTGTATGTCACACTCCCTCCATGGGGTGGCGCTGTGTGTCTAACGCTGCAGTGGAGGGGCAGTTTGAGGATGCAGAACTATGAAATGAGGAGAGTTTGAGAACAGCTGCTTCTTATTGGAATTTACATTTTAAACTTGATCCCCACCACGAACTGGAGCTGAGGACTGGGCCAGAAGGTCAGGCTGCAAAGAACTTCTTGTTTGCATCTTTTGCCCAAGTCATTTTCCTTAGAAGAATCTGTCCTAAAGGTAATCTAATTCCCCTTTATTTGGGGTCAAAAAAAAAAATACACTTTTCTGGCCTGTGGGCAAAATGAGTGACAGGTGGTTTTCGTTGATTATGGGAGGATAGGGATTGCAAAATGCAAACCTCCACCCGGTGCTTGACCCGCTGGGCTGGCCAGTAGAAGTAGGGGCCGTGTATCTGGTACTTGACCCGCTCGGCTGGTGTTAGGTCATTGTTCAGGACAATTAGTTTATGTATTTATGTCTCTATTGATGTAGTGATCTATTTCCTCTCTGGAGCTTTATCTACCCTGTTCTCTGCTGGAATCTGACATTACTGTCTCATCGCTGCCAGAACGAGGAAGCGCCTGCACCGGAAAATCTGCTTCTTGGATTCCTCGTTGTGACATATTCCACAAGTTAAATGTTAATCATTTTTCTGTTCTGTATTTTTACTTCAATCCACTATGTGGAAATGTTCTGGCTGTAGCCACAGAGGAGGGATTGTTTTTTGCAGGACGTGGCTCTTAAACCTTAAACTGCTTTCCTCTGAAAGGCCAGGTTTTTGGGTCGGACGGCACCCATGTTACGCTGCTGGTTTCTTGTTGTTCCTAGTTTAGTAGGTTTGTGGTTTATTTCCTGTTCCTTTAAAAACAAAGGAGCTTGGAATAAAGATGTGAATTTCAGACACGTAGATTGTGTATGTAGAATATTTAACCCATCACATGCCTTCCTAGCATCCATCGGCATCATTCGCCTGCTGTTAGCAAAACACTATCACTGTTTGATGTAGCGCCCTCGTATTCCACAGCGCTACACAATGGGCACAGAGCTCCCTCTGGTGGAGCCAGAGGCGGGGATGCACCATCAACCAATTCCCAGAGCTCCCTCTGCTGGAGGCAGGCGGGGATGCACCCTCACCCAGTTTCACGGGACCATTTTAGTTTATGGGACGGTTCCCCAGCCAGACGCCATTTACATGCGTGAGATCAGAGATTATTCGGGACGTTAAAAAGGAAAATATAGCACTGTGGGTGCAAGAAGCGGATATATATATATTTTAATGGGATGGCTGGAGGTGATGTGAATAGAGGATTTTTCTGTGCTGTCCGTGGGTGGGCGTCTGATGCTGCGCGGCAGGCACCGACGGGGATCGAACCCATTTTTAACTTTGGTTTACGAAGCCAACGCCTTACCGCTAGGCCACCACGCCACGCCGTCTTTCTGCCGAATGGCTCCCTCGTGTGCCCGGTACAGGGGGTCGGTGCAGGTGACTTTGCAGTTGGTACCGGTGGGGGGGAACGAGACTGCGTTCGGTAAACAAATAACGGATTCCCTCTGTTTCATAACAAAAGCGCCTCCGAGCGACCTATCAAGCAATGAGCAGGAACGCTAACCACAGAGAAACTTATTGCGGGCGTAAAAACTAACAGGCACGGACGGGGTTCGAACCCGTGATCTTCGGTTTACGAGACCGACGCCTTACCACTTGGCCACCGCGCCGAGCTGGGGTGTTAAAAATAGAACTCGTAGCTCGCCCTATACCGAGAAGCCCTCTTAGGAGTAGCCCCGGACTCTGTATGTACAAAATGCTGATCTCTATAACTCGGGTCTTCCCTATGCTGGATGCATTTTATATAGGTGCTGTCTCTACAATCAGTCTTTTTTTCTATAGGTGCTGTCTCTACAATCAATCCTTTTTATATAAAGCTGTTTTTAATAGATCCTTTTTCTATAGGTTCCGTGTCTATAATTATTCCTTATTATTTATGTGTGGGCAGTGTAGGTATTTGTAAGCTGGTGTGTGTCTAAAGACAGGAGTGTGAGGGCAGTGTATGTGTATACACGTGTGTATGGACAGGCTTGTGTAAGGGCAGTGTATGTGTGTTTGTGGGCATGTGTGTAAAGGCAGTGCGTATAGGCAGGTGTGTAAAAACACTATATGTGTATATAGTGTTTATGGGTAGTGGCAGTGTATGCGTATTAATGGGCAGGTGTGAGTAAAGACAGTGTATGCATATATGTGTGTTTATGGGCAGGTGGGGGTAAAGGCAGCGTGTATGTGTGTTTATGGACAGGTGTGTGTAAGGGCAGTGTAAATAAAATAACCTCTGTAAAAAAAAAATAGCCGGGGGGAACAATTTTCCATTCTTGCCTTGGGTGCAAAAGGAGCTAGCTACGGCTCTGTATATAGGTGCTGTGTCTCTATAACTGATCCTTTTTATATAGGTGCCGTGTCTCTATAATAGTATAGACTCTATGCATGTATTCGCTCTACTTATAAGTTACTCGCTGTTTATATAAGAGCAGCCTCCCTCCATGGTGTCTTCACGTTCTGTATTTAGCCGTACGCTGCATTTATTCCGGAGTCAGTGCATGAGGGGAGCTAGGGAAGTGGGCTCCCTGGGGTCCAGGGCAGAGCTGTGACTGTTATTGCGTGGCCCCTTGAGGACAGCATCACTGTGGTTGCTTCGGCCTGTTACCTGTCAAATGGTGGGGTCCCCCCTACCTATTGTGTATGTACCCTGGGTCTAGGGCAGAGCTGTCATTGTTATTGTGTGGCCCTTGGAGGACCACATCACTGCGGTTGCCTCTGCCTGTTACCTGTCATATGGTGGGGTCCCCCCTACCTGTTGTCTACCTACCCTGGCTGCCGTAACGCAAGTGGAATGAAGTTCTCACGCATGCATTTTTATTATAACATAAATTCATGGGGGCAGCTTTGTGGAAAAATTACCCCCAGTATCTAAGAATTCAGCCACCCCCCACTACCCCCGAAAGGGCTCATGGGAAGAGGTCAGTATGGCATCCAGATTTGGGCCTAACAAGAGAGAACCGTGGCTAAAGAGAGAGAGAGAGAGAGAGACAGCACCTGGGCTAACAAGAGGGATCCAGTGCCTGGGCTAATGAGAGGGAACAGGAATCGGGGCTCTCCACAGTGACTCGGTGCCCGGTGGTGCCGCGCACACAGTCTGCGTCCATCTCCGGCCTTTAGCAAACGGCTACAATTTACATGATCGCATGGATCACGCAAAGCGATTGTACTGATGATTGATGCAAATCTCCTCGTACTATTACTAGTGATACAATTTAATGAAGAATACAGCAAAGGAGCGCAAACAGACAGAGCCGGCGCCACACTTTAAGAACCAGCGCAAAATGTACAAATCTCTACTTTATTTACACATTTACAAGGTGTGGAAAACCGTAAAGAAATGGTCCATGGGAATGTATGGAGTAGGATGAAGGCACAAACCCAGAAACCCATGCAAGTGATCCAGTTACTGCCCCGGTACATACCCCCTGTACGTACGCACCCTGCCGTCATACAGAAAATGATAAGCCTTCAACAGAGTGCACAATCTGATGGGCAGGGGGGGCTTGCTTTTCATAGTACATACCCCAAAATGGGCTAGTGTTAACCCTTTATGGGTCAGCAATCCATTGGTTTATTTACAGATGCTATACATCTCCCACCGCTTGGTATCTCCAGAACGACCCGGGGCAGGCATCGTCTCTTTTGAAGTTGTGTTTACAAAATTACACTCACATGTAAACATATGTGTAGACTGGAGCGTGCTCTGATCCTGCTTCGAATGGGACCTGGAGGCCTCTAGAAGTCTCTAATATGCCATCCCAAACGCTAGGAAGCTAACAGTCTATGGTCTGTAAACAGACGTGACAGAGCCGGTTGGCATAAATGTGGCTTAAAAGAAGAGCATTCATGTGAGAATCAGGGCAAGCTGCTCACACGTATCCAGCCTCTCGAGGGCTATCCATCTGCAGCAGACACATTTTACATGCCTCAGAAAACGAGGGGATCATAAATGTGAATGTTATATTCGCATTTTACCAAAACGGCAGAATTCCGATGATGGCCACGGGCATGACTTCTACAGACAGATATTTAAAAGTGTGTCACCATATTCCCATCAGATCATGTTCTGTGCGGTAAAAGCGTCTTCTCCGATTCTTGCTTTCGACGGAGGGGAGATTAGTTTTTTATTTCCAGTATGGAGGGGTTATGATCCAGAATGGCCAGGATGATTTTGTCCATGTATTGCCGTAGTCGGTAGTTGATCTCTTCTTGTTCTTTTAAGGCCTCCACGAGCTGCAAACAAATAATAAAAATGGTAGCGAGGGTTTGTGGATAGACTGGGCTCTCATTACCTGATGTCCTGAGTCGCAGTATTAAATCGCTGCGTATTACCGCAACAGCGCAGACTGTGGCCCCTGAGAAACACGTGTAAAACTTCTGTGGGGAGAACATGTCTCTTACCTCATCCCTGGGGGGAGAACGTGTCTCTTACCTCATCCCTGGAGGCAGAGTCTATTTCAGCGGCCAAAGACTGAGCCTTGGTCTGGGTGGAAAACAGACTTTTTGCCTCATACAGACTGAGGCTGAGGATTTGGCCATTTAAGTCGTCGTTCTGATCCAGGAGCTTCTGGTTATCCTGCAGACAGAAGGGACGGTCAGTGATGGACACGTGTGAATCAGCGTAACACCCGTGTGCAACTTCACACATAAATAACATTGGCGATATTATGAACTCAAGCTCGTGGTAATCAACCTGCACCTATGGCAGACATTAATGATGTTGCATGGGAATAAGCTGTGAAATTCTGAGGCCTCCAAAGTTCCTTTGTTCTGGAGATCACAGTGTCAGAGGTAATCACCAGTTTGAGCTTCCTGATTTCTTGCTCCAGTTCTGCTTCCCTGGTCTTGGCGTTGAGTTCACACTGCCCAGAAGACAAGCTCCGTCCTCTGCTCATCTGCAAATGGTCCAGCTCCTTCCTCAAGTCTTCAATGAGCTAAAAAATAGTAGTTTATTGATTAAAGAGATGGAGGGACATGTCAGAGAACCGAATGATAAGCAGGAAGACACACGGTGTGACTTCTACAGATTTACATTCATGGTACAGCAAGGGTCATGGGAGTAGCTACTTCCCAACTCTTACCCCCTGTGGTGTAAATACCAATTGAGCCGAATGCCCAAAGCCCAAAGAGCGGACTCACATCCTGAGTGGCTTCCCTTTCCTTCTGGAAGTGCAGCCGGCTCTGTCTCAGTTTATCCATCATTTTCTTGTACAGATCCATCTCATCTTTAAGCCGCAGACTGGTGTCTTCCAACTTGTCTGACATCCGCTGCCTTTCCTGCAGCAGCAAAGATTACATTTTCCAAGTTAATCAACAGCAAATGAATCAATAGAGCTCATGCCTCATTCATTTATAGGTGTCTGGTATTGTGAGAGTTCTAGAAAATCCAATTAAAATGTAAAAGAGGAATTTCACAGGAACTCGGCCACTAAGCTGAGGGAGTGAGATGTGTTGAGCCAAGACCTAGGAGATGTACCTTTTTAACCTTATTGTGGGCTCAGTTTACAAAGTTTGGACTGACAAGCACCGCAGGTATGCTGTAAATGGCAGTCTGGGGGAAGACCCTGGGCTGCAGAGACTCTGGCCCCACCGTTTAAAGAGAGTTTAAAGGTTTACGAGAGGGTGGCAGAATTTTGGTATTTCAGACAACTCTGAAGTCAGAGAAACCTAGACGCTGAAAGCAGATCGGTGAAGTCGGCATGTCTCATCTGAGGCCCTGGGAGGCTCACCTCGTCTATCTTCTCTGTCTGCGATTTCAGTCTGGTTATGGACGTTAATAATTCCTCATTTTCCTCCTCCAGTTCCTGAACCCTGAAAAATAAATCACAATAAAATGGCTGCACCGATGCCTGCTTGGAATTTTTGCGGCAGTTTTGAGCTGCTGGTATCATCTATCTTGCCCTTTCCAGCTGCTATCAGAGCTCAGGCCTACTCCTCGCTTTGCACTGTATACATTTGTGTACTTTACGTAATGCTAACCGATGTACTCAGCGCTTTACAGTTTCTTGTATAAGAACAAAGGAAGCTACAATGAGTTCAGCCATATAATAAGTACAGCACTCAACAGACATTACGCTTGGGGTTCAATACATATGAAAACATTAAGAAGGGCCGTCCCTGTCCCACAGAGCTTACAGTCTATTTTTTCACCGGATTAACATCTTCCACTTGCGATTAAACGTTTCCTTAAAATTTTTATCTTGAGATCCATTCCCCATTTTAGTGGACCTCCTCTGAACTATCTCTGGAATATCAATATCCTTCAGAACTGTCCCCAATACTCTAGGTGAGATCAGACCAGAGATCTGTAAAAGAGCAGAAGCGTCTCCCTTTTCCTGCTACTAATAGCCCCTCGCTATACACCCAGCACTGTTTGCTTTTTCTGCCCCTTTAGTTGCATTGCCCACTTACCTTTGAATCCTCAGAAACAATTACCCCCCAAGTCCATCTCTTCTGTTGTCGCTGACAGCACAGGGGCCTCCTATACTATATTCTGCATTGGGATTTTATATCCCAACTGCATAATTTTACATTTATCAACTTTAAACTGCAACACTCTCCCTGGTTCTTCTAACTTTAAATTGCCACGCTCTCCACCATTCTTCTAACATTAAACTTCAGCTGCTCCACTCTTCCCCATTCTTCTAACACTGAATTGCTTCTCCCCCCATTCTTCTAATTTACTTAAATCATTCAACATCTGGCTCGCCTCACTAGGACTGTCTATATCTGCTTTGTAATATCCCTACTGATATTATTAGAAAGTTTGGGTCTATGACTAATCCCTGAGGGGGGGACACTAGTAACAAGCCAGTAACCACAAACGTCTGCCTCCTGTCGCTCAGCCATTGCCTTATCCATTCAACTATTTACCATTAAAACCCAAACTCTGCAGTTTATTTAAAAGTCCTCTATGGGGGACAGTCAGATATATCACTGTGACATATACTGCCCCTCCCTGAAGTATTATCTCTTACTGAAATCCAGATAGATAATATCAACTACCCCTCCAGGGGGTATTATTTTAGTTACCCAGTCCAAAAAAAAATGAGTTGGTTTGATGCGATCTCCCTGCAGTAAACTCGCGCCGTTCCTTATCTGTGCCCTGAGAAGGACTGCTGCTGGTACGCGCAGAACGGAATATACCACCCGGGGTCAGCGCTGAACATATTAAAGTTCATCCTGAAATGAGACATGTGAAGGTCTCTGAGACACAAATGCTTTGGCCATTACCTGCCACTCAGTAGTTCAGTCTCTGTGTTTTTCTCTTTCTGGAGCTTGCCAAACATTTCTCTGTGCCGTTTGAGTTCCTCATCCATGACCTGGTCTGATCGCGTCTCCTGATCTTTTAGAAGCTCCTCTAATTCATGGACTCTGAAAGGATGTGAATATTGTGAGACTGTTATCACAAGCTGAAAAGGGAAACAATGGAATTTTCCAGGGTATGACAAGGCCATCACCTACCCAGGATAATATATTCGGCCCACCTTCATCCATACAGGCCATACATTATGGTCTATATATATATATATATATATATATATATATATATATATATATATATATATATATATATCTCACCTATATACTGTATAATAGATGGAAATGGTTACATATGGACTATAATCTATATGTTAAGCATTGGCATATTTTGAATGGGCAATATCCTAGGTCTGACCAACAGCAGCTCCCCCGCCACTTACACCCATGGTCTCTGTCCTCTATTTTGTGAGTCACGATATAATACGTTTCTTTATACCCACTATCATTCCCACGTATGGCAGCCTAGCCTTAGTCTCTCCTTGTATGCGTTGCACCTTGTAACTGCCCCAGGCTGGCGCGTCTTACCGATGGACCAGCTGCGTGTTTTCATGTTTCAGTTTGCTTTTGACATCCCCGCAAGTTAAGTTCTCATTTTCCAGCTCTGTCACCTTCTTCTCTAGGAAGCTCACCTGCCAAAGCAAAAGGAGATGTCAGCAAGTCCCAGATTAAGACCCATGTCTACCTGCATTATATTGTGTGTCGCACACAGTGCATCGCAGTTTGCTGCGCATGGGGCAGTGTAGCCGCACACTAGTCAGGAAGTCCATGCTGACCGCTGCTGAATGCACCTAAAACGGGCACGTGAGCCTAAGAACTGGATCACGGAGCGATGGAAGAAGGTGGCCGGTCTGATGGCTGGGTGCGTTGCTTACCTGGAGAACACGGGGCAACGGGACGCATCCATGGAGGCCGCACCTAGCAACTTACAGGACCTAAAGGACCTGCTGCTAATGTCTCGGTGCTGGATACCGCAGCACACCTTCAGAGGTCTAGTGAGTCGGTGCCTCGACGGGTCAAAAGAGGGACCTACACAGCATTAGCCAGGTGATCATAATGTTATGGCTGATCGCTGTATATACGCACTCGTTAGAGCAGGCCCTCCTCAACTATTGTTTCTGTGAGTCAAACTGTTTTGACTTTTGCTCCTTGTTCTGTCCTGATTAAACAGTGTACAGTGCTGTGGAATATGATGGCGCTATATAAGAAATAAATAATAATAACCCTTTCAGTGATGTCATTATCACACACTTTGACTCAAATAAAAATAGCCCGACACGTGCCCTTCCTACCTTTTCGGTGATGTCATTGTCACATGAGTCAATGCTGTCCCGGAACAGATCCTCGGTGCTGCCATTACTGCTGCTCAGGTTGCTGTTGTGGAGAAGTTGCCTGAGGACACCAGAGGTCATTGGTCACCATGATCAGCATAATGAAATTAAGACCATCCGTGGACTGCGGCCCATCATTCATTATGAAAGATTCATTCTGAATAGCATATTTACTTAGTACGTATCCCTCAGGCTATTTTATAAAAATCCGTTCTACATACGTGACATTCTCGATGATGTGCACAAAAGCTACAAGACCGGAGAGGACAGACCGTTATCCCCAATTTGCATGCACTTGTCACATAGGCAGCCATGTCGTCAGATACAACCCCTTGGGCATTGGAGAATAACGGACCCTCATACTTTTCTTAAGTGCTACAGACTCCGACCTCCCAGAAATACTGTACCTGCCAAACGCCGTGCTGGAGATCTTCCTGTTAGGGCTGCGAAGGGAGGAAACACAAGCTGTTGGCATAGAATTCGTATATTGTAATCGAGCCACTGATTTCTACCTGATTTTGCATCAGAATCAATATCCATAACACAGCGGAGGCCGTGACGCCGGCAGCCTGTGGTGTGTTAGCATGAGGCTGATGAGAGGCCATGACACTGACAGTCATACATATTCAGGTTCAATAATCACAACCCTTATTCTAGATGTTTCTTCCTCTCTTACCTCCGATAGATCAGGCTGTAAACACCTCACCTGTTGGCTTTCAGGCTTTTTAGCCTGGCTTCCAGGTCGTTCAGAAGGGTAATTTTTTTGCAGCACTGGGAGCAGTACATGTCTAGTAAGTCGTCATTGTACGTTCGTCTCATCTTCTGCGGCGTTTGTCCTGCACTGTTTAACATAACAAATGGTTTATTACAACACTTCCTGTATAAACAGGAAGTCCTGGGTAAGGTGGCAGAGGTGGGGGTTCCTCTCATTTGTCTCCAGATTGGATTCCACCTATGCTTTCTTTACAAGATGTATGTGTAATGTATGCCGAATTACACAGTCTGAGTCCAGGTATCACTGAGTGTTTACCCTCCCTGGGCTAAGGGTCCAACCCCAAGAAAAAGTTCATGCTTCCGATATGTTGTATGATGTCTGCAGCACTAGAAACGTTCCCAGACATCGCAGACGGTGTGTAAAACGATCACGATGTCTGTAACGCTTTCTAACCCCACTGACTCACATGCAGCCTGTTTGCTAATTAACATGACTACGTGACCGTGCATGATTTTGTTTTATGGAGGCCAGAGTTCATTGGATGTAGAAAACATGGAGCCCTGAATGGCATTTAGATCTGTCCTTCTACTTTGTGAATACCTAGAAGAGACAGATGAGCCCAGATCAGAGTAGGCATTGGTTTTGCTCTCGTCGTCCTGACACGGGCTGCTGGGGCGGTAATCAGCATCTTCACCTTCTCCGTAGTCTTCAAACTGCTCCTCGTTACTGATTAAGGAGGCCGTGGAGTGCGTTGAGAAATCAGCTGACGGGTTCAGGAGGTTTCTAGGGAAATATAATTTCATCATTTCATTTAATATCGTCAATGTTAAGACGTTATTAATTCCCCAAAACCCCCTCAAACCACATCTGGCTCAGGCCTATATATATAATGCACACGCACATACGTGGACATACATTCACACACGCACGCATATATAGCGGAAACAATACAGGTCCCACTTACCGGTCTCTAGGGAGGTAGAGGCCATCCAGCTCTCCAGTCTTGTTTTCACTCGGACCCTCGTCTGATGTTTCCGAGCTCTGAGTGCTCTCAATTGCGCTGTCCGGATCGGACTCATGGAGGAGTCCACACTGCGTCAATGTAATCCGGTCTTCGTCTGGATACGACTCGGAATCACTGTACGTGCTCTGCCTGTCCATGGAGATCCTGTCTGGCAGCTCAGTGCTCTGTTCCTACACAAGGAGACAACATGCAACTTACAGCTGCAAATGCAACATCACAGAGCGAACGCCTTCGGATCATAGGCATTATCGTCAATGATTCCCAACCTTGAGAAGCGCTAAGGTGTATAAAATAGACTGCGTTTGCTGTAAGGAGGACTTCCTCACCACGGAGAGCGCCAAAAGGAAGCTCCGCTCTGGCTACGGATGGTGAACCGCGTACAGTAAACACTACTTACCTCTCAATTACATGCTCTAGGACACGATCGAGGGGCTGAAAGGGTCCCTCTTTCTCACCCTAATTTCTCTTAACAACCTGAGAAGCAGAAGGCGCCAGTTACCCCGTTATGCAGGACGCAGCTTCAATAGAAACGGTAACCGGCAGTGACCCTGATATTATTCTTCCGGGGCTTCCTCTCAGTACATCTCCCAGAATTATGAAGAAGCTTTCAAAATCCAGCTTTCTACATTCGTCCTGCCCCACTTATTGCCTGTTCCCCTCTGCCCCAACCTGGGGGGGGAGGGGGGGGTGTATTGCTGGCACAGCGCCCTCACCTTGCCCCTGCGGGGGTATTGCTGGCACAGCACCCTCACCTTGTCCCTGTGGGGGTATTGCTGGCACAGCACCCTCACCTTGCCCCTGTGGGGGTATTGCTGGCACAGCACCCTCACCTTGTCCCTGTAGGGGGCATTGCTGGCACAGCACCCTCACCTTGTCCCTCTGGGGGGTATTGCGCTCGGGATGAGCTCTTCCGATCACTCTGTGGGACTCAGAATCGGACCCGCCCATTGCCACCGTTGCTGGGTGACAAGAAGCGTCTCTAGGGCTGCGCATCTCAATTACGTCATCAGGTCGCGTGTCAGGAGGGGAAGGAGTTTCGGGCCAGTCTCACTGGCCACGCTCACTCCTAACTCCGCCCGGATACAGACAGGAGCTGCGCGTGCGCCACATGTAAACGGTATGACGTGTGTAACATGTAAATAGCATGACTCATACAATATGCGTATAACATGTAAACGGCATGCTTGTGTAACATGTAAATAACATGACTTATACAATATTTATATAACATGTAAAAGGCATGATGTATGTAACATGTAAAAGGCATGATGAATGTAACATGTAAGCTGCATGATTCTCACAGCATGTATATAACATGAAAACAGCAGTGTGTACCGGAAAATAGTATTATCCCTGCATGGTCTGGGCAATTGTGGGGGTCTCCCGAACAGGCCTCTGATCACCTGCCTGGAATTTGGTACTGTTCCTCCTAAAATGGGCCACTTGGCAGCTATAGTTGTTAAGGGGAATGTGATTGTCTCCTCATTCTCCTTTTAAAGGAACCCCAGTCGGCCCTCCTACCGATGAAATAATGTGGCGGACGGCACTCTGTAAGGATATCCATTCATTTATATTTCTACCTTAGGGTGAAGCTGCAGCTCATGGGGTCTGACCCTTCGCCCACTGGCTGAAGCAGCCAATTAGTGTCAGGAAACAACTGGGAGCACTTTCTATGCATGTGCTTGGGGGTCTTATTAGTGCTCGGGAAGTCCCCAGCTCAGGGGCCGTCTCGGGAATTCCCCAGCTCGGGGGCCGTCTCGGGAATTCCCCAGCTCGGGGGCCGTCTCGGGAATTCCCCAGCTCGGGGGCTGTCTCGGGAATTCCCCAGCTCGGGGGCCGTCTCGGGAAGTCTGGATGGGGTTGTAGTACTCTGTTACCTGGTGGTAGAAATCCACATATCCCGTGTGATATTGAGGGCGTTCTCCGTGTTTTACCCCCAGCACTCCATACACCAGCTCATCACGCCCTGGAAGAAAAAGGATCTGTCACCATTTTCTCCTCCGTGGGGACAGGAAACCGCCCCAAGCCCCTTCATCACGGATTACATGTATGATGTGACAAGAAATCCCAACCTTTAATCGCGAACACTCCACGGCAAAAGTCCTTGAAATTTATTCTTCCCAAGTCATTTGGGTCCAAGAATTTAACAAGTTTCTCCACCTGTTGGGGGAAAAAGATTTAATGTCTTTCCAAATCCCCGCGAAGACGCCCGCAGACACACCCAGAAGCCTGCATCCCTGCACATTGGCCCCAAAACACACGCAGACGCTCGCATTCCCGCCCATTCGCCCCAAAACACACGCAGACACCCGCATTCCCGCACATTCACCCCCAAACACACGCAGGCTCCCGCATTCCCGCACATTCGCCCACATGCACACGTAGACGCTCGCATACACACCCAGTAGCCCACATCCCGGCGCGTTGGCCCCAAAACACACGCAGATGCCCGCATTCCTGCACACTGGCCCCAAAACACACACAGACGCCCGCATTCGCTCGCATACACACGCAGACGCCCACATTCTCGCACATTGGCCCTCAAACACACGCAGACGCCCACATTCGCTCCCATACACACGCAGATGCCCGCATTCACGCACGGACACCCACATACACATGTAGACTCATGCAGCATTCGCATGAAGACCAGGTCCTCATGCTCCATGAGTGGGTTTTCCGGAAGCGCGCTGTGGATAGACCTGCATAGTGTGCGGA
Organism: Spea hammondii; assembly: GCA_029215755.1. NCBI lineage: Eukaryota > Metazoa > Chordata > Amphibia > Anura > Pelobatidae > Spea > Spea hammondii. Next base: position 113,686 of record JARDYJ010000013.1, on the reverse strand, counting down.
ACGGCAGCCTTTGGTGCCCGTATTAGGGAGCCCTTTGCCAGTCGTGGCCCCAGATCTCCCCGGCCTCTGGAGTCTCGGCGGCTGCTGTGCGTTTGCGGCAGAGATGGTGCTTAGGGCCCCCAGAGGGTATGGGGGTAAAATAGAATCAGCCCATTTTAATGGCGATCATGAATAACATGATTTATTAAACTCGTTATTTGTGCTGCAGTGATTGCATTTAATTGCTCATTAAAACACCTTGCAGTAGGGGCCCTACATCTTTCTAACTAGGGCCCCGAAAACCCTAGAGCCATTAGAGCTAGAATGACTCAATCTAAAATCAAATCTAAAACCAAATAAGGATTTTAAATCCGAAAAGAAATGGGCAGATCTGCCGTAAAATCCGGTCTCCCCGACACCTCCCAAAGCGGGGGGATTTTTGGGGAGATGCGCGATGAATAGCCACCGGTCTGCGCAGCCAGTAAAGCCCGGTGTCCTCACCTCATCTCCCCGAGCAAACTGTAGCCCCAGATCCATGAAATGTTCCACCTTGATAAAGCCGTCAGCATCTTCATCGCACACGTCGAAGACCTGCTTCAGCCTCCTGAGGAAGTGCAGGAGATGCTGCTGGGTCCCCGCGCCGAGGCCCGCACACTCCATCAGGGAGACTAGCAGCAGCTCGGAACGCGGAGCCTGGGCACAGCCGCCATCATCACTTCATCATGAGCTGGAGCCGGGGAGAAGCGGGGAGGAGTGGAAGAGAGAGAGAGACAGACATGGGAGGAGGGATGGAGGGATCCAGAGAAGGAGCGGGAGGGGAGAAAGCAGGAGAAGAGATGAAGATGCGTGAGGATGGTGGATGGCACAGGGCAAAAAAGAGGAGAAGGCAGAGGATGACACCGGGGATACGGCCTCCGTTACCTAGCAATGTTTAAATGAAGGGGCAGAATGCTGTATTCGGTGTAACGTATAAGGGGGCTGCTGTATTCGGTGTAACGTATAATGGGGCTTCTGTATTCGGTGTAACGTATTACACTGTATTCAGTGTAAGGGGGCTGCTGTATTGGGTATAACGTATGAGGGGGTTGCTGTATTCGGTGTAATGTATAAGGGGGCTGCTGTATTCGGTGTAACGTATAAGGGTGGCTGCTGTATTCGGTGTAACGTATAAGGGGGCTGCTGTATTCGGTGGAACGTATAAGGGGGCCGCTGTATTCGGTGTAACGTATAAGGGGGCTGCTGTATTCGGTGGAACGTATAAGGGGGCTACTGTATTCGGTGTAACGTATAAGGGGGCTGCTGTATTTGGTGTAACGTATAAGGGGGCTGCTGTATTCAGTGTAAGGGGGCTGCTGTATTCGGTATAACGTATGAGGGGGCTGCTGTATTCGGTATAACGTATAAGGGGGCTGCTGTATTCGGTGGAACGTGTAAGGGGGCTGCTGTATTCGGTATAACGTATAAGGGGGCTGCTGTATTCGGTGGAACGTATAAGGGGGCTGCTGTATTCGGTATAACGTATAAGGGGGCTGCTGTATTCGGTGGAACGTATAAGGGGGCTGCTGTATTCGGTGGAACGTATAAGGGGGCTGCTGTATTCGGTATAACGTATAAGGGGGCTGCTGTATTTGGTGTAACGTGTAAGGGGGCTGCTGTATTTGGTGTAACGTGTAAGGGGGCTGCTGTATTCGGTGTAACGTATAAGGGGGCTGCTGTATTTGGTGTAACGTATAAGGGGGCTGTTGTATTCAGTGTAAGGGGGCTGCTCTATTCGGTGTAACGTATGAGGGGGCTGCTGTATTCGGTGTAACGTATAAGGGGGCTGCTGTATTCCGTGTAACGTATAAGGGGCTGCTGTATTCGGTGTAACGTATAAGGGGGCTGCTGTATTCGGTGTAACGTATAAGGGGGCTGCTGTATTCGGTGTAACGTATAAGGGGGCTGCTGTATTCGGTGTAACGTATAAGGGGGCTGCTGTATTTGGTGTAACGTATAAGGGGGCTGCTGTATTTGGTGTAACGTATAAGGGGGCTGCTGTATTCAGTGTAAGGGGGCTGCTGTATTCGGTGTAACGTATGAGTGGGCTGCTGTATTCGGTGTAACGTATAAGGGGGCTGCTGTATTCGGTGTAACGTATAAGGGGCTGCTGTATTCGGTGTAACGTATAAGGGGGCTGCTGTATTCGGTGGAACGTATAAGGGGGCTGCTGTATTCGGTGGAACGTATAAGGGGGCTGCTGTATTCGGTGGAACGTATAAGGGGGCTGCTGTATTTGGTGTAACGTATAAGGGGGCTGCTGTATTTGGTGTAACGTATAAGGGGGCTGCTGTATTCAGTGTAAGGGGGCTGCTGTATTCGGTATAACGTATGAGGGGGCTGCTGTATTCGGTATAACGTATAAGGGGGCTGCTGTATTTGGTGTAACGTGTAAGGGGGCTGCTTTATTCGGTATAACGTATAAGGGGGCTGCTGTATTCGGTGGAACGTATAAGGGGGCTGCTGTATTCGGTGGAACGTATAAGGGGGCTGCTGTATTCGGTATAACGTATAAGGGGCTGCTGTATTCGGTATAACGTGTAAGGGGGCTGCTGTATTCGGTGTAACGTACACGGGGGCTGCTGTATTCCGTGTAAGGGGGCTGCTGTATTCAGTGTAACATATAAGGGCGCTGCTGAATTTAGTGCGCTGTATAAGGGGGCTGCTGAATTTAGTGCACTGTATAAGGGGGCTGTATTATATGAGGGGGCTGTATTATATGAGGGGGCTGTGTCTAGGGGCCACTGAATATACTGTAACGTACAGGGCGCTTTATCTATATAAGTGTTATTTAGGGCTGGCTGCTGAATTCAGTGCAATGTGTAAGGGGGGGGGCTGCCGAATTCAGTGCAATGTGTAAGGGGGGGGGGCTGCCGAATTCAGTGCAATGTGTAGCTGGGGGGCTGCCAAATTCAGTGCAATGTGTAGGGGGGGGCTGCTGAATTCAGTGCAGTGTGTAAGGGTGGGATGCTGGCTATGAGGAAGTGGATGGCAGGCCATGGATGGAAGGAGGGATACCTGGAACGAAACACTGGTGGGAAATATAGGGAAAGGAATAGAGAAACCATAGGATGAAGATCTGAGGCAGGTAAGGGACACATGGAGAAGCTGCAGAGGGGAGCAAAGATGGAGGAACAAAGGAAAGAGAACTGTGATATTGGGACCATGTGGGAATGGAGGTATAGAGGGGCTAATGTAGGGTCTGTGTTTGGTTTGAGGGAGTCCAACCATTGGAATTTGTGCCAGACAAGCAAACAATGTCTAGCATCACATGCAGCTACATACTGTGCAGAGTTTTGGGGCAGGATGGGTCTTTGCGGCCCCCAAGCAGCACCCCTACCGGCACTTTCCCCCACTGTGCTGGTTGCCCATCATATATTCCTTCAGATAATTTCTGCCCCTGTCCATTTACTAACCAGATCCTGTAATCAGGCAGAAGATGGCAGATCGCTTGCTGCCCCACCGCCATTCTTGTTGTGGTAAACAAGCTTCCATGATTTAAATTGTAAGGATGTGTCGTAGTGGCCGGGGAATAGCCCATTCCCTATAGACACACGGGTGCCGATGTGCAGGGTTTAACCCCAGGATACCATTATCACGGTTTTAATAGACCCGCCATTCACAGTAACCGAAGTAAAGCATGATCGGGGCCCTGGATTCCCCCAAGCAGGACATGGCTAGAGGCTCGTTACAGAGCGCACATCCCCGCTTAGTTCCCTCGATCATTTGAACGTTCTGGTTTTATTTTTGAAGTTTGGAGTTACGAGGCCGCCGGTCACTGTAAGTCGCACAATGCATGCGTTCCAATGAGTTTACTCGTCTATGCTCACCCTGTCGCGTCAGTCTGGGGGTGTGGCTATAAGCGGGCTATTGGTGTAATCGAGTGGGGCATTTGAAAGATCAATGGGTTTTATTTGCCCCATTTAATTTATAAAGCTGTTTCTATACACATTGTGGGGGCTTTTATGGCTGTGGAACCCTGTGATATCCTCATACCCAGCAAACATTCTGACCTCCTAGAAAAGAGGGGCATGAGAGATTGGTGACACAAAGAAGATCTGGCTGAAGAGGTCTGCTTTTTCCCCCAAGCGTATACTTTGTCTGTACTAGATTACAGATTGAGCAACATTACCGACACGTGGGATGGAAAAGGGTGTGTGGCCCTTCCTTCGCTCGAAGTTCCTCTAATAGTTATAAACAAGATGGGCTATTAGATATGTAGGGAGCAGGCTAGGCACAGATCAGGTAAGCAGAGCAAAATCAGGCACGGTCTATAAAAAATTAAAAAAAAAAAAAATCAAGCCACACAGGCAATCTAATGCCCCGCTATCGGATATGCCAACAAGTTTTTCCCTTTGTGAGATTTGTTTCAGCCAACGATGCGCAGATCACCCTGTTCCTGGGAGTTAGTCTGTGCACGAGATACAAGCAAGTTCTTTATTTAGTATCAAAATTTCCAATAAATCAGCAAACGCGAAGCAGAACTGGTGACGCTATAGCCAGTGCATATTGGAAATGCACCTTCACACTTGTTAATAGGAAAGGTTACATGTAAGTCCAGTAACAGCACATGTCCCTCACACGCTCGGCCTCCGTAGCGCCCAGGTCCTCCCCGCTCCGCAGGGTCGCCGCTTTCTCTTCATTTACCAATAATCATTTTGAGCATTTTCAGGGCCATAACTCCCTGGTCTGAGGGAACCTGTACAAAGAAGAAAGGTTAGCAAGAGTACCGGGGGGGGGGGGGGGGGGGGGCTTAGGGGGTGTAGTTGTGTGTGTTTTAGCATGCTACCCAATTCTAGGGTCCCCAGGGCCCTGCGACATGGGTCCTCACGCCACACATATGGAGCTGCAGAGAGGACCAAGCAGGCGTTTAACTATAACTCATCACTGTCTGCACGCATCATGGGACTTTTATATCAGTTTATATGGGAGCTGTAGAGCGAGCCATCAGGTACCCCCCTTATCATAGCTGCCCACCCTTATCAAGGACCCTCTATCCCCACACTGGGCACAGCCATCTTACCATGTGCCCGGCCCTCAGGATCCAATAGAAGTTGAAGTTTTCATATGACTTGTAAAAAGCCATAGTGTCAGTGCATTCGGCACACATATGGAGTGGTGTCCATTTAAGGTCCTTAAAGTACTTTAGCTCGGGCCATTTTAATTTTTCAACCCAGCGCTCCTGACCTAAAAAGCCATAAAAAAAGGATTTAAGTTCACCTACATGACTGAAATATCATACAAACCATAATAATCTCATACAAAGAACAAATGCAATATACCCATATGCCTACAGAGCCATGGAGGTAACCCCCCCTATATCATAAACCCCCATACGGAGATTCAGGGGGTATCCCCTATCTCCAGAACATAGTTGAGGTTTGTATATACGAGATCCCAGTGACTCCAGTGTTATTTCTCTTGGCTGCACTTTTCACTTATTTACATGTAAACATTCACTAGAGTATTTAATACTTACCCACAGTGTCCACGATAAGGTCGAGCTGGCCGTTATATACGGTGACATTCACATTTGCATACAGGAGTTCGTCAACGATGTCAACTACAGGCTTCATAAAATCGCCTGCCATGCTGGAAAAAACTTCCCCAGACTGACCTGGTGTGAAAGAAAATCCCCAAACCGTCAGACTGGCTAAAGAAAGGATTATGGCCACTAAAGGGCTCGAGCCAAGACTGCTACAGTACATGGGCAATGGGCACTTTAGCTATTGGATGTGCATTATTGCACTGGCAGGGCCAGGCATGCAGTAATCAAGTTTTTCAATTGGCTTATATTGGGTTTATAGCAAAATGTAAACGTCCCTCACCTCCCCAGGTAACGTCATCAGGAATGATTTGCAGCTTCTTTCTGATGGGGCCATTCATCAGATCGTACAAGCGATCTTTCCTGAAAGGCAGCAGGTGACGCTGGAAGAGCTGTCCTGGAATGGGAATAGTGAGAAAGACAAGCAGTCAGAGGGCCCCACCGTCACACAGGAGACCGCACCGACCAGCCGCCAGAGGGCCCCACCGTCACACAGGAGACCGCACCGACCAGCCGCCAGAGGGCCCCCACCATCACACAGGCGACCGCACCAGCGGTCACAGGGCCCCCACCTTAGACAGATTCCTTCATGTATTCCCTGTCCACATGTATATACGGGTCTAGGAACAACATGTCCCAGAAGGCCGTCTGACATGACCCCTCAACTTACCAAGTAAATGATTTGGAAATCTTTCATTTTCCATAAACTGTTTTTTAGCCATCATTGAATCTTTGGTTAAAATGTTGTAAAAGTTGACATTGTCTGTATTCTAAAACAAAGAAAATAATCTTGAATGTATGGCAGAGGAAACCCAAGCATCTTGTGGGGCGGCTGCGATGGCGCAGTATCACTCGGCTGGACATGGAGTCTGCGCGATGTCTTCTGAAATCCTACCTCTTCAATCACATTCTCTGCTTTACTCCATAGATCGGTGGCGAGCTCATATTGACCTTTATTGATGGCATTCTGCACGTCATTCGCAGACTCCTGGACCCTCTTCAGTCCTTGTTCATCAAGCAGGGACTAAAATATAACAGCAGAGACTTTATTTATACAATAGTACCACCATAGAATTAGTAAATAATAAACGGCTGTTTTTTAGTAATATTAGTGGCAGTCATTTATTATTTAAGAATAAATGGCTGCTCGCATCTTTGCAGATTTAAAAGGTCATTTCGTTCATCATCAGTCACCAAATGCAAATGAACAAAGCTCTGCACACTTGGGTTTAGGTTTAAGAGACCATGATCCCATAAACCAGTTAATCAACATCCTTCTACAGGGCTGTCCAAATACATTGCTTGAGGGCCATGGAACATTAAATAAGCAGGGCTCCATTACTGCGCTTTGTTTATTGGGGCAGAAGATTGAAAATGTTCTCTTCCACAATAACATGAAGTCTGATATTTGGCCGTTTTTTCCCCCGGGAAGTAGTCCGACAGGTCCTTCCTTTAAATAAATTGGTTCATTCATTAACACTGCCAAGGAAGACCACCAGATTTCAGTGGCACAGAAGGGCCAAGCGCACTCACAATACTGTAAAGGTAAGGTCCCCAGCTCAACACGGAATCTGCAAACAGAAAACACGGGTCACGTCAATCCAGCCGCTACAGGGACCCAGAGCTTGCGCTTTGGCTTCACGTTCAGCTTTCAGCTCAAGGTATGTTTCATGCCTCTTGTGTGTCTGGACAGAAATGGGTTAAACGCTATGATCTCACCTATAGGGGAAATCCAGGAGTCACCAAGCGCTACACCTCCGAAGTTACACTTAATGCTTCCAGCCTGGATGTCCTAAAACATATATATAAAAAACACCACAGCGTTGGGATGAAAGCAAGAATGACCCGGCGCTGAAATAAAAGCTCATGGATGGTGGGGGGAAAGCTTCGGTCACACAGCCCACCCACTGCACACAACCACGGTATCGGCTCGGAGGACACGGTTCCTGCACTGTACCTCTAGGAGACCACAAACTCCTCAAACATGTGCGGTCGCTTGTCTGGCCCCTGAACGCAGAAAGTAAATAAACCCTTTAAAGACTGAAGGCAGGACATGTTATTGTGACACTAAGGGTCAAACCATCCCCATCCGGCTGATGTTTTACTATTAAAGTAAAGCTCCCTTCAAGTATTTTAGTGGCAGGAAATTCCAGACCTTGTACAACGCCAAAGAAATCACAGCTGCCATCTTTCCCCCGTAAGACTCTGAGAAGATGTAAAACGGAGTATACTAGGACAAGAAAGGAAGTAAGAGTTAGACGTTTGGTCCCAAGAACCAACACCTTTTCTCCGCGCAGCTCGCTCTCTGCCGTCCCCAACACTCTCGAAATCAGGACTTTTAGGAAGAATCACCTGGAATTCAGGTTTAGAGTTTAAAAACTGCTTTAAAAGAACCATCATATCAGAAGCCACCATGGCCACGTCCTTCGCGTAGGCGCCACCATCCGTAACGTAGCTGAAGCCGGTCCCCACAGGATTGTCCACAAACAGCAGACTGGCCTCTTTTACCTGTGGAACAGATACATGGGGAACAGGTGAGGGCAGCGGCAGGTGGATTAACTACGCATCATACCCACGCTACATATAGACGCCCAGCACCAAACACTTGTATAACACAATGTATGAATGTAACATGACTCCACCATTACATTTATTCATATAGCACCAGCAGAGTCCGTAGCGCTGCTGCAATAAGAGGACTGTGAAAATAGACATTCGAACGGAATAACGCCTACCCAGCTTGTGTTCCTCGGATTCAGGGAAGTGTCGAGAGGACCGATTTCTTCAAAGTTTCCATATCCACATCCAGAAGCCCCAGGGCCGCCCTTTGGAATTCAGGGCAAAACATTAAAACACGAGACGATGTGCAGCTAGGAACGGCGGCGCGCATGAGTTACTGCCACCGTGGTGCCAGCCGGAATACCATCCACTGCACTCCAAGTAAATGCCAGCAAAGGCATCTGAAATGGTCCACGCCGGTCCCCGAGGGCCACAGACAGGCTGGAAATTATGCGCATCCCCACCTACAAACATATTTATTGCGATGCCCCATGCAGATGCTGGGATATCCACAAAGCGCGGCTTCTTCATGGCCCCAGAGTGCTGTAGCCGTGCAGTCCTGAAGGGAATTAGGATGACCACAGCTGCCACGTTTCCAGGATACACACAGAGTTTCCATGCTACAGGTTCACAGGCTTAAAGGCCTCCCGGCAGAAGCAGTAGAGGCTAATACAGCAAGGGAATTTAATCATGCATAGAATAGGCATATGGCTCCTGAATCTAAGATGAGACCAACGACTGATTAAGGTTTAAGTCTTTACAGGAGGAAACGTGCAGACTAGACGGGCTGAATGGTGCTGATCAGTCTACAGATTCTACAGTATGTGGTAGACAACTGCATCGGGATGTGGGTCCCATGGGACACATAATAAAAAAACAAAACTTGCAGGCGGTGTTCCGTGTGTTGTGTGTGTGTGGTGGGCAGGCCCGGACTGGGACAAAAAATAGGCCCGAGCAGCCCATATTTATTTATTGTTAAAGCCCACCCTTCATGTACCATCTTTGCATTTACTCATTCACACAAATCATTAACACATTGCATTAATGCAGTCTCACAAATCATTCAAGCAATTCATCCACACATGAATTCATTAATTCTCATACGCATTCACACAATTCATCCACACATTTATTCATTCTCATACGCATTCACACTACCACCTCTCCCCATCTTATCTGCCCCTTCTCACTATGTTCCCCCCTTTTCACTATGTACCCCCTCTCACTATCTAACCCCCCTCTGCCCCTTCTCACTGCACCCCCCTCCCTCACTCTACTTACCTTGTTGCCGGAGCAAGCAGCAACTGCGGCCGGGCCCGCGGCAGGACCGAACTGACTGGGCCTATGCGGCCTCTACGGCCGCAGGGCATAAGGGGCACCTGCCCCTTAAGCCCGCCGCAACTGCGACCGGGTCCGCCACTCTAAGGGGCCGGGAAGCCCCCACAGGGCTTACATTAAAACATCGGGGGGGGGGGGGGGTTAACTTTATTTAACATCCTCCATGTTAAATAAAGTTAACAAAAACTTTATTTAACATGGAGGATGTTAAATAAAGTAAAAAAAAAAACCCCCGATGTTTTAATTTAAACCCTGTGCGGCCGCACACCCGTAAGGCCGGCCCTGGTGGGGGCTTCCCGACCCCTTAGAGTGGCAGACCCGGTCGCAGTTGCGGCGTGCTTAAGGGGCAGGTGCCGCATAGAGGCCGCATAGGCCCAGTCAGTTCGGTCCTGACTGGGCCTATTTTAAGGTAGGGGCCTGGAGCTGCAGCTCCATCAGCGCCTAAGTCAATCCGGCCCGGCCCACCGGGCAAACAACCGGTTTAAGAAAACAATTCCATGCAAGGCTCAACATGTGGGATGGAAAACTAGTTCCCTGATTATTCATGACTTTATTCGGGCCCACGCCACAGGGCAGAACGCGTGTCCTGGAACCATGGATTCACAATCACAGAGACTCTGTCTGTGGCAGTGAGGGGCTCTACCAGGTATAAAGACAATCACACTGCCACACCTCAACCTTTCGGCTAAAGGCTGCCGACGTATGCGCCAATGTGCGTGCGCGCCAATGTATGTGTGCGGATGAGCATGATGTGTAATTGTGTGGGGCAATGACAGCACAGGCTAGCTGTTGAAGTTTCCATGGCTTCTAGTTACACCCCTGGGCGTCCCTATGGAGCCCACTGGGCACTCAGCCCATTCTCGGTGAGAGGTGAACCCGGCACACACCGCAGTCAGACTGGCCCATAAAGGCTTTTATAACAGCAGCCATCTGGGGCAGGAACTTGCAGAAGCTGGCAGTGCCACAGCTGCCCACCCCCCAGAAGGCTTGGTGGGGTAACCTTTTGGAGCTTGTTGCAGCAGGGACTACATATCCTTTGTGGGGACTGTGGCCCCAGAAGAGCAAGGTAATCAGTGTGCCCCCCGCCCCCGTTGATACCTGAAGCCACAGGACCAGGGGGAGCTGCGTGTAGTTGCTCGTAGGGTGGTCTGCCAGGTACAGCCACCAGAACATGTAGGCGCCGCTCCTCACAGGGACGTAACCCCAGTCCTGCTGTGGCGCCTTAACCACCATTCCTAGAACACAGAGCCAAGGGAATGAACAGCAAATACCGAAACACCCCGGTTATCGGCAGCGGTAAAGGCATCGTGGCCCCCGGACCCACCTCGGCCTGCAGAGAGCAAAACCCAGAGTACCAGACTCGCCAGCAGCTGCATCTCTAACGCCACAGAAACCTCCGTTCCTCGGGCGGTCATATGACTAGGTTGCGCCTGAGCACCAGCCAACCAGCTGCACGGAGCGGTCACGTGACTAAAGAAGCCTTTACTCTCTCCCCCGAAAGGTTGAACCCGGCTCAGTACCGGGAGCTCAGTGACGTGGGACCGAGCATTCCCGGGAACCGTGCCACACTAGCGGATTAAGTAAAAGCGGCTGGGGGCAGCTGGTCGTCTCTATGGTAACAAGGGCACGTGATAAGGGCTACCTGGGTCAGGTGGCTGTCTGACGTCAGGGGCAAGATGGCGGCGCCCAGTGCTGTGCGGGTCCGTTTGCTGTTTGATTTTCCGCCGCCCGCTATCCCCCAGAGCTGCATGTTCTGGTTCCTACTGGATCGAAACCGGTACCGCGTGGTTGCCGATCTCGCCAGTGTCATACGAGACCGGTTCTTTTACGGCCAGCGGGGTGGTCTCAGCCTATACGTGGAGGAATGTCTGCTGCCCCCCGGGGAGAGCGCCCTGGTGGTGCGGGACAACGACTGCATCAAGTGAGGGGCCTGCAGGCATTCGGGGTCACGCAAACTCCGGGGTTTGGGGTAGTATTACGCCAGGGGGCCGGGGTGGCATGCCCTGTGGTTGGGGTGATGTACCCTGGGGTTGAGGTGGCATGATGCCTGGGGGTCCGGGTGATGTACCCTGGGGTCGTGGTGGCATGATGCCTGGGTGTCGGGGTGATGTACCCTGGGGTCGGGGGGCATACCCTGGGGTTGGGTGTTGTTAAATGTCATGGTAAAGGACCCGTGTGCAGATGATTCTAACTGGGGTCTTTCTGCTTTATTTAGAGTTAAATGGGATGCCAGTCCCTGGGAAGAGGATACCGGATCAACTACCAGGATTGTTTGTCAGAGAAAAAAGTCCAAAAAAAGAAGTTGTGAGAATTCTGACAAGGAAGAAGGTGAAAGTGGCGGCTCTGTGACAAGGAAAGCAAAGAAACCGAGGCGACGTTCATCGTTTTGGGAAGATCTGGAATCATTAACGGATCCAGGCTCGGAGAAAAGGAGTAAGAAAAAAAAAGCTTCAAACGGCTGCACTAATTCTAACAGCTCTACAAAGAGACCCAAAAAAAGACAGAAGAGAGACCTGAAGGAAAAGACAGGCGCAGACGATACCCAGAGACAGACACGGAAAGCACCAGAAGATAAAAGGACCGAGGGGACAACCTCCAGCGAAGGGTCTGATGCTTCATCAGAGAGCAGCCACGAGTCCCAGAAGGGTCACAGAGCAGCCACCGGACGGGACACTCCTTCCACTGGTGTTTCTGTGTCCCCTCGCGTGGCTAACGCAGCAGCTTCTGGAAAGGTGAACGCTGTGTCCTCGACTGGTCCTGACACAGACTGCAGGAGAAAATCATCCTTGAAAGGTCCTGCTTTACCTTCGCAGCGAACACTTTGCTCCTCGAGCAGAGATTCTTCGGACTCGGACACTTTGGTTATAAAAAAAGCACTTCCAGGGGCTGATCCCCCAAACAAAGGTCTGCTATCGGAAAAGGTACATGAGGGGCCGCTGGCTAATCCCCAAGCGCTGGGCCGGGGGCTTCCCAGAGGAAGAGGTGACTTTTCATGGAGGGCTCAGAGGGGACACTTTTTCAGGCTGAGAGGAGGCTCCAGAAACTATGGAAGAGGGAGAGGCGATGGTAATAACTACTATTACAGCTACAACGCAGACGGCCAGAAGCAACAACAGCTGAACGAGTCTGTGTCAAACCACTCCACCGTCATCCAGGTGATTGTCTCACGTGTAACGGCTTCTGGACGAGTACCGGAGCCCGCGTGGGACACTTAGGGGGGGAGCGTGCCTTGTGCAGAGGTGGTCTGGGAATGTGCATTTACACGTAAGTCGTAACACTCTATCTACAGCCTCTCCAGCTCTAACTATAGGCGAGGCCCACGTCGCTTCATACATCAGAGAGACCCCCCACGGAACGTGTATTGTGTGACTCTGTGGCTCCCGCTTGTGGAAGTCCACTCTGAGCTGCAGAAATGATAGTGACGAGGTATAAGGTGTAGCTTGCCGGTGGCGTTCCTTCTCTATGGTGGGCTAGCCTGTACCTAGAATACATATGCATATAATGTTTTAAGGGTTAAATCGTGGCAGTTTTCCTGAGCTGTCTCTCTGTTCTTCAGAATGCCCTGCCCGTTAAGACACGGGACTACGGCTCGCTCCCTTTGCTAGCTGCTCCCCCGCAACCTGGAAGAGTCATCGCGTTTAAAGTAAGTGCTTGTAACAATGTCACGTGACGCATTCATTCATTCGACTAACCCGTTTATTCATTCAGTTATCATAAACTCCGGTTATTAAATGCACAGAATCTGCTCATTATTTCCAGATGTGTTGCTCAGTGCCTGTCTATTGGAGAGCCTCGTGTATGTCTCGTGCATGTTTAAATTCCCTCACATGATTGCTTTCTACGGCTTCTGCTGAGAGACTTCTCCATGCATCCACCACTCTCCCTATGTGAACTAAAAATTCTGTACACGAGCAGAATAGTTTCTATAAGTGGTTTAGATTTTGTCTCTGTTACTAATTACTTATTTAAAAACCTTATTTGGTGAAATCTTTTTTTTTTTTTTTTTACAGCTGCTTGAATTATCTGAGAATTACAGCCCAGAAGTCTCTGATTACAAGGTATTTCTTTTTAACCCTTCGTCCTTTTAAGACAAAGATCCCTCCTTCTGGTGAAAATGTAGTGTTTGTGCATAGACGCTATTAACAAATCTGTTAATGTGCCCTCTGTATTGAGGCCTCTCTCTCACCTCTCTCCCCCTCTCTCTCTCTCTCTCCCCTCTCTCTCCCTCTCCCCTCTCTCTGTATGGAGGCCCCCCTTGTATATGCAGCTCCTAGAGAAATGTTTCTGTTCTCTGTAGGAAGGAAGGGTCCTGAGTTATGATCCTTTAACAGAACAGCTGAAATTGGAAATTCTTTCGCATCCGACCAGTAAGTGAGGAGTGTTGGGCGATGCTGCTGCCGGCCTGCTGCCGGGGTCACGTGGCATGTCTGCTTTCATCGCGTGGGCGCACGTAGCGAGGGCAATGACACGTCTGCTTTAGATATCAGATGTTGCAATAACTGGTAACGTGCCCTGCACACCCACCTCTCCCATCCGAAGCCCCCGCTATTGTGGAATTTGATTCATACGTTTGCCCCTCGATACGCGCGTCAGGGGGCAGCTCCAAGCTTCCTGTTTTGTCTTTTCAGAAGAAAAGGAGCCAGGGAAGTTTGATCTCGTGTATGAAGCTGAGGATGGCACGAACATCGTAGAGTATGCGGTGCCTCTGGACACTAAGGTATGCCTCGTGCGCTATGGGGGGGGGGATGCCTCGTGCGCTATGGGGGGGGGGGATGCCTCGCGCGCTATGGGGGGGGGGATGCCTCGCGCGCTATGGGGGGGGGGATGCCTCGCGCGCTATGGGGGGGGATGCCTCGCGCGCTATGGGGGGGGGATGCCTCGCGCGCTATGGGGGGGGGATGCCTCGCGCGCTATGGGGGGGGGATGCCTCGCGCGCTATGGGGGGGGATGCCTCGCGCGCTATGGGGGGGATGCCTCGCGCGCTATGGGGGGGGATGCCTCGCGCGCTATGGGGGGGGATGCCTCGCGCGCTATGGGGGGGGATGCCTCGCGCGCTATGGGGGCGGGGAAATGCCTCGCGCGCTATGGGGGCGGGGAAATGCCTCGCGCGCTATGGGGGCGGGGAAATGCCTCGCGCGCTATGGGGGCGGGGAAATGCCTCGCGCGCTATGGGGGCGGGGAAATGCCTCGCGCGCTATGGGGGCGGGGAAATGCCTCGCGCGCTATGGGGGCGGGGAAATGCCTCGCGCGCTATGGGGGCGGGGAAATGCCTCGCGCGCTATGGGGGCGGGGAAATGCCTCGCGCGCTATGGGGGCGGGGAAATGCCTCGCGCGCTATGGGGGCGGGGAAATGCCTCGCGCGCTATGGGGGCGGGGAAATGCCTCGCGCGCTATGGGGGCGGGGATGCCTCGCGCGCTATGGGGGCGGGGAAATGCCTCGCGCGCTATGGGGGCGGGGAAATGCCTCGCGCGCTATGGGGGCGGGGATGCCTCGCGCGCTATGGGGGGGGGAAATGCCTCGCGCGCTATGGGGGGGGGAAATGCCTCGCGCGCTATGGGGGGGGAAATGCCTCGCGCGCTATTGGGGGCGAAGAAATGCCTCGCGCGCTATTGGGGGCGAAGAAATGCCTCGCGCGCTATTGGGGGCGAAGAAATGCCTCGCGCGCTATGGGGGGCGGGGAAATGCCTCGCGCGCTATGGGGGGCGGGGAAATGCCTCGCGCGCTGTAGGGAGTGTCACATGTTGTAGGGTATGTGCTGCCTCGGGGCACGAAGGTGCGTGTCGCGCTCTAGGGCATACTGACATGAATCATGGCCTCCGCCTGGCGGGTCGTGGGGCGTTGATGGGGATTTCTTTCTCATGGCATCTTTGCTTGCAGATAACGCAGAGGTGGAGTGCTCTGATTGAGCCCAGGCTTATCGTGGAAGAAGGCGTGGAGCCGAATCCGCCGAGTCCTCCACGGCCGTCACCAAATTAAATATTTGCTTTTCTCTGGGCTTTTATTGCTGAACCATCGTGACGAATGATGGAGCTTTTAGGAACGGTGATGTTGTTGCTCCATTTCCTGCAAACTGACTTTTACTGAGTGGATGTCGCCGATTCCATTTGTTTCAATTTTTTAATAAAGACAATTTTCACGTTTAATGAAAGGAGGGTTTACTTTACTGAGAGGGTGGTGGATAAGTGGAACAGCCTTCCAGCAGAAGTGGTAGAGGCTAATACAGTGAGGGAATGTAAACATTGACTGGATAGGCAAGACGAGACCAACGATTAAGGTTTGAGGCTTCTGTATTGAAGACGATCCTCCGTAGAACGTCTGAGGAACGCTTATCTGCGCATGTTCTGTTACTACAGAGGGATTAAGATGATGGTGGGCGGGTTCCCGGAAACGATGTGGAAGCCCCCCACAGTCGGGGGCCTGCAGGGCCGGATTAATACTCGATCTGCTGGACTCCTGCGCTGCGGGTTCTTCATGGTGACACGCGGTGACGTCTCTGATTATTAGTCCAGTATTTCCCGACGACGCTCTCTCCCTGGGGGAATCTCTCGGTTAATTGCTGATCGTTTCTCTCCATCTCCGTCCGTCTCGAGTCCCTTGACGTATTACATGTGATCATGGCTGGATCATGAGAGTATCAGTTGAAGGGAACCAAGTATTTGGGAAAAGGAATGAATAAACTAAACAGGGACGGTTGGTATGTATTGTGGACATTCAGAGCAGCAAACATTTCGAGGTCCTAAAAAAAGGGGACATAATGGAGGGAAAGAGGGACTGGCCTGGCTAAACAGTGACACTTGGGAGGTATGCAAAGGCTGTCAGGCAAACGAAAGATGTCAAAAGTCCGCCCCCGCCCCCCCGCGTCATCAGATCGGAGAAACGAAAGTGAGGCGACCGGGGCTTGGGGCTGAGTGTCCGGGGGGACTGTCGGCTGAGTGTCCGGAGAAGTTTCGCCTGGGTGTCCGGCGACGTTTCGGTTGGGTGTCCGGGGAACATGGCCGCGTGTCTGGGGGACATGGCCGAGGACCTCAGTTGTTCCATCTGCTTGGGCCCCTTCCAGAGCCCGGTGAGCACCCCCTGCGGGCACAACTTCTGCAGCGAGTGCCTGGAGCTGACGTGGAAGGGGGCAAATAACAGGGGCTTCACCTGCCCCCAGTGCAGATACCCTTTCCCCGAGAAGCCCGAGCTCAGGAAGAACATCCTGCTGAGCAGCCTGGTGGATCGGATCATGGAGACCAAAGGCAACCCTTTCCCCGGACAGCAGGAGGACCTGCTCGGGGGGGATTTGCTCGGGGGGGACCTGCTGCCTGCCCTGGACCCGCTGCCTGCCCGGGATCTGCTCGGGGGGGACCCGCTGCCCTCCCGGGATCTGCTCGGGGGGGACCCGCTGCCTTCCCGGGATCTGCTCGGGGGGGACCCGCTGCCTGCCGGATGCGTGCTGTGCGATCACTGCATGAAGGCAGCCGCTGCCCGGACCTGCCTGACCTGCATGGCCTCCTTTTGCCCCGAGCACCTGCAGCCCCACCACGAGAGTCCGGCATTCAGGGACCACGAGCTCACGGAGCCTGTGAAGGATCTGACCCGCAGGAAGTGCTCCGATCACGGCAAACTCCTGGACTATTACTGTTGGGGGCACGGCCGGTGCCTGTGCTGCAGCTGCCTCCCCGGCCATAGGCAGTGCCAGACCCTGAGCCTGCGGGAGGGAAAGCGGCGGAGAGAGGTGAGCCGCTGCGCCCCTTGGACGCTCCGCACCAATTTCCCACCTAAGGGGGCTTTAACCCCTCGGCCCAGGGAGCCCCCCCTACGGGTTAAATGTCCTGCTCCCTGCAGAGGCTTTTTGGGTGGTGAGCACCGAGCCTATCGGCCGAAAGATCTTTGGGCTGCTTTTTATATGTGCCACTTGGCTGCCCCTGACGCGGAATGCTGCCCCCTGACGTGTTTACTGCCCTTTATCTACACCTACAGACCTTGGTTTATAGACCCAGCTTAGCATCACGCGGCGGAATGACTGACTGACGCGGCGGAATGACTGACTGACGCGGCAGAATGACTGACTGACGCGGCAGAATGACTGACTGACGCGGCGGAATGACTGACTGACGCGGCGCGCTATCGAGCTGCCTCCCCTAAAATCGCAATTTCTGCTCTTTATGTGATTTCAGCTCGAGGTCCGGAATCTGCTGCAGTCGCTAACGCAGAAAATAAAGAGCTCATCGAATAAAGCTGATGATGTCATAACTGAACAGAGAAAAGTCATGGTAAGTTTAATAACAAAAAAGTGTGTATTATACACGTATATAATATATATACACACACACATAATATATATGTGTATATACACTATAATATAAATATATGCATATATACACACACACATACACAATATATATAATTACACACACATACCGGTATATCATATATAATATATAAATACAATCTCACACACATATACTGTATATACATATATAAATATATACACGGACACACATACACATATCATATATATATATATATATATATAATTATGCAATATAATATTTTTGCAATGAGTGGAAAGAAAGTTCCAACTGAACCCCTGTTGTGGACGTTATGAATGGATGATGGCCGGTTAGAGATGTATTGAGGTTCAGAACTCGATCTCTTACAACAACTTTTGGCACATTGCGGGGTCATTGATTGTCACGTGCTGGGGTCCTTTATGGGCACATTGGGGGGTCCTTTATGGCACGTGGCAGGGACCCTCATTGTGATGTTGTTCTTGTGTGATGTGCGTTGCTTAGGATATTACACAGAAGAAGAAGGATCTGGTGCTCGGAGAGTTTAATGAAATTCAGGCTCTAATCGAGGGAGAAAAAGCGAAAGCCATGCGCAGCATCGAGGAGGAGGAGAAGAAGGTCGTCAGAAAGTTCAGCTTCACCCACCAAGTCCTGGGCAAGAAGCAGCGCGAGTTCCAGGCGTTAAAGGTCAGAGTGGAGTCTCTGCTGCAGGAGGAGGACGAGCTCCAGTTCCTGAAGGTGAGGAAAGCGCTCGACGGGTAATAGAGAGATCTCCTGTCACCCCAGAGCGGGGGGTAATTCGCACCCTGACCCGACCATGTTGTTTAGGCAAGGAGGCTCCTATCCTCCATTCCCCAGCGGGTCCAGAGGCTGACGCTCTGATGCTGTAACCCGCTGTTGACCGGTAGACGCCGTCCCTCCCCCGTTGGACACGTTTTTAATGCGGTTTCTCTGTTTCTGGAACGCAGCGCTCGGCGGAAATGCAGGACGTGCCGTCAAAAGAGCCCTACAAGCCCAAGATCGAGTTCAACGAGAAACTTCTGCACCAGATCTACAGGAGGGCAGCATCGCTTAAGAACTCAATCAGCCATAACCTCCAGCAGCCGGGTGAGCTCTGACACGGGAGGGGGAGATGGTGCCAGGGGCAGTGGGGTATTTATGCCTAGGGCAGCACCACCAGAGGGCCGCTAAGCACCTGGCACCCGCGCGCTGTTGCCGTTGGCAGAGCTATGATATCATATCGAGGTGCTCTTCAATGGGAATGAACATCTCCACTCCTTCCTACAATGCAGATGATGGGTAAGGGGGCACCGCGCAGGTTTGCTGGCATCTGATAAACCCGCAAATGCCTGGTGCCGCCGCGCACTTACCTTTAATGCCACTTGTGCGGCACATCTGGCCACCGGCTGGATTCTCACATCCATGCACAAGGGAGTGGTGAGCGGCCATTCTTCATTTATCCGCCACTGGCCTTCAAGTACCTGGGGCAATGAAATCCCCCGTCTAAGGCGGCAGCGCCCCCGGCCACGAGAGCCAAGATGGAGGGGTAATGGGGTCAGCGGGGCGCAGTGGAGGAACGAGGTCCGTGTTCTAGTAATTATGATGCTGATCCCCCTGCAGATGATCCATCGGAGCTGAAGTGTCCGCACCCCGTGCCGCAGGAATCTCCGGAAAAAGAACACCGACGGGGTAAGCTGCCCCCCTCTCCCACTCTGCCCTGCACCATGGATATCACATTAAAGCCCCAAAAAGGCCACAAACAAACCATTTTAAAACTTAATAGAAGATGCGGCTCCTGGTCGCCCACACAGCAGCTCCGTAACCAGGTATCTTGGGGCAAGTTCAGAGGTGTTACCCCCAAGCAAGCGCCCCCTGCAGCAGCTGGTGCCTCTCTTGCCCCTGGATCCGCCTCGGTGGCGCCAGCACTTTCTGCGGCTTCTCACAACGCACTTTTTTTTTTACAGATGAATCGTCTGAAAGGAATCCTCAAATGCCAAAGAAGACCCCAAGAGAAAAAAAGAAACAGCCCCCCAAAAGTAAGTTCCATGATTACACGGGACCGATAGCCCTCGGCACATGCTCTGCCGGCACACGCTCTGCCGGCACACGCTCTGCCGGCACACGCTCTGCCGGGTCCTGAAATTCCCCAGAAAAGAGCTTTGGAGTGAATGTTTCCTCGCATTAAATGCACCAAAATCACACAGTTTACAGCTTAAAACAAGAAACTCCACTCTTGTGTTTTCCTGGGAGCTGCCGTCCTAACTTCCTGTTCCTTATTCCTCCCCATATGGTTAAATTGCTGTCGTGGAGCGTGCATTTAGTGATATGGTGGCTGTGTATGAGCAGATTCATTGTTACCTTTGGTGGTGTGTTGGCGGATTAGGGGCCCTCGGCGTCTGTGGAAAGGGCCCCGGGGAGAGTATGACAATCATGATTAGGATTGAAATGTTCTTCGTGGGAATGTCTTTGTTCTTCACTGATAGAATGTCAGCTCTTCAGTAACACGGTTGCCTTTTCCATAGCGATGCCCAAAAAGCATCCGTCGGCACCCACCGCGGCGGCTGCAAACCGGTCTAGAGAAGAGCTTCTGAAATGTAAGTGGCGTTTACCACCTGCACGGAAAATATCCCCGGGTTTCCTCATGCAGTCCCGATACAGCAGCTGCGCATGTCCCAAAAGCCTGCAGGGCTAATGACATCGGCCAAATGGCTATGGAGATAGTATGAGTGGCACGAGAGAGAAGTAAAGGAAATTAATGCAGCAGAGGGGTGGAAAAACAAAGTGGGTGTTGGGTGTATAGTGAGGTGCATTGACAGCAGGAACAGGAAGGTCAGCCCTCACCTTGAGTAGTGGGTACAGTTCTGGAGGACCCATCTGCAGGAGGATATCGACATTGCCGAGAGATTTCAGAGGAAGCGATAAAAATGATGAGAAAAGGCTGAGAGGTCTCGATATGTCCGGCTTGGGGGAAAGAAGAGAGAGATTGAGGCACTAGAGGATCAGAGGCTGAGGTGGAATGGAAGGAGGTTTACTTTAGCGCGATTGGTGGTAGATGAGTGGAACAGCCTCCCAGCATAAGTGGTAGAGGGCGAGGCGAATCCAGGACTGCTTGAGGTTTGAGTCTTTACAGCCTAGATGGGGCTGATCTGTGGCAGATTCTCCAATTCGGTTTCTGTTTTCTTAGATGCTGAAAGACTGGTCCTGGATATCAACACCGCGCACAAGAGAGTTCTCCTGTCCGACAGATTCACCACGGTAACGGTCAGCGACAAACCGCAGGACTACGCCATGACATCAGAGCGCTTCACTCATTGTTCCCAGGTTCTGTGCACCCGCGGCCTCTCGCACGGCATCCATTACTGGGAGGTCGGCGTCCATGGCGGCAACTTCAGTGGAATTGGCGTCGCCTACAGGAACATAGCCCGGACCGGAGTAGAAAGCCGTCTGGGGCGGAACAAGGAGTCCTGGTGCATTGAGTGGTTTAATGGGAAGTTGCAGGCCTGGCACGCTGATAGACAGACTGACCTCGCCGCTGCCAACATTCACCGAGTCGGCGTCTTACTCCATTACGACGAAGGCTTCCTCGCTTTTTTCTCTGTCGCAGATGAATTCCGCGAGATTTACCGGTTCCGCGCCCAATTCTCAGAGCCGCTTTATCCCGCTTTCTGGGTGTTTTCCAGCAACACGACCCTCTCCGTTACCCCCTTAAATGAATGATTGCGCAGGGTGGGCAGATGTGGACGAGCCGGAGCCGGCTTGGATTCCCCCAGTCTGCAGACAGGTCTTTGGGTTTGTCGGGTCAGCGTCCCGGTCCCCGTATCGCTCCCCCCCCGTCCCGGTCCCCTTAGCGCCCAGACACCCCACCCCCCCCGCGCCCCGTGTATTGCAGGGTTGAGTAGCTCAGACCGGAGGCTCGACCTGCTTATAACCTCGCAAGTGACTCCAGACGCCATTCTCCGGTATGTGACGTGGTTTGTTACAGCTCAGGCCGGCGGTGTCGATGGTCATTTAGATTATGGGGCGGTATAGACGAGAGGATGTCCCTGGCGCGAAGAGCTTACATCCATTGTGAGAGTTTGCCTGGAACGTGCCCGGATCTTTCATGATCTATGAAGTCCCAGTTGGTTCCTGATGGTGGGAAAATATGGTTTTGCTCCCAAAACTACAGGGCAACTAGGGCAAGTGGGGTGGTTATTGTCCCATGGGTTGCCATGATGTGAAGAATTTGCCAGAATTCGGCAGAATTAATCTGGCTGCAATTAATGCTTTTCGGGGTGCAGTCTAAGCCTCCGGTGGGCTCTTTGTTTAGTGCTTTCTTCCCCCAGCTGAGTCCTCTGTGCAGCCTTCTCAATGGGATTTACACTGGGCTAATGGTTTACTGGATAAATGGGGCTAGTGGATTAATGGGGTGATGGGGTAATTGGTTAGTGGATTAATGGGGTAGTGGATTAATGGGGTAGTGGATTTCTGGGGTAATGGGGTAGTGGATTACTGAGGTAGTGGGTTAGCCGTGTGATGGGGTAGTGGATTAATGGGGTAATTGGTTAGTGGATTACTGGGGTAGTGGGTTAGCCGTGTGATGGGGTAATGGGGTAGTGGGTTAGCGGTGTAATGGGGTAATTGGTTAGTGGATTACTGGGGTAATGGGTTAGTGGATTAATGGGGTAGTGGGTTAGCGGTGTAATGGGGTAGTGGGTTAGTGGTGTAATGGGGTAATTGGTTAGTGGATTACTGGGGTAATGGTTTAGTGGATTACAGAGGTAGTGGGTTAGCCGTGTGATAGGGTAATGGATTAATGGGGTAATTGGTTAGTGGATTACTGGGGTAGTGGGTTAGCCGTGTGATGGGGTAATTGGTTAGTGGATTAATGGGTTAGTGGATTAATGGGGTAGTGGGTTAGCGGTGTAATGGGGTAGTGGGTTAGCGGTGTAATGGGGTAGTGGGTTAGTGGTGTAATGGGGTAATTGGTTAGTGGATTACTGGGGTAATGGGTTAGTGGATTACTGAGGTAGTGGGTTAGCCGTGTGATAGGGTAATGGATTAATGGGGTAATTGGTTAGTGGATTACTGGGGTAGTGGGTTAGCCGTGTGATGGGGTAATTGGTTAGTGGATTACTGGGGTAGTGGGTTAGCCGTGTGATGGGGTAATTGGTTAGTGGATTCATGGGTTAGTGGATTAATGGGGTAGTGGGTTAGCGGTGTAATGGGGTAGTGGGTTAGCGGTGTAATGGGGTAATTGGTTAGTGGATTACTGGGGTAATGGGTTAGTGGATTACAGAGGTAGTGGGTTAGCCGTGTGATAGGGTAATGGATTAATGGGGTAATTGGTTAGTGGATTACTGGGGTAGTGGGTTAGCCGTGTGATAGGGTAATGGATTAATGGGGTAATTGGTTAGTGGATTAATGGGGTAGTGGGTTAGCGGTGTAATGGGGTAGTGGGTTAGCGGTGTAATGGGGTAATTGGTTAGTGGATTACTGGGGTAATGGGTTAGTGGATAACAGAGGTAGTGGGTTAGCCGTGTGATAGGGTAATGGATTAATGGGGTAATTGGTTAGTGGATTACTGGGGTAGTGGGTTAGCCGTGTGATGGGGTAATTGGTTAGTGGATTAATGGGTTAGTGGATTAATGGGGTAGTGGGTTAGCGGTGTAATAGGGTAGTGGGTTAGCGGTGTAATGGGGTAATTGGTTAGTGGATTACTGGGGTAGTGGGTTAGCCGTGTGATAGGGTAATGGATTAATGGGGTAATTGGTTAGTGGATTACTGGGGTAGTGGGTTAGCCGTGTGATGGGGTAATTGGTTAGTGGATTACTGGGGTAGTGGGTTAGCCGTGTGATGGGGTAATGGGTTAGTGGATTAATGGGGTAGTGGGTTAGCGGTGTAATGGGGTAGTGGGTTAGTGGTGTAATGGGGTAATTGGTTAGTGGATTACTGGGATAATGGGTTAGTGGATTACTGAGGTAGTGGGTTAGCTGTGTGATAGGGTAATGGATTAATGGGGTAATTGGTTAGTGGATTAATGGGTTAGTGGATTTCTGGGGTATTGAGTTAGCCGTGTGATGGGTTCACCTTCATCCATAGCTCTTTTACTTACTTGTTATGATCTTTTTGCGTTGTGTAAAGGAATCAGAACAGCATTTGCAGCGAATGCAGATGAGATGTAATGCAGGGTTAATAATTTCAACCTTAAATACTTGTACATGTAATAATACAAAAAACATTTACAAATAAAATGTATATTTTTCTTCTGAAACTGTAACGTCACCATGGGGCAACTGGGTTAAAAGAAGCCAAGCCCCAGGCGATCTCGCACTCTGTGTAAGAAAACTCCTTCAGCCAGCAGATGCTACTCTTAGGCTAGGTTTCCACTTGGGTTTTTGTCCGGCGTTTTTTTCTTGGTGAAAAACGCCAGGAAAACTGCCAAGAAAACTGCCACTGCATTTACCTGCGTTTTGGCGTTTTTTCTGCAGTTTTTTCTGGCGTTTTAGCCTTTCTGTGGAAATTGCTTTTTTTGACCTTAGGCCGTTTTTCCAGCCTTTACAAGTTAGAAGTTTCACCCAGCTAAAAGGGATTAGGATAAATGGCAAGTATCTGCCCTCTCCTGATGTCATTTACTTGGTAGACCCTTTTGTCTCTTTTCTGTGGTTTGTAAGGCATGCTTTATTTCGAATGTCTGCTCCTCTGGGAAGATTGGCCCCAAATGATGGTGCAAATTGTTTGCTCTTGCTTTTGGCACGCAGGATCCAGTTGATGCGTCGGGTATGTTTGTTTGTAATGGCATGTTTGTTCCAAATGGTGTAAAATTCAATATGAACCAGTCCAGGACTTTGTTTTGTGTGAAACTGTTTGTTTTCAGCCTATTTCTCGTAGGACACACAGATACTGGGTCCATCCTCTGCATTGTAACTGTGGAAAAAACGCCATAAAAAACGCCAAGGCAATAAACCCACATGGCTTTTTCATGGCGTTTTTTCTCTCCCATAGACTTCTATTGGAGAAAAACGCCAAGATTTCTTGCAAAAAACGCCAGAGTGTCAACATGCTGCGATTTTGAAAAACTGCCACAGAGCCCAAAAAAGCAGAAAAACGCCAAAGAGGACTGAAAAAACGCCAAACAGAAAAACGCCAAGTGGAAATGGCATTTTGCGATTTCCTATTGAAGAACAGCTAACATCTGGCTGCAGCCGTTTTTCACAAAAAAAACACCAGGTGGCGCTATTGGCGTTTTTATGGGTGTTTTTAGCAAAAAAAAAACAAGTGGAAATCTAGCCTTACGAGGATTTGCAAATCTCTGAATGCTAAAGTGTTTTTTGGGTCAAATCGTAAAGCCTGCGGTCTAGAATTTTCCAAGTATTTTTTCAAGATGAAAGTGTCTTCTAAAGCAGGCCTCCCATACCCTTCCTTTTAACTGGGATGTTATCATCTTTTCGGGTGGAATTTCAGCCAAATCAGTTCTTTATCAGAGGTGTTATTTGGGCTTCGGAAACGATGTCCGCAGCCTACATTCTTCGAGGTTTCAGCCAAACCGGTCCCCCAAGTAGCTTCCAAAGCTGGCCTTCAGTACCGCTTGGGTTTACCAGGATGCTGTTTGGGGTCAGGAGGAAATATTTCATGAAGGTTTTGGATATTTAAAACATTATGGGGAGTTTGGAATTGTTTTAAATTTTGGCCCAAAATGATATAAAAATTTCCTAAAACTTGTTTAAGAATTTCAATTATTTTGTGCTTTGAAAAAGAAGCCGACAGCAGCATCGTATCTTCATTCTTTAGATGAAAATCAAATTCTGTAGGCAAGGTGCAGGTTCTGTGGTGAGTAATCTTTAGTATTTGCACAGTTTCACCATGTAAGGATGTAAGGTTAGGGTCTTTCAGAGAGCAAACAGGTCGAGTCTGCCAGAGAAGGAGCTCATCAGCTCAGTTTATCCAGGGATTTTTTACTCGCGCAACGCAAGCGATCAGGAGCCATAAGAGTTCTGTCTCCAAAGTCCGGCTCAAGGAGATCACACGATGCCAAATACTGAAAACACAGATTCTCGCACCGGGGCCGTGAGGTTTCTAGTTACGCCCCTGAGCAGCACCACACAGTCTAGCTATCTGGTGGCGTAGAGGGTAATTGTGTTAATTAACATCCAGCAGGTTGTTGGCTCTATTTCCTGCTGAGTGCTGGATGCCGTTATAAAGGCTATCTGTATAGTTAAAGTTTTCGCGGGTCAGGCATAATATGTACGCGGGAAACCACACAGTCAAGCTGCCTGGTGGCGTAGTGGGTAGATGTGGTGCTGCGGATTACAGGTTCGATTCCCACTAGAAACACCTTACCTGCTACCTAAAATAAATAAACACTGAAACATTATATTTTTACATTAATTATATTTACATTCGGGGGAAAAAAAGCTAGGTGCTCCGCTTCCTGGTTCTAAGTCCCATTCACCCCGACCCGCACCTACTCTACCTGCCTATCTACCTACCAGGACTCATGGAGATTAGAACCAGGGAGCAACTATATGGTAGGCAAAGCGCCTAGCACCGAGCCACAAGAGCAGCGACCTGAATGAGCTCGTCCATGATAGATATCCTCAAATCTGCAGTTCTAAAACCTACAACACGCATAGCCCCTATAGTACTACAAACCGACACGGGGACCGAACCAGCAACCATTCGGTTCGTAGGTTAGGCACCTAACCTCTAAACCACGAGATAGACAGAAAGAGTTCTTCACCATGGTTATTTAATGCCTGTTCCTGACTCACATATACGCAGTGGCAGGCATTATATATCTATGGGGAGAGAAAGCAGTCAGCTCTCTATTGGCCTAATGGGTAGTCGCGTGACTTGCCATGCGAAGCGCTGCTGGTTTGATCCTGGGTGACTCTCTAGTAAGTGTTATAGCAGCTGTGCGTACGTTTAATGTATTTACGAGATAACATATACTAAACTATTTTTATGGAAAAGCAGCAACGCTTACAAGTCACCAAAGAGGTAGTTATGCGCCTCCAAGTGCTGAGGCGAGCGCACTCGAGTAGAGACTCAAACACAGGAGAGACATACAGTGCGGAAAAGGTCAGCCTCGGATTTGGTACAATGGGGTAAACTGCTCATAAGCCATAAACAAACGGTGAGGAGGGCCCTGTGCACAAGAGCTGACAATCTAGAAGGAGGTGAGGGGATATTACACAAGAGTACAAATATTTGGGGTGCACGAGTGTATGAGTAAATACTGATGACGTAAAGATCACCGACCGCAGGCACAGAGCGAGGGGTGAGAGCCTCATCAGCTTACAGGTGGGACTGAAAGCCAAAGGATGAGAGGAGTCTGACCAGGTAGGCCATGTAAGGGGGGAAGGGGCCCTAGAACTGAGCGTTGGGGCCCCCGTCTGAAGGGGAGATCAGAGAGAGGGTAGGAGAACCAGGAGAGAGCAGAGTTCCCAAAGAGCGTTTTAGGAAGAGCCATCACAGCAGCGGGGAGAGTGCCATTCAGATACGAGCCACGTTTTAGAGACCACGCGGGATTCACCAGGCTGTGGCAGCTCTGCAGCTCTCTGTCGCCGTCACTCTGCGTCGTCTCTCCTGCTCCTCCTCGCTGCGGCCGCTCCAACGCTCTCTTGTGCATCTAGTTAGGGAGGGATGAAGACAGTGAGAGGGAATGGAATGGTTTTGGCGTGCCACATCTCCTTTCTTTCAAATCACCCCAAAATCCAGCCGATAAATTATCTCACGGCGGAAGGTAATGGAGAGAGATTTTATTGTGAAAACGTGCATTTACCTTCTCAACATGAAAAGATCCCATAATCCGGCTATTATTCATCGAGTATCAGCTAGAAATCGCTGGCTTATGGCTCCAAGCATTACATCACAGCGCAGAAACATGTCCTCAAAATGACATCACCACGTGTACTCACCAAACGCTTACTCAGCAATAATGAAGCCAAAAACGGCCTGTACTAGTCCGTTCTAATGTTACTAGTAACGGCAATTAATAAAGACACAACATTTCCAGATTATCCGGATATTATTACTAGATGGAAATATTGGCAATCTTCACACACACTAAATTCTCTGCTAAATACCACGCTCGGCGTTGCCGTGGTTTCAGGTTATCAGCTACCGACTCATAAGCCATCGTCCTATATATCCCAAAACGGGATGAAATCCCTCAAAATTCAGATAATGGAAATAGTGTGATATTTAGCAGCTGTTCTTGCCGGTGTCCAGCTGCTCCCTGTTGGGGTAGATCCAGGTTCGATGGAAAATGAATGAGGAAAAAACGGTCTAAAAAGAATTAGATTCACCAAAACATTGCGATCCGCTAGGAAACAACGTAAAATATGAAGAATATTTTACACACACGCACCTGCAACATTGTGATGTCACTCACACAAAACTCCTCCCTCCTGTTGTCATGTTGATTTTGTAACATGCACTCAGCATCTTCTTAAGGGTACCACTCACTGTCCTTCACTCACACTTACTTCACACGATGACGCCAAATGATAAATCACAGTCACACCATTAAAGCTGACATGTAATTACATAGTATGTCCACGGGACGGCGCCAAACTATAACAAATTTCAACTTAATATTGTAAATGGAACTGTCATGCGCACAAGTGACCAGCAGGGGTCAGCATTTTCACGACATACAGTTATATAAGATATATTTGGGCCTTGCTGCCCTCTGGTGGGGATGGATGATCTTTGCACCTAGAGAAGCTGCTGGTAAATGAAATAAATAGTGAGTGTTCATGCAGCATACAGATTATGGAAATAATGACGTCACGGGGTAAATCAGAACCCAATAAATATCAATGTATTCATAGGTTATCATGCAGTATATGGTGTAATATCATATCTGACGTGTACTTCACTCACGCTCAGTCCACATGATGATGCCAAAGGATAACAAATCCTAACTTCACACCATGTAACCTGACATGCAATT
The DNA here is from genome assembly GCA_029215755.1 of Spea hammondii. NCBI lineage: Eukaryota > Metazoa > Chordata > Amphibia > Anura > Pelobatidae > Spea > Spea hammondii. The sequence continues at coordinate 85,016 of JARDYJ010000013.1, read as the reverse complement.
ACAGAGTATGTCCACAGGACGGTGCCAAAGTACAGCAAATTCCTACTTAATATTGTTAATGGAACCATCATGCGCACCAGTGACCAGCAGGGGTCAGCATTTTCACGACATACAGTTACATATAATATTTATGATTTATTTAATGCCAGACAGAAATGTGAACATTCTTTATGTGGAAATAAACGGTTTGGCTTCAATGTGTAAAAAGCTCACTAACGGAGCAAACAAGTCATCAGGTTGGAAAAGATTTGTTTTAGAACTTCTAGATGAGGATTTTGGGACGGCAACAAACACCGAAGAAACCATTCAATGTATCAAAGTATTTCTGTAAAAAAACACACAAAAACAGGCAAAATCTCCACCCCTTTCTGAATTGGCCACACGAACGTGCAGCAGGATCAGCGCACGGAAATGCCCTGGGTGGTCCACAGCAAACATGGGACTGGGCAGCCAGCAAGCTGAGGCTTGGGACATGAGACGGCATTGGAAACAAGTCCTGCTGTGGTTGGACTTTACGCCAGTATCCGTCGATGAATACTGCATGGTGCGGCCACGAGCCCCTAGAAATTAAGTTGGGGCCACTAAGCTAATTAACAGCTAATTGTAATTATTGTGGTGTGAGACGACGCTGTCAGCAGAGGAAGGATTCTTTGGTGTCCGTCCGAGTTTTCATTGGCTGCCCCGGTGCCTATTCCATCAAGCAGTCCAAACAATTTTGTAGTTGGCGCAGTGCAGGTAGCACAGGCGTAGGCTGTTACTAGCGTTCCCTCCGACTCAGGCTGGGATCACTTGCTGCAGCTCCTCGTCACTCGGTCGGTTGGTCATGATGTGTCGAAGCAGGTCCTGTGTGAAGAAGGCAATGTGAACGTTCTCCAAGGCGGCAAACTTCCTGAGAACTTCTACATCTTCGTATGACACCTAAAGTAGGAGGACATGCGTGGAACACATTTCCATAATGAAACCGAGCGCCTGCTCAGAGTCTCTTCTCACACACCAAGGAGCGAGGCCAGGCTTACTGAGCTTGAGAACGCTTACCTTTCCAAGATCAGCAAAAAGGTGGAAATGAATGGTGCGCCCATGCCGCAGGATGCGCAAAATTCCATCCAGGTAAACCTGATCCTCCCAGAAGCAACCTGCTGGCATTTACAAAACGCACGTCGCCGACTCATCTGCATAACATTCCGCATCGCTGTACACTCCGAGACAGGAAACACAGCGTGAGGGAGATTGGGGGAGACTGGCGGCCGAGCGCGGGGGAGACTGGCAGCCGAGCGCGGGGGAGACTGGCGGCCGAGCGCCAGTCTCCCTCGCGCTCGGCCGCCAGTCTCACCAGTCTCCCCCGCGCTCGGCCGCCAGTCTCACCAGTCTCCCCCGCGCTCGGCCGCCAGTCTCCCCCACGCTCGGCCGCCAGTCTCCCCCATGCTCGGCCGCCATTTGCCAGAGAGGGAAGTGTCAATGTGTGTAAGTGTTTGTGTATTTTATTACCTCGCACATACAATTTGTTTAGAAAATTAAATAAAACACATAGGCCCAAGTGAATTCATATTAAAGCCTTTGTGCAAAAGTAATTTGTGTGAAAAAAGGGTTAGGGTAATTGAAATATACATCATACAGGGTACAATTTGTGCAAAAACAAAAAATTCCTCTATAATTTTATATTTACTGATTGATATCGCGCTCAGTCGGTTCTGCTTTTTGTCCACAGGGTGGCAGCATATCACACATACAGCCTGCAGTGCAGACTTTCCGCCAGCAGATGGCGCACATTTTTTTGAGCATTACCTTGAATACTGCGTCTGCGTGTGATTTTTCAGTTGATCTGTAACGCCAATGCTGTGTTTCCTTGGGATATTTACTGACTTTATACCTGAAAATACACAGTGAAGTAAAAGAGAGGTGCGTCACTGTGATGGAGGCGACAAAAGGACTGAGGGGGATTGCACATGTAGCCTAAACACTTAAAAGCCAGTCCTGGTGACACCTGAAGCTGCCATTCTCCGGTGACCTGACCAGCAGTGACTGACTGTGTGTGACTGCGTGCGTGTATGACGATGTGATTTTGCAGAATCAATCGCAGTCCATGCAGTGTCAACGTAGGAGGAAAAGGGTCTGGTAGGACTCCCAGTGCAGGAACTGGTTCAGGATAAAATTCCTGCATAGGGCAGAAAGGTCAGGGTTAGGTTAAGGTGTTTGTGGATGCAGATGGGTGTCTGCTGCAGCTTTAGGATTCATCCTTGATGGCAGCAGAGACTGGTAAGATGGCAACGGAGCCTGGGAGACAACAGCAGAGTCTGGGGGCACTGACAGAAGGCGGCGGGGTGTGAGAAGCGGTGAAGACAGACAAATGGCAGTGGAGTTTGCAGAGACAGGAAGGTGCCATCAGAGTCTGGGAGACAGCAGCGGACACTGGCAAATGGGAGTGGAGTCTGGGGGAGACTGGCACATGGCAGTGGATAAGTCCAAATAGCAATGCAGTCTGGGGATGCCGGCAGATGGCAGTAGAGTCTGAAGAGACTGGCAAAAGGTAGTGGAGTGTGGGGAGACTGTCAGGCGGTAGCAGAGAAGGGCGAATGGCAATGGAGTCTGGGGAAACTGGAAGATGGCCTCAGAGTCCAGGGAAAAGGCAGTGGAGACTGGCAAATGGCAGTGTGGGGAGGATGGCAGCGGTGTGTGGGGAGGATGGCAGCGGAGTGTGGGGAGGATGGCAGCGTAAAGTGGGGAGACTGGGAGCGGTATGTGGGGAGACTGGGAGCGGTATGTGGGGAGACTGGCAGACGGCAGCGGAGTGTGGGGAGACTGGCAGACGGCAGCGGAGTGTGGGGAGACTGGCAGGCGGCAGCGGAGTGTGGGGAGACTGGCAGACGGCATCGGAGTGTGGGGATTAATGGAAAACAACAGTGGAGTCGGGGGTGGCAGCAGAGTTTTGGAAGACTGGCAAATGGCAGCAGAGTGTGGGGGGACTCTCAGAGTGCAGCAGAGATGGGCAAAGGCACCCGCTCAGTTTATCCAGGGATTTTCTACTCACACAGCAATGCACGTGATCAGGAACCATAACAGTTTTGTCTTTGGTCTAGCACGGTGTCTAGCTCGGGAGACCACGCGATAAAAAAGGCTGATAACACAGAAAAAATACACAATGCAATGGTTAAACACTGTAATTGGTTCACCAAGAGAACTGTAATAAGTCCCAGAGATCACCCACATGTATCCTCCTGTTGTCCCTGGAATCACTTCCAGCACCAGCCAGCATGCGCACCTTGAAACCCTGCTATGTGTACCCAATAAGTAGACACAACTACCTTGAACTGAGTACAGCAGGAATGAACAGTTTATTGATGTAAAACATAGACTCATATAACCACAGAACTTCATTAACATAAATTAACATTGATAAACAGGTAGCCAACCCAACCTTTAATCCCCTTTAGCTACTGAATATCCCCCTGGTAGCCATCCTGTTAATGGGATTAGTTTAACAATGGAGTTCCTGTCTGTTTGGCAGCCAGGCTGGAGCCATCTCTGAGTACCTTGGGCCCCTGTATGACAGGTCATTCTGTCATAGCGTGTATTACAGAATATATGATATAGAGGTGTAACGCGTGTGTTACAGAATATATGATATAGAGGTGTAACGCGTGTATTACAGAATATATGATAGAGAGGTATAACGCGTGTATTACAGAATATATGATATAGAGGTATAACGCGTGTATTACAGAATATATGATATAGAGGTGTAACGCGTGTATTACAGAATATATGATATAGAGGTGTGTAACGCGTGTATTACAGAATATATGATATAGAGGTGTAACGCGTTGTAACGGGTTCACCAAGAGAGCTGTAGTAACTCCCAAAGATCACCCACATGTATCCTCCTGTTGTCCCCAGAATCACTTCCAGCACCAGCCAGCATGCGCACCTTGGAACCCTGCTATGTGTACCCAATAAGTAGACACAACTACCTTGAACTGAGTACAGCAGGAATGAACAGTTTATTGTAGTAAAACATAGACTCATATAGCCACAGAACTTCATTAACATAAATTAACAGATACATGCATACAGCCCAACCTTTAATACCCAATCAGCAATCCTATTGATGGGATTAATTAAACAATGGAGTTCCTGCCTGTTTGGCAGCCAGGCTGGAGCCATCTCTGAGTACCTTGGGCCCCTGTATGACAGCTCATTCTGTCACAAATACACAATGCAATGGTTACACACATTAACACTTCCCACTCTGGGTTATTTTTTAAAGGAGCAGTTTAGTAATTTAATATGCATTCTCATTCCCAAACAAAGACGGGGAAAAGGCCGTGCTTGCCTACTGACTAAACTATTCATAATACAGGGTTAGCGCACTATACCTAACATAAGTAGGGTCACATATACCCCGGTGGATTAGTAATTAAGTCCTTTTGCAGCAGTAATTTGTGGGAAAACAATGAGAATTTCCTCTATATTTTTTTATATATTTATTTCTATCACGCTCTTTCTGTGGGGAGACTGGCAGAAGGCATCGAAAAATGGCAGTTGAGTCTGGGGAGACAAGAAGATGGCATCAGAGAGCCGGGAGACAGGAAGATGGCATCAGAGAATGTCCATGTTCTGGGGTTTGATTCGCTCGCTGGGCCGCGGCGATAATAATAATTTTTCCGGTGCCCCCTGAGGCTGGGTTGAGGATGAACAGACGCCATGTCTGAAACCTTATATAGCACATACTATAGTCCAATCTTATAGCATAAAGTGCAGATATTGCCCCGTAATACATCGTTCACATAATAATGATTATTATTGCCCCTCTCCCTGCGGTAGGTGCCCTGTTACAGCTCCTGTAGCTGTCCTCCGATGAATATCACGGTTTATTCACGTATTGTTACTGCGAGGTCTGCCCCCCGCAGGCTGTCAGGATCTCCTGGTAGGAATGAAGGTGGATCTTGCAGGTAGAGGGCGGCCCTGATTGATCCACCTGGGCCAGGACTGCTGGGCTGTTCAGTGATTTCCAAAGAGCTGCTTTGATGTGGCCGCTTAATCCACTCTTTCTATTAGGAAATGGAAACCCAAAAGACCCCACAAGTTTGCGTGGGGGGCTGCTGTCAACTTTCTGCCCCCCCAAGAAAAGCCTGTTTGGGGTGAATTGGGGAATTATCTGCTCAATCAAGCAGCAGGCCAAGGCCCTGGAATATAATATTGGTTGCAGATCGGCGGAGCTCTGGGGTCTGGATTATTACACCAAAATCTACCCCCTGGAGGGATTGTTTGGACTCTGGCTGAACTGTTACAGTAAGGACACGGAGGGCCGGTGAGTGGCTTGTTTATAAGACAAGCATGTGGTTTTATTTATCAATAAATAGTTTTTTGTTTGTTTTTTTACAAACTGGGCCGAAAGGGTTAAACCCTGTGTTTTATGCTGTTGTGATGTAGCATCTGAGATGTTTGCCGCTCGCTTATATGTCTTTAACGATACGATTGTGTTTGCCTGGCGATGGGCCGCACGCCGCTGTGGCACACAGAGGGGTAATACTGTAGCGCTGTTGACTCTTTGTGCAGAGTTTATGTCCATGTTCTGGGGTTTGATTCGCTCGCTGGGCCGCGGCGTGCCGGTTACCCTCTCATGTGTGTAAAGCTGATCGTTCCAAGTTCTTGGTGCTGATACGTTGTATATATTGTGTATATAAGTAATAATAATAATAGTAATAACGGCGTCTGCCATTTTTGTTTGCTATGTGTTATTTAAAGCCTCCCACACGCCCCTAGATGCCCCTTGTTTCTCTGCCGTGTTCTGGACGTTCCGTGTTTAATTGCCCGGATAATTCTGACTTCGTGCAACGAATGTGATATTAATGGCTGTGGGTAGTTGGCTCGGCCACGCGTTACTTTCACTGGATTTGGCTTTTTATATCGTAACTTTATATCTGCAGATCTGCGTCTTTATATTATAACTTTATATCTGCAGATCTGTTTCTTTATATTATAACTTTATATCTGCAGATCTGCGTCTTTATATTATAACTTTATATCTGCAGATCTGTTTCTTTATATTATAACTTTATATCTGCAGATCTGTGTCTTTATATTATAACTTTATATCTGCAGATCTGCGTCTTTATATTATAACTTTATATCTGCAGATCTGTGTCTTTATATTATAACTTTATATCTGCAGATCTGTTTCTTTATATTATAACTTTATATCTGCAGATCTGTGTCTTTATATTATAACTTTATATCTGCAGATCTGCGTCTTTATATTATAACTTTATATCTGCAGATCTGTGTCTTTATATTATAACTTTATATCTGCAGATCTGCGTCTTTATATTATAACTTTATATCTGCAGATCTGCGTCTTTATATTATAACTTTATATCTGCAGATCTGCGTCTTTATATTATAACTTTATATCTGCAGATCTGCGTCTTTATATTATAACTTTATATCTGCAGATCTGCGTCTTTATATTATAACTTTATATCTGCAGATCTGTTTCTTTATATTATAACTTTGTATCTGCAGATCTGTGTCTTTATATTATAACTTTATATCTGCAGATCTGTGTCTTTATATTATAACTTTATATCTGCAGATCTGTTTCTTTATATTATAACTTTGTATCTGCAGATCTGTGTCTTTATATTATAACTTTATATCTGCAGATCTGTTTCTTTATATTATAACTTTGTATCTGCAGATCTGTGTCTTTATATTATAACTTTATATCTGCAGATCTGTGTCTTTATATTATAACTTTATATCTGCAGATCTGTTTCTTTATATTATAACTTTGTATCTGCAGATCTGTATAATAATGCGCCGATACTGGATGCAAGAAATCCGCATTGGAATGTTGATAAATTGATTGAGTAATTGGAGGGAAAGGGACCGGGGAGGAAAAACTGGAAGCGTACAAGGGGTCCGCCTGCCCGCGTACCCGCTGCCATTGCGCGCCTGCCCGCGTACCCGCTGCCATTGCGCGCCTGCCCGCGTACCCGCTGCCATTGCGCGCCTGCCCGCGTACCCGCTGCCATTGCGCGCGTGCCCGCTGCCATTGCGCGCCTGCCCGCGTGCCCGCTGCCATTGCGCGCCTGCCCGCGTGCCCGCTGCCATTGCGCGCCTGCCCGCGTGCCCGCTGCCATTGCGCGCCTGCCCGCGTGCCCGCTGCCATTGCGCGCCTGACCGCGTACCCGCTGCCATTGCGCCCCTGCCCGCGTACCCGCTGCCATTGCGCCCCTGCCCGCGTACCCGCTGCCATTGCGCCCCTGCCCGCGTACCCGCTGCCATTGCGCCCCTGCCCGCGTACCCGCTGCCATTGCGTGCATGCCCGCCGACCCGCTGCCCTTGCGCGCCTGCCGACCCGCTGCCCCTGCGCGCCTGCCAACCCGCTGCCCCTGCGCGCCAACTCGCTGCCCACGGACCCGCTGCTGCTGCGCGCCTACCCGCGGACCCGCCGCCCCTGCGCGCCTACCCGCGGACCCGCCGCCCCTGCGCGCCTACCCGCGGACCCGCCGCCCCTGCGCGCCTACCCGCGGACCCGCCGCCCCTGCGCGCCTACCCGCGGACCCGCCGCCCCTGCGCGCCTACCCGCGGACCCGCCGCCCCTGCGCGCCTACCCGCGGACCCGCCGCCCCTGCGCGCCTACCCGCGGCCCCTGCGCGCCTACCCGTGGATCCGCTGCCCCCGCGCGCCTACCCGCGGTCCCCCTGCCCGCAGGGCCGCTGCCCCTGCATGCCGGCCCGCTGTGATGGTTTACACAAACCAGACAACCCCTACAGCTGCTGCAGATCTTCTTTGGAAGCGAAGAGGTTGATGGCAGCAGTGGGCTACAAGGTTGGGTTCTTAAGGGTTCCTATTGTTCCACCGCATACATGTTGGGTTCTAAAGCATTTATCCTGCTGGTTGTTGAGTTTGTAATGCTGTACCAGACAAACCCTACAGCTGCTGCGGATCTTCTTTGGAAGCTAAGATGTTGATGGCGGCAGTGGACTACAAGTCGGGTTTCTCAGGATCTGCAGCAGTTATGAGCTTTACAAAGAGGATGGTTGATGACGGACAGTTCTGCTTGAGTTTGCATGAGCTCTGAGGTCTTTATAGATACCCCACGTTGACCTCGCCGAGTGGGATTGTAGATTTCATTGCCGTAGATATCACCGGATCTATTTGCACGCAGAGGAAAGATGAGGGTTATCTAAAGCCTGATTTGTGGTCTAAAAGCTGGCAGCCAATCTCAATGTGTAGCCCATTCGGAGAGGTAATAAACTGTAATGCCCCTCAATAAATAGTACTTGAGAATAACTCCCCGGGGTATCATACACCAAAGACTGCATCGTACAAATGACATCGTAAGCGGCTTCCGGCTCTACGAGTCATTACGTTTGCCACACATTATTTAGCCGAACGCTCACAGATCTTGCTAAGCTCCTATAGAAGCAGACGGGCTATGTCACTCTTCCTCGGAATCTCTCACACTGACAGTTTTAAGAGCCGGCCTCCAGATCTTTCCTTTGATAATTTTAATGGAAAAAATGTTCTGTCCAGTAGGTTTCTGCGTAGAAATATCTGCTAATGTTTCCAAAGGTTCCTATAATACATTGTAATACATTGCGGTTCATCAGGTCTCTCCCAACGAAGGCTTGAGAGTTTGTCCCAATCCATAAATGAAAGGCGACTGCATAGACTTCATTCTATAACTTCTTTGCCAGGGCCGGTGAGAAGACCAGTAGGTTTGGTGTTGGCCGAGCCTTGGGGTAGGAGGTAGCACTGAATGGGTCTCTTGGCAGCGTTTCTCTGTTTTCCAGATACAGAACGTTTGTATCGGAGGAAGCGGCTCCCAACACCCTGGTTGCCACCGTACATGCCTTTGATCCAGATGGAGATCATGTGACTTACAACATTTCGGAAGGAAATAAAGAAGGGAGCTTTATTATTGATTCCGAGAAAGGTACGTAGAGCTATATTTTGTATACATCCATAACTACCCCCCCCCCAATGCCACCGATGCTTTTTACAGAGACCTGACGATTTCTCAAATATTCTGCTACATAAAGAAGAAAATTAGTCATCGAGATAAAATCGAGTTCCTCACCAGAATTCCGTCACAGTAACTATAACTTGACATTCCTAAATAGTTGAGTAGGGGGATCGCTTACCCTGGGCTAAGGATTTGTAACAATGGAACTGATTTATCCTCAAACCATTTAACAGGAATAATCCGTCTTGGTTCTAACCTGCTTCCAAAGCATCATGGAGCCGAGTATGTTCTGTATGTGACCACCACAGATGACAATGCTTCGGGGGGTCCTCAAAGCCTCACCAGCACGACTACGGTCGCCGTGAGAGTCGATGACGTCAACCAGAACAAGCCCGTCTTCCATCAGGTACCTCATACATTAACTCCAGAAAACCGCTTAGGAGAATAATCCCTTACTGAACGCCAACGAACTAAAGCCGTGTTAGAACTGTCCTTGGCTCCAAGATGTAGCCAGATCATAAAAGAAATGTGTGCAGGGCCGGCCCTATAATGGGGCAGACTGGGGCAATTGCCCCAGGCGGCACTTTAGAAGGGGCGGCACTTTGCCGCCCCAAGCGCTTTTTTTTGGGGTTTTTTTGAAGCGGAGGAGAGAGAGAGGGGCACCGAGTGGTTTTCGCTTACCCGCTCGGCGCCCCTCTCTCTCTCTCTCTCCTCTGCGGCGAGTCTCCCTGTTCGGTCCCGGTGCCGGCTTGTAATGCAGAGCGCCGGAAGTGACGTCAATTTCTGGCGCTCAGCATTACAAGCCGGCACCGTGGCAGAGCAGGGAGACTCGCCGCAGGACTGTTTAAAGGTAAGTACCGGGGGGGGGGGATCGTAGATTATGGCGTCGGCGAAGTTTAAAATGCCGCCCCCCCCGGCGTCGGCGGGGGGGGGCGGCGTTTTAAACTTCGCCCCAGGCGGCGTTAAGTCTTCGGCCGGCCCTGAATGTGTGGATTTAACATTATTTCCAGTGTGCCCAGTACCGTCACCACGCCGTAGTCCTGGAGAACCAGCCCCCAGGAATGTTTGTGCTGCAGGTGGAGGTGAAAGACGCAGACGTTGGCGTCAACGGTCAAGTGAAGTACGGGATCGTTCATCGCGAGGGCTCTCTTCCTGCATTCAGCATCCATCCGGACACAGGTGCCACCGCCTCCTATACCTTAAAGCCCTTTAAACATTGCATGGAGAGACGGGCTGCGGCACGGTGACCGAGGACACACTTTCCTCCCGGTGTATTTGTGTTCCAGGTTTTTAATATGCTTTTTGCTGGATTGGTGTATACGCTTCTACCCTTCTACCCCAGGGTCAACAGCCAGAGGTGACGACATGGAGCTTCATTTGATTCTGTTAAAACCAGTGGGTCAGATAGGCTCGGTGATGCAGGTTTTAACCATGGTTGTAGGTCATGTTAATCAAAAGCTTATGAGAAAATGTTCTTCACGTGTTATAGCAGGAATTGCCAGTCACATCGCCTCCGTGCTTTCTTTAACACGTTTCCCACGCAGGAGTCCTGACAACCCCTCAGAGCTTTGATCGGGAGAAGCAGAAAGAGTTCCCCGTCACCATCAAAGCCACAGACCAGGGGGCCGAGCCTCTCATAGGGCTGTGCCAGATCAACCTACAGATCCAGGACCAAAATGACAACGACCCCAGCTTTGAGAACAACCACTACGAATGTAATTGAGTCTCCGTGGGTAGAGTATGAGATCTCTACAAGCACCAAGTCCCCATCATGTTCTTCTGTCCTCTTCTAATTATAGCTTTAAGTGGAATTCAGCGTTAAGAGTCTTCCTAGATCTGCTGGTCCACAAGAGCTTGGCCAGCACGCCCATGGGGTATTTGGGACCCCAGTGAACAACATAGAATTCAAATGTCTCCATTCTTGTCCCAGATTTCCTGAGAGAAGATGCTGCCGTGGGAAGCTGCTTCCTCCGCGTTGCAGCCCGTGATGACGATTATGGCGTGAATGGAACGATCACGTACTCCGTGTCCGGAGAGGAACCAGTGGCCTTCAGCATTAACACCTCTACGGGGTGGCTTTATGTTCGCCAGCCAATATCTCGGGTAACGTAGCAAGCGTTTACATGCTGTGTTTAGAGAACCAACTTACATTTCAACAAGCGAAAATATCGCGGGGTCACCTTCTGACCCCAGACCCCTTCATACAATATGACTTATAGTAGGATTGTAAGCCACTATATATATAATGCAATAATAAGATATGGCGCACTTGTATCTCTCTTTTGTTCCTAATATTAAGTAACCGGTTTAATGTACATATTGCAAAACTACAATGTATCTCTTATGACAGCGAGTAGCTTTGTGTTTGGATATTTCAACTTTCTGCTTTGCAAACACAGCTGGTGGCTTTTTAAGTGGGGACGTAACGGGGCTTTTTGGATAGTTTTAAGGCATTGTCAAGCTGTCATGTTTGCTTTTTCTGAAATCAAAAGTCTCTACGGCCAGACGATGACATCTGGACACTGATTGGAAGGCCCCCGTGTGAGTCCCCGAGGTTACCGCTAAATGAGACTCTCCATTGCAGAATGCCAGCTGTTTGCTGGGAATCGTCCACTGTCTTTTTTTTTTTTACGTGCCTCTGGTTAGCTCTGTAATTGGAAATCGGTTGGGTGATAGAATGAAAAACCCTCTAGGACAAGTACCATACAACTAATTAACACTTTGAGTACCAGAGTATGTGAGTGGTGCATGAAACTCCTCAACCATCTGTCACTCACAGCTTTTAAATCAATTGGAAGAGCATTTTTGGGTTTGTTTTTTTGTCGGGGAGGTTGCTGAATGGAGACGGTTTAAGTGAATGTAATTAATTTTTTTGTCTTAACCTTTTTTTTCCCATCAGAAATCATTAATAACACTAGAGGTCACGGCCACGGACGGAGGAAATAGAAGCACGCAGGTGGAAGTAGCCGTTCGAATCACAGATGCTCAGAATCAGCATCCGGTCTGGGAAAAAGAAAGATATGACCTGGTGATTCCGAAAATACCATGAGAGATACGCCTGTTGTGGTAAGACGTGACCTCTGACCTGGAAACCAGTGGAATTTTTCCACCTGTCGGTGGGAACTGTACAATGCTTCCAGCCATTGGTTGGGCACCTTACAATGCTTCCAGCCATTGGTAGGAGTCATAGAAGGATTCCGCCCATTGGTGCATGATCTCATTTGAAGATGGATTTCTCCCTCATGCCCGGCTACCAGGGATCATACCCATCTAGACATCTGCTTCCCGTTAGGCCTAATATGAAGCTAGTGAGAGGGAACGGGGTATGGAGACATCACCTCTAAGGAGCCTTAATCACCCTTCTAATGTCTGTCATTTCCGAGTAGACTTCCTGCTGTTGAGGGCTTCTTTTTACTGTAATTTACTGTTAATTACACAATGTTCTGCCATTCCTACAGACCGTTAAAGCTTCCTCACTGCTGGGAGACCCTCGTGTGACGTACAATTTAGAGGAAGGATTGGTCCCGGAGACTAACATGCCCGTTCGTTTCTACCTGACGGTAAATCGAGAAGAAGGCTCTGCCTCCGTTCTTGTAGCTGAACCTTTAGATCATGAAACAACCAGGACATTTATCCTGAGGATCCAAGCTCAGACCGTTGCTGCTGTGCCATTGGCTGCCTTCACTACGGTGTACATTAACATTACAGGTAGAATCTCCGGATATCGATTCTGTGCCTGCGCTGCTAGAAGAGCAAATGTGAAGCCGGACTTGTTTATATTGCAGATGTGAATGACAATGTGCCCTTCTTTACGTCGTCCATATATGAGGCCACCGTTACAGAAGGCCTTGAATTGGGAACATTTGTGCTCCGGGTGTCTGCATCTGACCAAGATCTCGGACTGAATGGAGAGGTGAGTTCATACGTGAAACCTCATCACACGCACACTCTGATTCCTATAGCTCTGTGCTCCAGGGTATACTAAATGCGGTACCAACTTATAAAATCTGCACCCATTGACGCATGTTCTTCAGATATCCCTGGTCCTTCTAGCCATAGCATATATTCCTGTAATTTGCACATGTAAAACAATGTGCTTTATGGCCATACCAATCCGTAGGGCAGGGCCATACCAATCCGTAGGACAGGACCATACCAATCCGTAGGACAGGGGCATATCAATCTGTAGGAGAGGGGCATATCAATCTGTAGGAGAGGGGCATATCAATCTGTAGGAGAGGGGCATATCAATCTGTACGAGAGGGGCATATCAATCTGTAGGAGAGGGGCATACCAATCCGTAGGACAGGGGCATATCAATCTGTAAGACAGGGCCATACCAATCTGTAAAACAGGACCATACCAGTCTGTAAGACAGGGCCATACCAATCTGTAGGACAGGGGCATACCAAGCTGTAAGACAGGGCCATACCAATCAGCAGGACAGGGTCATACCAATCAGCAGGACAGGGCCATACCGATCCATGGGACAAGGCCATAACATTTCATAGCATAGTGTCATACCTATCAAGAGGACAGGGGTGCATACCAGTTTATAGCACAGGGCCAGGGCCGGCCTTAGGGGTGTGCGACCTGTGCGACCGCACAGGGCGCCATGGTTGCAGGGGCGCCTGACCGGGACTTAGATTAAAGCATCGGTTTTTTTTAAACTTTATTTAACATCATTGATGTTAAATAAAGTTTAAAAAAAAACAAACGATGCTTTAATCTAAGTCCCGGTCAGGGGCGCCGAGCGGTTGCTCGTGAAGTTCTCGGCAACCGCTCGGCGCCCCTTACTCTCCGTGACTCCGTCGCGGTGCCAGCATCTCATGTTGAGCGCCGGACTATACCGGCGCTCAACATGAAATGCTGGCAGAGCGAGAAGACGGATGCCTCCCGCTCTTACCGCAGGACTCCGGCAACAAGGTAAGTGGGGGGGGGGTAGTTTGAAGGGGCAGAGGGGGGGGGGGGTAGTTTGAAGGGGCAGAGGGGGGGGGGTAGTTTGAAGGGGCAGAGGGGGGGTAGTTTGAAGGGGCAGAGGGGGGGGTAGTTTGAATGGGCAGAGGGGGGGGTAGTTTGAAGGGGCAGAGGGGGGGGGTAGTTTGAAGGGGCAGGGGGGGGTAGTTTGAAGGGGTAGAGGGGAGGGGTAGTTTGAGGGGGCAGAGAGGGCGGGTAGTTTGAAGGGGCAGAGAGGGGGGGTAGTTTGAAGGGGCAGAGAGGGGGGGTAGTGAGGGGGGGCGCCAGAGGAGTAGTCCGCACAGGGCGCCACAACGCCTAAGGCCGGCTCTGCACAGGGCCATTACGATTCATGGGACAGGGCAATACTGATTCATAGGATCAGGCCATACTGGTTCAAAGGACAGGGGTGTATACCAATTCATAGCACAGGACCATACCGATCCATAGGAGAGGGGTGTATACCAGTTCATAGTACAGGGCCATACTGATCCGTGGGACACGGCCATACCAATATCTACACTAGATCAGGGGGTCAGCACGTTAATTAGAGTTACTGACGCCACATAGGGGGGTTTTCTCGCCTGATAACACTGTCTGGTATTAGGGCCAGATTGTTGATTGTCGAGGGGTCACGTGTCAGTTAAAGCCACAAATAAATAATAAAGAGAAATTAAATTGGTTCGCGGCAGAGCAGACAGACCTTTTGCTCATCGGATCGCAGCATTTCCTGCGCACCGGCATTACTGTTACGTTAATAATATATGTAGTCCTGGCAGAACATGTTCAGTAAAAGCTTCCAGGCCTTTGCAACAAAGAGCATTAGTGGTTTTCCAATTCTGGTGAGGCTAATATGGGGTTTATTTTGGCACAGTGGCCTTACTGCTCAACCGAAATGCAGCATACATCCCAAGATCTATTCCTAAATAGTTGCCCACAACCATCCCCACCCCAAGGTCCTGCCGAGATACCCATAGCCCTCCCTACCCCAAGGTCTGATCCTGCGAAGTTGCCCACAAACCACCCCAATGTATGTTCACAAAGCAGTGCCCATAGCCCATAGCCCATAAAACCTCAATGCCTCATCCTGCTGAGGTGCTCATAGCCCTTCATACCCCAACGTCTGATCCTGCTGAGATGCCCATAGCCCTTCATACCCCAACGTCTGATCCTGCTGAGATACCCATACCCCTCCATACCCCAACGTCTGATCCTGCTGAGATGCCCATAGCCCTTCATACCCCAACGTCTGATCCTGCTGAGATACCTATACCCCTCCATACCCCAACGTCTGATCCTGCTGAGATACCCATACCCCTCCATAGCCCAACGTCTGATCCTGCTGAGATACCCATACCCCTCCATACCCCAAGGTCTGATCCTGCTGAGATGCCCATGCCCCTCTTTGCCCCAACATCTGATCCTGCTGAGATACCCCAAAGTCTGATCCTGCTGCAGTGCCAGAGGGATGGTCAATTGTTACGTTGGTAACTCTCAGCCCTGTTACCTCCTCACCTTTTAAATATTTAGGGTTGGGCACACCTTTCAACATGTAAAGAAACCCCGGGATTAACTCATGCAGTTCTGTTCGTATAAAATGACTTTAAGCTGCCAGAAGCTTATGCAAATCATGTCACTTTTTGTGTATTTAAATTAAGTTATGCGCAAAAAATGAAATGTATTCTTTTATGCAATGCTAATGAAATTCACTAATATCATGAATTTATAATGGTGTTCAGGAGGATCTACGTCCTAACGCTCCTCTGAAGAGCAGCACGGTTTGCAAATGAGAACAAATTAACCCCAATAAAATGCGTGATCCGAGCACTTGACAGCTTGTGGGTCATGCTGAAGGGTTTACAACATAAAGTAACGTACCGATAAATAAATAAGACGGACAACCAACTGGATTTTGAAAAGGCCACAGCTTTATTTATTATAAAAGCACTGTGACACGTAAAAACTTTATTTGAATTGTAACATACATAATGTTATAACATTGTAACCTCCATGACTTAGGGTCCCTCCACCCCTACTACCACACTTCAACCCCATGGAGGTTACTACCACACCCCTTAAGGATAAACCGACATCCTTTTCCGACAGCTCCACCTCCGTCCGGGAGCTGTCACCAACTTTTGCCGTGCACCCCTACCACGAGCCGTAAACCGCACTAGCACGTGGCATAAGCACAACGGCCCCCTCATCCCTTGGGACCGTGCCCGCGGGAAAGCCCACCAAACGTGACAAACAAACCCGGTTCCCATACCTCTGATGAGAAACCACCCAATTATAACCAGGTACCACGAATAAGTACCTAAAACATCCAACCGGAACCTCAGTTCCCCGCCAACCAAAGTAAGTCGCACCACGCGCCCCACAAAGGACACAAACCAAAACAACACACTAAAAACAGGGCGGGCGGGCGGGAAAAAACTTCTTTGCTGCTTTTAAAATTTAAAGAGGAAGGCCACGACCCCTGGCCTTCCTTAAATAGCCAAAGGGGGGCACACGCCCCCTTGATTAGCCTAGGGCCAATCTGAGGTCAAGCCTGACCCTTACCATCATCAAGGCCGGATCATGGGGCCCCTCCTGTTATTTCTGTGTCTCCGGGGCCTACTTTATTGGGGCGATTGGGCCAGAAATAATTTTTTTTTTTAAATGAGCCATTGACATGGGGCATCAGTTATACTCGTGTTATCCATTGAAACAAATTCCCGTCCACATTCATCTCATCTTCAAGAGCTTTGGAATAACGCGGCTGTATAAGTTGTTTCCGAGCCGCAGGGTCTGTCCGCGGATTGTCTGCATATTAGTTTATATTTAACATGCGGGCGGACAGTTTAAGGAATTGCGCCTGACAGAAGCGCCTCTGTGAAGTATTTTAATCTCCTGCCTCTCGTCTCTGCAGACTCGGCGTACGTGCGCGTTTTCATCAGCGATGTTAATGATAACCAGCCGGCCTTCGCTCAGCGTGCTTACCACGTTAACGTGCAGGAAGACCAGGACGTGGGATCCATTGCTGCCCTTGTCAGTGCCACTGATCTTGACGAAGGTGAAATAAGCGTGACCGAGTTGTAAGAGAGTTACAGAGCTCTTCCCCCAAAGAGTTATAAATGTAGAAATGTGACCAAGGATAGTTCAGCTGGGTCTAGGAATGTGACCAAGGATAGTTCAACTGGGTCTAGGAATGTGACCAAGGATAGTTCAACTGATACCCCTAGACCAGGGGTTTCCACCCCTAGTTCTCAAAAGAGTAAAGAATGGTAATAAACTGATTTTTTGCACCAAGAAGAAATTGCTAATCTACATAAAGTCCATGTTACGGAAGTTTGGTGAGCAAAGGAATTATCAGTAACTAGTAATATCTCATTCCTGTGCTTATCAGTAATGCGGATCATTCATTTGACTCGACATACAAGTCATTCCGTTTAAAGGGAAGCTGTTTGGTTTGGAAGAAGCTCTCGGAATGTTTGTTTATGTTACAGGGATGAATGCAAAGATCCGCTATCAGATCACAGCTGGGAATAACGGGGGAGCCCTGGATGTAGACCCAGAAACCGGCGCTGTCTTCATTTTCCAGCCACTGAATTACGAGGAGGTGCCGGTCTATGAAGTGGGAAGATTATACCACGGTCATGATCAACGTGTTGAACAAAAATGATGAGGCTCCGGTTTTCTCGCAGAACGAGTACCAACGTCACATAATGGAAGAACTGTCACACTTACCGGTTTTGGTACTGGTACTTTGAACATGTTTCCAGAATTTGTTTGACTTCATCTTCCTTATAACTCTCAGAACAAGGGGGTTAGGGGTATTCTTCAAATGTTCTTGGCCAATAATAACAATACTACTGTGTTTACTCT
Organism: Spea hammondii; assembly: GCA_029215755.1. Classification (NCBI taxonomy): domain Eukaryota; kingdom Metazoa; phylum Chordata; class Amphibia; order Anura; family Pelobatidae; genus Spea; species Spea hammondii. The sequence continues at coordinate 67,222 of JARDYJ010000013.1, read as the reverse complement.
TTGACGTATGTCAAGGTTTCTGCTGTAGACCCAGATGACCGAGAACAAGGAACCATGAAGTATTCTCTGCATGGAAGCGGAGCAGGTAATGTTTTTACCATAAATGAAAGGACAGGAGGAATATTTGCCCAAAAGCTTCTGGATCGCGAGGAACACGCTCTCTGGAGGTTTGTGGTTCTTGCCACAGATGAAGAAGGAGATAGCCTCACAGGATTTGCCGATGTGATCATTTATGTAGATGATGTGAATGACCACGTACCGCATTTCATCTGCGAGAGAAACACCTGCAGTGGAGATGTGCTGGAAAACGCTCCTGCCAACGCGTCCGTCATGGAGATGAGTGCAGTTGAACCAAGGGTTCCAATGCTATTCTGACTTACTCCATCGTTAACAATCCCCTGGATTTGCTTAACCGAAGCATCTTCGGCATAGACTCCACCACCGGTGTTATTTATACAGCCCTCGGGAACCTAGACCGTGAAGAGACAGATACTTACTTTCTTCTTATTGAAGTTGAAGATGGCGGAGGAATGAGTTCCACCGGTACGGCAACTATTCATGTTCTAGATATAAACGATCACGCACCGGTGTTCACCCAGGATACGTGGCATGCTACCGTCTGGGAGACAAGTGAAATCAACTATAACGTCCTTCAGGTGGTGGCACTAGATGAAGATGACGGAGAAAACGCTTTGTCATTTAGCATCGTTGGAGGAGACCCAGGCCACGCATTCACTATTGAAAGCAACCAAAAGGAGAAACACGCGATAATTAAACTTAATAAGAAGCTGGATTATGAGATCCCTGAGGAACGGAGATTTAACCTTACCATCGAGGTCCGGGACTGTGATTTTCCTTCAGTTTCCCACTGCCTGATCCGAATTAAATGGACAGTTTGTTTATGGCATTCACGCGGAGTCTGATGTCTTCCGTCAGTTTTATGTTGACCAAAGTAGGGCTGTCAAAGTGGTGAAAGCCCTAGACCGGGAGGTGACTTCCCAATACCTCCTGGTCATTGTAGCTTCAGACCGGGGTATCCCAGTTCAAACAGGAAGCGCAACTGTCATTCTAGACCTTCTGGATGTTAACGACAACGGGCCAGCATTGGCTGCTCTGTACAAACCTATTGTTTGGGAAAACATTGTAAGTGAGTAGCCTCAATAGTCTCTTCTCTGCTGTTGTGACCAGTATTGTAGCTATTAATTATATCTTTACATTCTCTGTCCCAGATGCATTATTTTACATGTTTTGGCTCCAAGTCTTTAATAACCCTTCCTACCCCCCCCCCCCCGAACATCAGTTTGGTTATACGTACGTTCTCTTGATAAAGAGGCAGGAATAATGTTTGTTTTTAAATTGATTATAGAGACCCACGGCGAATGGTGGCTGTAAGATAAAGGTCGTTCTAGACACGTCATTTTTTGCTAGAAGATTTATAAATAATGTCTTACCATTTTTTCTTGTTTAAAACAGCCGGGTGGTCATCAGCAGAGATTGGGAAGGTCGCTGTGCTGGATGAAGATGAATGGGATACAAAACACTATTCCGCCGTCTCTCAAATACCCAGGTGAGTTCCATTGCTCGAATAACACACGCATTTCATGGTCATTAATGCACTTCACTATTGACACGCAATGGGTTATAGGTTGACCATGTCAGCCGGTGGCTGACCAGTTGCTTAAAGAGGTCTCAGAGAAGTTCACGGATATTTATTCATCAATCCAGAGGTAAATTAAAATACTCTATGTCATGACAAGCGTTTGAGATGTCAGACTTTGATCATTCAGGTGGATCACTGCTAAGGTAGGACGATCTTTAGTGGCGGTCTATAAGGTGTATGAAGGAACTGGATGACAAGTCTGGTGTATGAAGGATTGAGCAGATGTGTCTGGTGTATGAGGGAGATAGATGTGTCTGATAAATGACGGAGTGAGAGGACATGTTGTATAAGAGAGGAAGTAGACATGTCTGGTGTATAAGAGAGGGAGAAGACGTGTCTGGTGTATGAGGGAGAGAAAAGATGTGTTTGGTGTATGAGGGAGAGAGAAGACGTGTCTGGTGTATGACGGAGCAAGAAGACGTGTCTGCTGTATGAGGGAGAGAGATGATGTGTCTGGTGTATGAGGAAGCGAGAAGACATCTCTGGTGTATGAGGGAATGGGATGACATGTCTGGTGTATGACAGAGCAAGAAGACATGTCTAGTGTATGAGGGAGAGAGAAGACACGTCTGGTGTATGAGGGAACGGGATGACACGTCTGGTGTATGAGGGAGTGGGATGACGTGTTGTATAAGAGAGGGAGAAGGGATGTCTGGTGTATGAGGGAGCGAGATTACGTGACTGATGTATGAGGGTGCGAGATTACGAGTCTATTGTATAAGGGAGGGAGAAGACATGTCTGCTGTATGAGGGGGAGAGAAGACTTGTCTGGTGTATGAGGGGGACAGGAGACGTGTCCGGTGTACGAAGGACTGAGAAGCCGTATCTGGTGTATGAGGGAGAGGGAAGACGTGTCTGGTGTATGAGGGAGAGGGAAGACGTGTCTGGTATATAAGGGAGAGGGAAGATGTGTCTGGTGTATGAGGGAGCGAGAAGACATGTCTGGTGTATGAGGAAGCAAGAAGAAGTGTGTCTGGTGTATCAGGCAGAGAGAAGACATGTCTGGTGTATGAGGGAGAGAGAAGATGTGTATGATGGAGAGAGAAGGTGTGTCTGGTGTATGAGGGAGAGAGAAGACGTGTCTGGTATATGAGGGAGAGAGAAGACGTGTCTGATGTATGAGGGTATGAGAAGACATGTCTGATGTATGAGGGAGCAAGATAAAGTCTTTGGTGTACGAGGGAGCGAAAAGACATGTCTGATGTATGATGGAGCAAGAATACATGTCTGATGTATGAGGGAGTGAGCTGAAGTATCTGGTGTATGAGCGAAAGAGAAGACTTGTCTGGTTTATGAGGGAGCGAGAAGACGTGTCTGGTTTATGAGGGAGCGAGAAGACATGTCTGTTGTATAAGAAAGGGAGAAGACATAGATGACGTATGAGGTAGCAAGCAGATGTGTCTGGTGGATGAGGGAGAGAGAAGACACATCTGGTGTGTGAGGGTGCGAGATTACGTGCCTGGTGTATGAGGGTGCGAGATTACGTGCCTATTGTATAAGAGAGGGAGAAGGCATGTCTGCTGTATGAGGTAGAGAAAAGACGTGTCTGGTGTATGAGGGTGAGAGAAGACGTGTATGAGGGGGAGAGAATATGTGTCTGCTGTATGAGGGAGAGGGAAGACGTGTCTCGTGTATGAGGGAGAGGGAAGACGTGTCTCGTGTATGAGGGAGAGGGAAGACGTGTCTCGTGTATGAGGGAGAGAGAAGACATGTCTCATGTATGAGGGAGAGAGAAGACGTGTCTGGTGTATGAGGGAGCGAGATGACGTTGTTAGGGATATTAACTCATATTTACACCGTTGTAATTTCTTACTTTACCTGTGAGAGACGCTCTGGTCTAAGAATTAACTTAAAACCATTACATATGTGTTTGGAATTTATCCTTGGTCACCCTTATCGCCAGGTGTTACCTCCTAGATAGTAACTCAGGACTTGGTAGACTTACCATGTATCCCCCATACGAATTTACGTTCCCAATGATATGCAGCGTCTACTCCTTAACATTCTCATGGAAGATAACATTAATTGTATCATATATGCTGAAACATCATTATACATGAATACTCCTTTGTTCTCAATTATAGAGAGAACAAGGACAAAAAGAAATAACCACTACATGATTAAGTAAAATAAAATGGCTCTGACTCCATTTTCTGCTCATGTAAAATACAGAATATATGGAATACATGTTTTCTATGATAAAATATCTGACAACGTGTCTGGTGTATGAGGGTCAGAGAAGACATGTCTGGTGTATGAGGGAGTGAGAAGACGAGTCTGGTGTATGAGGGAGAGAGAAGACATGTCTGGTGGATGAGGGAGAGAAGAGGACGTAACTGGTGTATGAGGGAGAGACAAAACGTGTCTGGTGTATGAGGGAGAGAAAATACGTGACTGGTGTATGAGGGAGAGAAAAGACGTGTCTGGTGTAAGAGGGAGAGAGAAGACGTGTCTGGTGAATGAGGGAGAAAGAAGACGTGTCTGGAATATGAGGGAGAGAGAAGACGTGTCTGGTATATGAGGGAGAGAGAAGACGTGTCTGGTGTATGAGGGAGAGAGAAGACGTGTCTGGTGTATGAGGGAGTGATCTGAAGTGTCTGGTGTATAAAGGAGAGAAAAGACAAGTCTGGTGTATGAGAGAGGGAGAATTCATGTTTCGTATATGAGGGAGCGAGAAGACGTTTCTGGTTTATGAGGGAGCAAGAAGACATGTCTGTTGTATAAGAAAGGGAGAAGACATATCTGGCGTATGAGGTAGCAAGCAGATGTGTCTGGTGGATGAGCGAGAGAGAAGACGTGTCTGGTATATGAGGGAGAGAGAAGACGTGTCTGGTAAATGAGGGAGAGAGAAGACGTGTCTGGTATATGAGGGAGAGAGAAGACGTGTCTGGTGTATGAGGGAGAGAGAAGACGTGTCTGGTGTATGAGGGAGAGAGAAGACGTGTCTGGTGTAAGAGGGAGAGAGAAGACGTGTCTAGTATATGAGGGAGAGAGAAGACGTGTCTGGTGTATGAGGGAGAGAGAAGACGTGTCTGGTGTATGAGGGAGTGATCTGAAGTGTCTGGTGTATAAAGGAGAGAGAAGACGTGTCTGGTGTATGAGGGAGAGAGAAGACGTGTCTGGTGTAAGAGGGAGAGAGAAGACGTGTCTAGTATATGAGGGAGAGAGAAGACGTGTCTGGTGTATGAGGGAGAGAGAAGACGTGTCTGGTGTATGAGGGAGTGATCTGAAGTGTCTGGTGTATAAAGGAGAGAGAAGACAAGTCTGGTGTATGAGAGAGGGAGAATTTATGTTTCGTATATGAGGGAGAGAGCAGATGTGTCTGTTGTATGAGGGAGTGAGAAGACGTGTCTGGTTTATGAGGGAGCGAGAAGACATGTCTGGTGTATGAGGGAGCAAGATGACATGTCTGTTGTATATGAAAGGGAGAAGACATATCTGGCGTATGAGGTAGCAAGCAGATGTGTCTGGTGGATGAGGGAGAGAGAAGACATGTCTGGTATATGAGGGAGCGAGAAGACATGTCTGGTATATGAGGGAGCGAGAAGACATGTCTGGTATATGAGGGAGCGAGAAGACATGTCTGGTGTATGAGGGAGGGAGAAGACATGTCTGGTGTATGAGGGAGGGAGAAGACATGTCTGCTGTATGAGGGAGAGAGAAGACATGTCTGCTGTATGAGGGAGAGAGAAGACATGTCTGGTATATAAGGGAGAGAGAAGACGTGACTGGTGTATGAGGGAGCAAGGAGACATGTCTGGTATATGAGGGAGCAAGGAGAAATGTCTGGTATATGAGGGAGCAAGGAGACATGTCTGGTATATGAGGGAACCGGATGACGTGTTTGTTGTAAAGGGGGGGTGAAGAGATGTCTGGTGTATGGGGGAAGCAAGAAGATGTATCTGGTGCATGAGGAAGCGGGATGGTGTGTCTGTTGTATTAGAGAGGAAGAAGTCCTCTGGTGTATGTACATGTCTGGTGTATGAGGGTGCGAGATTACGTACCTGGTGTATGAGGGTGCGAGATTACTTGCCTATTATATAAGAGAGGGAGAAGGCATGTCTGCTGTATGAGGGAGAGAGAAGACATGTCTGGTGTATTAGGGGGAGAGAAGACATGTCTGGTGTATGAGGGTGCGAGATTACGTACCTATTGTATAAGAGAGGGAGAAGACATGTCTGCTGTATGAGGGAGAGAGTTGAAGTGTCTGGTGTATGAGGGAGAGAGAAGACGTATCTGGTGTATGAGGGTGAGAACAGATGTGTCTGGTATATGAGGGAGAGAGAAGACGTGTCTGGTGTATCGGGGAGCGAGGAAACGTGTCTGGTATATGAGGGAGCGAGGAGACATGTCTGGTATATGAGGGAGCAATCAGACGTGAATGAGGGAACGAGATGACGTGTTTGTTATATAAAAGAGGGTGAAAAGATGACTGGTGTATGAGGGAAACGAGAAGATGTATCCGGTGTATGATGGAACGGGATGGCGTGTCTGTTGTATTAGAGAGGAAGAAGACATGTCTGGTGTATGAGGGAGTGAGAAGACACGTCTGGTGTATGAGGGTGCGAGATTACGTGCCTTTTGTATAAGAGAGGGAGATGGCATGTCTGCTGTATGAGGTAGAGAGAAGACGTGTGTGGTGTATGAGGGAGAGAGAAGACATGTCTGGTGGATGAGGGAGTGAGAAGAAGTTTCTGGTGTATGAGGGAGAGAAGAGGGCATAACTGGTGTATGAGGGAGAGAGAAGACATGTCTGGTGTATGAGGGAGTGATCTGAAGTGTCTGGTGTATAAAGGAGAGAGATGCCTGGTGTATGAGAGAGGGAGAATTCATGTTTGGTATATGAGGGAGAGAGCAGACGTGTCTGTTGTATGAGGGAGAGAGAAGACGTGTCTGGTGTATGAGGGGGAGAGAAGACATGTCTGGTGTATGAGGGGGAGAGAAGACGTGTCTGGTGTATGAGGGGGAGAGAAGACGTGTCTGGTGTTTGAGGGGGAGAGAAGACGTGTCTGGTGTTTGAGGGGGAGAGAAGACGTGTCTGGTGTATTAGGGAGCGAGATGACATGTCTGGTGTATGAGGGTGAGAGAAGACATGTCTGGTGTATGAGGGAGAGAGAAGACGTGTCTGGTGTATGAGGGAGTGATCTGAAGTGTCTGGTGTATAAAGGAGAGAGAAGACAAGTCTGGTGTATGAGAGAGGGAGAATTCATGTTTCGTATATGAGGGAGAGAGCAGACGTGTCTGTTGTATGAGGGAGCGAGAAGACGTATCTGGTTTATGAGGGAGCAAGAAGACATGTCTGGTGTATGAGGGAGCAAGATGACATGTCTGTTGTATAAGAAAGGGAGAAGACATATCTGGCGTATGAGGTAGCAAGCAGATGTGTCTGGTGGATGAGGGAGAGAGAAGACATGTCTGGTATATGAGGGAGCGAGAAGACATGTCTGGTGTATGAGGGAGGGAGAAGACATGTCTTGTGTAAGAGGGAGAGAGAAGACGTGTCTGGTATATGAGGGAGAGAGAAGACGTGTCTGGTATATGAGGGAGAGAGAAGACGTGTCTGGTATATGAGGGAGAGAGAAGACGTGACTGGTATATGAGGGAGAGAGAAGACGTGTCTGGTATATGAGGGAGAGAGAAGACGTGTCTGGTGTATGAGGGAGAGAGAAGACGTGTCTGGTGTATGAGGGAGTGATCTGAAGTGTCTGGTGTTTAAAGGAGAGAGAAGACAAGTCTGGTGTATGAGAGAGGGAGCAGACGTGTCTGGTTTATGAGGGAGTGAGAAGACGTGTCTGGTTTATGAGGGAGCGAGAAGACATGTCTGGTTTATGAGGGAGAGAGAAGACGTGTCTGGTTTATGAGGGAGTGAGTAGACGTGTCTGGTTTATGAGGGAGCAAGATGACATGTCTGTTGTATATGAAAGGGAGAAGACATATCTGGCGTATGAGGTAGCAAGCAGATGTGTCTGGTGGATGAGGGAGAGAGAAGACATGTCTGGTATATGAGGGAGCGAGAAGACATGTCTGGTGTATGAGGGAGGGAGAAGACATGTCTGCTGTATGAGGGAGAGAGAAGACATGTCTGGTGTATAAGGGAGAGAGAAGACGTGACTGATGTATGAGGGAGCAAGGAGACATATCTGGTATATGAGGGAGCAAGGAGAAATGTCTGGTATATGAGGGAGCAAGGAGACATGTCTGGTATATGAGGGAACCGGATGACGTGTTTGTTGTAAAGGGGGGGGTGAAGAGATGTCTGGTGTATGGGGGAAGCAAGAAGATGTATCTGGTGCATGAGGAAGCGGGATGGTGTGTCTGTTGTATTAGAGAGGAAGAAGTCCTCTGGTGTATGTACATGTCTGGTGTATGAGGGTGCGAGATTACGTACCTGGTGTATGAGGGTGCGAGATTACGTGCCTATTATATAAGAGAGGGAGAAGGCATGTCTGCTGTATGAGGGAGAGAGAAGACATGTCTGGTGTATTAGGGGGAGAGAAGACATGTCTGGTGTATGAGGGTGCGAGATTACGTGCCTATTATATAAGAGAGGGAGAAGGCATGTCTGCTGTATGAGGGAGAGAGAAGACATGTCTGCTGTATGAGGGAGAGAGTTGAAGTGTCTGGTGTATGAGGGAGAGAGAAGACGTATCTGGTGTATGAGGATGAGAACAGATGTGTCTGGTATATGAGGTTGAGAGAAGACGTGTCTGGTGTATCAGGGAGCGAGGAGACGTGTCTGGTATATGAGGGAGCGAGGAGACGTCTGGTATATGAGGGAGCAATCAGACGTGAATGAGGGAACAAGATGACGTGTTTGTTGTATAAAAGAGGGTGAAAAGATGACTGGTGTATGAGGGAAACGAGAAGATGTATCCGGTGTATGATGCAACGGGATGGCGTGTCTGTTGTATTAGAGAGGAAGAAGACATGTCTGGTGTATGATGGAGTGAGAAGACACGTCTCGTGTATGAGGGTGCGACATTACGTGCCTGGTGTATGAGGGTGCGAGATTACGTGCCTTTTGTATAAGAGAGGGAGAAAGCATGTCTGCTGTATGAGGTAGAGAGAAGACGTGTCTGGTGTATGAGGGAGAGAGAAGACATGTCTGGTGGATGAGGGAGTGAGAATAAGTTTCTGGTGTATGAGGGAGAGAAGAGGACGTAACTGATGTATGAGGGAGAGAGAAGACATGTCTGGTGTATGAGGGAGTGATCTGAAGTGTCTGGTGTATAAAGGAGAGAGATGCCTGGTGTATGAGAGAGGGAGAATTCATGTTTGGTATATGAGGGAGAGAGCAGACGTGTCTGTTGTATGAGGGAGAGAGAAGACGTGTCTGGTGTATGAGGGGGAGAGAAGACGTGTCTGGTGTTTGAGGAGGAGAGAAGACGTGTCTGGTGTATTAGGGAGCGAGATGACGTGTCTGGTTTATGAGGGTGAGAGAAGACGTGTCTAGTGTATGAGGGTGAGAGAAGACGTGTCTGGTGTATGAGGGATCAATGTGACATGTCTGTTGTATAAGAGAGGGAGTAGATATGTTTAGTGTATTAGGTAGTGAGAAGACATGTCTGGTGTATGAGGGAGAGAGAAGAAATGTCTGGTGTATGAGGGAGAGTGAAGACGTGACTGATATATGAGGGAGAGAGAAGACGTGACTGGTGTATGAGGGAGAGAGAAGACGTGTTTGGTGTAGGAGGGAGCGGGATCATATGTCTGTATTATAAGAGAAGGAGAAGACGTGGCTGGTTAATGAGGAAGACAGAAGACGTGTCTGGTGTATGAGCGACTGAGAAGCCGTGTCTGGTGTATGAGGGAGAGAGAAGAAGTGTCTGGTGTATGAGGGAGCGAGCAGAAGTATCTGGTGTATGAGGGAGAGAGAAGACATGTCTGATGTATGAGGGAGCAGGATGATATGTCTGTATTATAAGAGAAGGAGAAGACATGTCTGGTTAATGAAGGAGAGAGATGATGTTTCCGGTTAATGAGGGAGAGAGAAGACGTGTCTGGTGCATGAGTGAGCAAGCAGACGTGTCTCGTTTGTAATGGAGAGAGAAGACGTGTCTGGTTAATGAGGGAGAGAGATGATGTGTCTGGTTAATGAGGGAGATGGAAGATGTGTCTGGTTAATGAGGGAGATGGAAGACATGGCTGGTTAATGAGGGAGACAGAAGATGTGTCTGGTGTATGAGGAACTGATAAGCCGTATATGAGAGAGAGAGAAGACTTGCCTGTTGTATAAGGAGGGGAGAAAATGTGTCTGGTGTTTCAGGGGGAGAGAAGACGTGACAGGTGTATGAGGGAGAGAGAAGACGTGTATGATTGAGTGATCTGAAGTGTCCGGTGTATAAAGGAGAGAGAAGATATGTCTGGTGTATGAGAGAGGGAGAATACATGTCAGGTGTATGAGGGAGAGGACAGATGTGTCTGGTGTATGAGGGAGAGAGAAGACGTGTGTATGAGGGAGAGGGGTGACGTGCCTATTGTATAAGAGAGGGAGAACACATGTCTGCTGTATGAGGGAGAGAGTTGAAGTGTCTGGTGTATAAGGGAGAGAGAAGACATGTCTGGTGTATAAGGGACAGAGAAGACGTGACTGGTGTATGAGGGAGATAGAAGACATGTCTGGTGCATGAGGGAGCAGGATGATATGTCTGTATTATAAGAGAAAGAGAAGACATGTCTGGTTAATGAGGGAGAGAGAAGATGTGTCTGGTTAATAAGGGAGAGAGAAGACGTGTCTGGTTAATGAGGGAGACAGAAGATGTGTCTGGTGTATCAGAGAGTAAAGAGACATGTCTGGTATATGAGGAAGCGATCAGACGTGAATGAGGGAGTGACATGACGTGTTTGTTGCATAAGAGACGGAGAAGACATATCTGGTGTATGAGGGAGCGGGATGAAGTGTTTGTTGTGTAAGAGAGGTTGAAGAGGTGTCTGGTGTCTGAGGGAAGCGAGAAGATGTATCTGGTCCATGAGGGAGCAGGATGGCGTGTCTATTGTATAAGAGAGGGAGAAGACATGTCTGTTGTATGAGTGAGAGAGTTGAAGTGTCTGGTGTATACGGGAGAGAAGACGTGTCTGGTGTATGAAGGAGAGAGAAGACATGTTCGGTGTATGAGAGAGGGAGAATACATGTCTGGCGTATGTGGGAGAGAGAAGACATGTCTGGTGTATGAGGGAGAGTGAAGACGTGTCTGGTATATGAGGGAGAGTGAAGACATGTCTGGTGTATGAGGGAACAAGCAGAAGTGTCTGGTGTATGAGGTAGAGAGAAGACGTGTCTCGTTTGTGAGGGAGTGAGAAGACGTGTCTGGTGTATGAGGGAGAGAATAGACGTGTCTGTTGTATAAGAGAAAGAGTAGACATGTCTGGTGTATGAGGGAGAGAGAAGACATGTCTGGTGTATGATTGAGCGAGCAGATGTGTCTGGTGTATGAGGGAGAGAGAAGACGTGTCTGGTGTATGAGGGAGAGAGAAGACATGCCTGATGTATGAGAGAGAAAAGATTTGTCTGGTGTATGAGGCAGTGAGAAGACATCTCTGGAGTAAGAGGGAGCGGGATGACGTATTTGTTGCATAAGAGAGGGAGAAGACATGTCTGGTGGATGAGGCAGAGAGAAGACATGTCTGGTGTATGAGTCAGTGAGAAGAAACATGTCTGGTGTATGAGGGAGCGGAATGACATGTCTGGTATCTGAGGGAGAGCTGATGTGTCTGGTGTATGAGGGATTGAGAAGATGTGTCTGGTGTATGACGGAGTGACGAGACATGTCTGTTGTATGAGGGATTGAGAAGATGTGTCTGGTGTATGACGGAGTGACGAGACATGTCTGTTGTATAAGAGAGAGAGGAGACATGTCTGGTGGATGAGGGAGAGAGAAGATGTGTCTGGTGTATGAAGGAGAGAGAAGACATGTCTGGTGTATAAGAGAGGAAAAGGACATGTCTGATGTTTGAGGAAGTGAACTGAAGTGTCTGGTGTATGAGGGAACGAGAAGACGTGTCTGGTGTATGACGGAGATTAAAGATGTGTCTGGTGTATGAGGGATCGAGGTGACGTGTCTGGTGTATGAGGGATCGAGGTGACATGTCTGTTGTATGAGAGAGGGAGAAGACATGTCTGGTGGATGAGGGAGTGAGAAGACATGTCTGGTGTATAAGAGAGGAAAAGGACATGTCTGATGTTTGAGGAAGTGAACTGAAGTGTCTGGTGTATGAGGGAACGAGAAGACGTGTCTGGTGTATGACGGAGATTAAAGATGTGTCTGGTGTATGAGGGAGCGAGATGACATGTCTGTTGTATAAGAAAGGGAAAAGACATATCTGGTGTATGAGGTAGCGAGCAGACGTGTCTGGTTTCTGAGGAAGAGAGAAGACGTGTCTGGTGTATGAGGGACTGAGAAGCCGTGTCTGGTGTATGAGGGAGAGAGAAGTGGTGTCTGGTGTATGAGGGAGTGATCAGAAGTGTCTGGTTAATGAGGGAGATGGAAGACATGGCTGGTTAATGAGGGAGACAGAAGACGTGTCTGGTGTATGAGGAACTGAGAAGCTTTGTCTGGTGTATGAGGGAGCGAGAAGACAAGAATGATGTATGAGGGAGCAAGAAGACATGTCTGATGTATGAGGGAGCTGGCTGAAGTGTCTGATGTATGAGGGAGCAGGCTGAAGTGTCTGATGTATGAGGGAGCGAGCTGAAGTGTCTGGTATATGAGGGAGCAAGATGACATGTCTGTATGAGTAAGTGAGGAGACATGTCTGCATTATGAGGGAATGAGAAGACATGTCTGGTGTATGAGGGAGTAAGAAGACATGTCTGGTGTATGAGGGAGAGAGATGATGTGTCTGGTGTATGAGGGAGTGAGAAGACATGTCTGATTCATTAGGGAAGAAGACAGCATCTCTGGTGTGTGAGGGAGTAAGAAGAGATGTATATGAGGGAGAAACACAACGTCTCTGGTGTATGTGGGAGCGAGACAACGTGTCTGGTGTATGAGGAAGTTAGAAGATGTGTCTGCTGAAGGAGGAAGATAGAAGACACGTCTGGTGTATGAGTGAAGGAGAAGACGTGTCTGGTGTATGAGAGAGAGAGAGAGAGAGAGAGAGACGACGTGTCTGGTGTATGAGGGAGTGAGGAGATGTGTCTGGTGTATGAGAGAGAGAGAGACGACGTGTCTGATATATGAGGGAGCAAGAAGACGTCTGGTGTATGTTGGAGCTTGATGACTTGTCTGTTATGTACGTGAACAACCATATGTGTCAGGTGTATGAGGGGGCAAGAAGATGTGTCTGGTGTATGAGGGAGTGATGAGATGTGTGGTGTATGAGGGAGCGAGAAGAGATGTCTGATGTATGAGGAAGACAGAAGATGTGTCTTGTGTATGAGGGAGCAAGAAGACATGTCTGGTGTATGAGGGAGCGAGATGACGTGTCTTGTGGATGAGGGAGAGAGAAGACGTGTATGAGTGAGTGAGGAGACATGTCTGGGTTGTGAGGGAGTGAGAAGACATGTCTGATTTATGAGGGAGGAAGACGACGTCTCTGGTATATGAGGGAGAGAGAAGACGTGTCTGGTGTATGAGGGAGAGAGAAGACGTGTCTGGTGTATGAGGGAGAGAGAAGACATGCCTGATGTATGAGAAAGAGAAAAGATTTGTCTGGTGTATGAGGCAGTGAGAAGACATGTCTGGAGTAAGAGGGAGCGGGATGACGTATTTGTTGCATAAGAGAGGGAGAAGACATGTCTGATGGATGAGGGAGAGATAAGACATGTCTGGTTTATGAGGGAGCGGGATGACATGTCTGGTATCTGAGGGAGAGCTGATGTGTCTGTTGTATGAGGGATTGAGAAGACGTGTCTGGTGTATGAGGGAGATAGATGTATCTGATGTATGACGGAGTGACGAGACATGTCTGTTGTATAAGGGAGAGAGAAGATGTCTGGTGTATGAAGGAGAGAGAAGACATGTCTGGTGTATGAAGGAGAGAGAAGACATGTCTGGTGTATGAGTGAGCGAGCAGACTTGTCTGGTGTATGAGGTAGAGAGAAGATGTGTCTGGTGTATGAGGGATTGAGGTGACGTGTCTGGTGTACGAGGGAGTGAGGAGACATGTCTGGTATATGAGGGACCAAGAATACATGTCTGATGTATCAAGGAGAGAGCTGAAGTGTCTGGTGTACGGGGGAGCAAGAAGACATGTCTGGGGTATGAGGGAGCGGGATGACATGTCTGGTATCTGAGGGAGAGCTGATGTGTCTGGTGTATAAAGGAGAGAGAAGACATGTCTGGTGTATGAGGGAGATAGGTGTGTTTGGTTATGAGGGATATAGGTGTGTTTGGTGTATGAGGGAGATAGGTGTGTTTGTTGTATAAGAAAGGGAGAGGGCATGTCTGATGTATAAGAATGAGAAGAAATGTCTGGTGTAACGACGGAGCCAGCTGACGTGTCTCGTGTACGAGGAAGATAACTGAAATGTCTGTTCTATTAAGGAGAGAGACACCAGACACGTCTTCTCTCCCCCTCATACACAGACACGTCTGGTCTATGAGGGAGCAAGAAGGCATGTGTGATGTATGAGGGGAGCGATCTGAAGTATCTGGTGTATAAAGCAGAGAGAAGACATGAGTGGTCTGTGAGGGATTGAGCAGACGTTTCTGGTGTATGAGGGAGATAGATGTGTCTAATGTATGACGGAGTGAGAAGACATGTCTGTTGTATAAGAGAGGGAGGAGACGTGTCTGGTGTATGAGGGAGAGAGAAGACTTGTCTGGTGTATAAGTTAGAGAACTCACATGTCTGGTGTATAAAAGAATGAGAATACTTGTCTGGTGTATGAGGGAGAGAGTTGGAGTGTCTGGTTTATAAAAAAGATAGACGACATGCCTGATGTATGAGAAAGAAGTAAGATTTGTCTGGTGTATGAGGCAGTGAGAAGACATGTCTGGAGTAAGAGGGAGCGGGATGACATATTTGTTGTATAAGAGAGGGAGAAGACATGTCTGGTGGATGAGGGAGTGAGAAGACATGTCTGCTGTATGAAGGAGTGAGAAGACATGTCTGGTGTATGAAGGAGTGAGAAGACATGTCTGGTGTATGAGGGAGCTAAAAGATGTATGTGGGGTATGAGGGAGCGGGATGGCGTGTCTGTTGTGTTAAAGAGGAAGAAGACATGTCTGCTGTATGATGGAGACAGAAGACGTGTCTGGTGTTTGGTGGGGAGAGAAGGCATGTCTGGTGTATGAGGGAAAGAGAAGACGTGTCTGGTGTATGAGGGAGAGGTAAGACGTGTCTCGTGCATGAAGGAGAGGGAAGAAGTGTCTCGTGTATGAGGGAGAGGGAAGACATGTCTCATGTATGAGGGAGAGAGAAGACACGTCTAATGTATGAGGGAGAGAGAAGACGTGTATGAGGGAGCGAGATGACGTTTCTGTTGTATTAGAGTGGAAGAAGACATGTCTGGTGTATGAGGGAGCGAGATGACGTGTCTGGTGTGTGAGGGATCGAGGTGACATGTCTGTTGTATGAGAGAGGGAGAAGACATGTCTGGTGGATGAGGGAGGGAGAAGACATGTCTGGTGTATAAGAGAGGAAGAAGATGTGTCTGGTGTATGAGGGAGCGAAAAGACATGTCTGATGTTTGAGGAAGTGAACTGAAGTGTCTGGTGTATGAGGGAACGAGAAGACGTGTCTGGTGTAAGACGGAGATAAAAGATGTGTCTGGTGTCTGAGGGAGCAAGATGATGTCTGTTGTATAAGAAAGGGAAAAGACATATCTGGTGTATGAGGTAGCGAGCAGACGTGTCTGGGACTGAGGGACTGAGAAGCCGTGTCTGGTGTATGAGGGAGAGAGAAGTGGTGTCTGGTGTATGAGGGAGTGATCAGAAGTGTCTGGTTAAAGAAGGAGAGAGAAGACGTGTCTGGTTAATGAGGGGGATGGAAGACATGGCTGGTTAATGAGGGAGACAGAAGACGTGTCTGGTGTATGAGGAACTGAGAAGCTTTGTCTGGTGGATGAGGGAGCGAGAAGACAAGAATGATGTATGAGGGAGCAAGAAGACATGTCTGATGTATGTGGGAGCTGGCTGAAGTGTCTGATGTATGAGGGAGCGAGCTGAAGTGTCTGGTATATGAAGGAGCAAGATGACATGTCTGTATGAGTGAGTGAGGAGACATGTCTGGATTATGAGGGAATGAGAAGACATGTCTGGTTTATGAGGGAGTGAGAAGACATCTCTGGTGTATGAGGGAGAGAGATGATGTGTCTGGTGTATGAGGGAGTGAGAAGACATGTCTGATTCATTAGGGAGGAAGACAATGTGACAGAACCCTCCATCACTGGGGCCCCTGGAGAGGCCTGAGAGCCAGCCTCCTCCCTATCGACTATGGGCCCAGGCCTTGTAGAGACTTCTGTGTGTGGATATAGGGGTTCAGTCTGCTGATGTACCCCATGTTTTAGCACTCAGAGTCTCAGAACTGTAACGTCTGCTGGACATCCTGTGGTAGGAAGAAGGCTGATTGTCTTTGTATTGTTAATTGTATAGGTGTGAAGTGTTTCCCCTGTTATTGTGTGAGTTAGCCCTTGTCTTAAGACCCCCTGTAGGTATGACTAGGTGTCACTGCTGCATACCTAATTATCAATTACATAACAGGTAGCTGTTAATCCTGTGAGCTCCTGTTATCCCTGTGTCCTGGCCATTGTCTGTCTTAAGCCAATTATATGTCTATCGTCATTCCACGTCTACGTCCCCAGTTAATGTAATTATTTATGTCTCGTGACATCCTGTCCTTCCCCCGGATATTGTGTTGCAGGATTTAATCTAATTACTTCCTTCCTGCCATGGTAATTAGATCATGTGATATTTGTATTGCCCCTTTTCTACTTGTGTATATATACCTCTGTATTTGGCTTTAATAAATGAGTCCTGTTTTCACCTCAACATGAGTGTTGACTGATGTTTGGGGTGGGCTGTAGCCTCGCTGTGTAGCTAAGCTTCGGATAGCCACAGTGCCAATGCAGCTACGGTGCAGCTACGTCCCCCCTTCTATCTACAACGCTGGTTCTGCCCGGCGTTGAAGGGGTTACTTGTTGGTGTCCCGTCAGGAGGAAGCAACATTTGGCGGGAGTACCCAGTCGGGGTACAGGTCGGTCCCGTCACAGACAACATCTCTGGTGTGTGAGGGAGTAAGAAGACATGTCTGATATATGAGGGAGAAACACAACGTCTCTGGTGTATGTGGGAGCGAGACAACGTGTCTGGTGTATGAGGAAGTTAGAAGATGTGTCTGCTGAAGGAGGAAGATAGAAGACACGTCTGGTGTATGAGTGAAGGAGAAGACGTGTCTGGTGTATGAGGGAGTGAGGAGATGTGTCTGGTGTATGAGAGAGAGAGAGTACGTGTCTGGTGTATGAGGGAGTGAGGAGATGTGTCTGCTGTATGAGGGAGTGAGGAGATGTGTCTGGTGTATGCGAGAGGGAGAATACATGTCAGGTGTATGAGGGAGTGAGAAGACGTGTCTGTTGTATAAGAGAGGGCGAATACATGTCTGATATATGAGGGAGCAAAAAGACGTCTGGTGTATGTTGGAGCTTGATGACTTGTCTGTTATGTACGTGAACAACCATATGTGTCAGGTGTATGAGGGAGCAAGAAGACGTGTCTGGTGTATGAGGGAGTGATGAGATGTGTGGTGTATGAGGGAGCGAGAAGAGATGTCTGATGTATGAGGAAGAGAGAAGATGTGTCTTGTGGATGAGGGAGAGAGAAGACGTGTATGAGTCAGTGAGGAGACATGTCTGGGTTAAGAGGGAGTGAGAAGACATGTCTGATTTATGAGTGAGGAAGACAACGTCTCTGGTATATGAGGGAGTGATGAGATGTGTGGTGTATGAGGGAGCGAGATGAGATGTCTGGTGTATGAGGGAGAGAGAAGACGTGTCTGGTGTATGAGGGAGTGATGAGATGTGTGGTGTATGAGGGAGTGAGAAGAGATGTCTGGTGTATGAGGGAGATAGAAGACGTGTCTGGTGTATGAGGGATAGAGAAGACATGTCTGGTGTATGAAGGAGAGAGAAGACGTGTCTGGTGTATGAGGGAGAGAGAAGACGTGTCTGGTGTATGAGGGAGAGAGAAGACGTGTCTGGTGTATGAGGGAGAGAGAAGACGTGTCTGGTGTATGTGGGAGTTAGAAGGCGTGTCTGAGGAAGATAACATTGCATTGACAGTTTGTGTTCTGTAGGTATTTTTGGTTGAACCAAAACAACGGGACAATCCTAATGACCGAGAGACCTCCGCAGGGAACGTACAACCTCAATATTACGGTTTCTGACGGTGTGTGGCCAGATACCTTCTCTACTATCAAAATTTATGTACAAGAGATTGGAAGTGACGCCTTCCGCAGCTCGGTGTCTCTGAGACTCACAAGTAAGTAATAAGTGGTGCGGAGGGGTCTCAGGTAGATTCTTGTAGGACTCCGCTGGGACATTTGATGGGAAGACTGCCTGGTTTGACCATCATAGAGTTTGCACTAGATAAAGAAGTGATGTACAGGTCACCATAGCTACATATATATGTAACCATTTCCCTGGACTCCTGTACATTGTACCATAAAGACATTAAAATGATGTAGTATCCCTGCATAGGGATGGAAGGAAATGGTGGGACAGAAACTCTCTTGGCATTAAGTGACCCCTGTCCTACTCAGTGCGTGACCCCAATTCCCTTCCCCGCTCCTATCTGGGTAAATACGTTACTATCTCTGCTTCTCAGTCATAACTTTTTAACCCGCATTTTAGGCATTACAGCAGAGGAATTCATAGAGAAGGATGAGTTTGGAGTCAGCAGACGTGACCAGCTCCAGGCCGTCCTGGCAGACATGGCAGCTGCCCATCCCAGCCATATCCACATCTTCAGTGTGGTGAATGCAGAGGATAACGCGACCAGCGTGACATTTTCAGTATGCGGAGCTGCCTCCTGCCACAAACCCGAGATCTTACGGAGCTTATTGACAGCCCAGAGAGAGAAGGTAAGGACAGAGTGTTTATGGCGTTATTACTGAGTAAGAATAACGTCGGCTGTCTCTTAAAATTAATGATTTTACAAAACGCAGAATATTTATCAGTCTCATGATATCTAGATGTATCCGGTTTGTCTTTCAGAGTTTTGTGGAAATAATTCCCTTGATTTTGAATCTCTGAGGGTACAGCCGGGGGTTTATTACTTTATAACAAAAGTAAAGATCTAAGAGCGATCCGTTTTAATCATCTTTATCTGCATTTGTTGTGGGAGGGAGCTGGTCCTGGGGTGCCTAATGGCCACAGAACTGGGATGGTGTCTAGATAAGTTTTTGGTGCCGTCTTAACTGAGTTTGTTTGTATTCTTCTCAATGACAGATCCGATCAGTGCTGAAGGAAAGGAATTCCCAAGTATCCATTGATTTCTGTTCACGGATGGGCTGTTTGCAGGATGGCGGGTGCACAATCCATGGCGCAGTCAGCAGATCCCCGCCTCTCGTGGATTGAGGCAGCGCATCTATAGTCTCAATTCCCCAAGTCGGAAACGTGTCCTGCAGATGTCCGGTACAGAAATACTTTTACCAGAACTGTTATTCTCTGCCCCAAAACCCTTGCCTGAATGGTGGGACTTGCACGTCGACTCTTACCGGTTACAGGTAGGCAGATTCTCTGGACCATGTTCCTGTGTGACTTATCCCTTACATCACCAACTTCTTTGAAACTAAAGTATTTCCATTTGTCTTTCTAGGTGCCACTGTTTGACTTCGTTCCTTGGGCCATGCTCCCAGCAGACTCAGAGGTAACGGCTATGCATGGATTCATCCTATCGGCCACTGCTCGGACAGCCATATATCGCTGGAGTTCGTGAGCGACAGCACAGATGGATTATTACTACACAGCAGAGTGTCAAGAGACAGTAAGAACTTCATCGCAGTTTGTGAGTATCAGGAACGGGTGTAGTGTAGAGGAGCAGCATCAACTAGAGAGCAGAGGCAGAGATCCTTTTCTCCCTTATTTTATACTTAGGGTTATTAAGTGATTATATACCCCCGGTGCATCCTTTTGTTTCTTTAGGAGGAAGATAATGTTGTATGTTTCTTTTTGTACTTTAAGTGATTCAAACTGAGAAGAAATTGAAAACTAAACCACTTTTATTGAATGTCTACACAGTACAATACAGAGTCAAATCACAAGTCCAATGCAGAGAGTAACAAGTAAATCGCAAGTAACAAGGCAAAAAGTAACAAGTACAGTGCAATGAATTACAAATCACAAGGCAAGGAGTAACAAATACAATGAGTTAAAAATCAATGCAAAGAATCACAAGTACAGTGCAATGAGTTACAAATTACAAGGCATAGAGTTACAAATACAATTATGAAGTCACAAGTAACATGAAGTGAGAGTAATAGTAAATCTACATTGACAATCACAATTTAATTACATTCTTAGTCTGCGCCAGGTCCAGCCGCACTGCTGTTAATGTGGTTTTATTTCCATTCCCAAAAAGAGATTACGAGCGGCCGGCTCCTTCTCATCTTCAGACAAGACCTGACCACGCTGAGGCTCGGCTTTCGAGAGCAGGAGAACGTTAGACAGAACGGCATCGGATAGACCTGCGCCTAAAAGATAAAGTAGGTTAATTATCACATCGTGAGCCAGTAATTAAATATTCTCCTTTACTCACAGAAGTAGAATGAAGACAAATCTTTAAGAGCAGACAGAGCTGCATTATACTCAACTAACTGACCCTCAGCTAACTCTACATGGAACATATAACCAAGACAAGTCACACCAAATACACAACGACCCAAGTCGCACGCAGTCACATTTACTTAAAGGAAATGTCAACGTCGGGCAGTCAGGGAAGATTAATTACTGACTTCATTTACTTCAGTGCAGGGAGTTAGCCTGACTCTGGATCGCTGCCGCACAGCTTTGATAAATGAGACAGAGGGGATCGGAGGAAAGCTACTTACAGAGGATCGAACGAGTTGTGAAGTCCATGGAGTCATCATGCAGGACAGAAGGTACGGAGCACACGGACGGCTTGGGCTGGAGATCAGGGCTGACTTTACTGAAGTCACAGACAATAAACCGGGATTAATGCCTAGCGGCTGCTCCACTGCGTTTGTAGTCTACGTGGATGAAAAGAAAGGAAGTGTTGAAGAGTCATGACATAGTTTTTATGCATGTTTAATATCTGCAGTAGTAAAGCCCCACACCACGTGTTACTGTGACCCGTGTCTGATATGCATGCCATTCTCTGCAGGTTTTGGGAGCCGGATACCATTCTGCAGCTCGGAGGCGTTAAGCAGTCATGTACTCGTTCCCACAATGTCCTTCCGCACAAACCCTTTAAAGGCCGTCTCCGCCACGTTGTTCTTAATAAGCAGGTAACGACTTTCTATCACGCAGAGCATCGCTTACCTCTTACCGCAGACGGCTGCTCTGTAGTGGACGTGGGAGCTGCGGATGGATCCGGTAAACTGGATCAGCTTCGGTACTTTGGGGGTCTCTGAGCAGAGGGATGCGGTATGACCAGATGGGTTAGCAGGATAGTCCCGGCTGGTATCATGTAGGACAGAGGTTGGTAATGATTCCTATAAGACACAAATACATTAGAAAGTTCTTTGATTAGTAATGTGTATTATTACCAATATTCACAAACATACAACTCGCAGATATGCAGCCAAACTGTGTGAGGAGCCGGGTCAATAGACATTCTAAGGGTAACAAAGGGTAACTGAACCATAAGAACGTAACAGGTAGGTCCGTATCAAAGCTTTCCACCGAGTTATCTGAGCTACTTTGTGCTGACCTGCAGAATGATATCTAATAATTTTCTTGATGCAGTGTGTGTTTCCTTTAACACAGGTGTATGATCTAGCAGCCCCACTGGAGGCTATTAATAGCTCCCCAGGCTGTGCAAGGAAGGGTACAGCTTGCTCATCACCTGTACCCTGCGACTTTCCTTGCGTCAGTGACCCCTGGACCCCCAGCTGTGATTGCCTACCCGCTCACCAGGACAGCAGAAAAGGTACAGACTTGGCTTACACCGATGGGCTCACGGGTAATAACGCTACAAGAACATTAAAAAGAGACAAACCTGAATTAATGGTTCCACCACCTCGCTGATATCAGAATGTCTCCCACTATAAAGTGTGTTTTATATTAAGCCAAGTAGAAGTAGTGCTATTTTTCATGCCAATATTTATGTTATATTAAAGAGACTCACCTGAACCGGGACATCTTTGTGAATGCGCAGAGTATAGTGTAGATTATTGGAAAATGGGGAGTCGAGGTGCGATCATCAAGGAATCCATTTGAATGTTTGTGGCCAAAGCTCCACCAGAAAGGACTCTTCATACATCACATCTGAACACTCTGCCACCGCCTGGTGCTCTGCTGGGCGATCATTTCTGTATCATAGTGAATAGCGTAATCCGCATTATATACTCATCCTTTTGCAGATGTCCACAAACTTCTTCCATCCTGGAGGCCACATCCGGTACCTGCTCACTCATTCTCTCCATCCGCAGCGGACACATTTTCAGGCAACGTTAAGAACACGCAACGCCGACAGCGTCATCCTGCGTTTGTCTTCTAAGGACCGGAGCGAATCCATCCACCTGCAGGTACCAAACACAGCATGAAGTCCATACCTTGACACGCGTCATGCTGCACGTTGGGTAGAGTCGCGTCCACATCTGAAGCTCCCGATTCAGAGCAGCCGGTAGATGGGACAGCTTTAGGGTCATTGTATTTCAGCCTGTAGATCATAGCGATGGTTCAGCATGACCCGGGGATCTAACGGCACCGTTTGTTTTGTCGAGGTGAGGCATGGGCTTCTAACAGTCTGCTACAATCTCGGTGATGGTCCCAACACAGTCACACTTCCCGACCATAAAATAGACACTGGAGAGTGGAATGACGTTGGCTTGGAAAGGATGCAGAACGAGTTCACGCTTCGCTTTAATGGAGGAGGGGAGCACAGAGATAACAGCAGCTCACGGGACCTACAAAGAAATTAAAGTCGATCCGAGAGGCGCGATTCTGGGAAGCATCAACCAGTCGGGTTATCAAGGTAAAAAAACAAGTTACTGATAATAAGATAAGCGTTTACGCTTTCACAGCAATGGGCTTCAA
Source organism: Spea hammondii (assembly GCA_029215755.1). NCBI lineage: Eukaryota > Metazoa > Chordata > Amphibia > Anura > Pelobatidae > Spea > Spea hammondii. Next base: position 44,405 of record JARDYJ010000013.1, on the reverse strand, counting down.
TAAAACTGAAAGCAATTCTAGTGAATGTAAGAGTAGAAGCCGTCTGTAAATCCATGGGGTATAAAGACTCTCCCTGCCCGCCATTCCCTGGAATACACCATACGATGCTGAATTCTCACTGTCCCATCATGCGCTGATCTCCAATTCCTTCTGTGTAATCAGGATGCATAAAGAACGTGAGACTGAACGGCTGCCGCCTGCCCATGGAGAACACGACAGCCTCGCTGGTGTCCGTTATAAGCCGGGAAGGAGCGACCGAAGGCTGCGTCTCAGACGTCTGTAGCAGCAGCCCCTGCAGCCGCCGCTTTGTCTGCGTTGATCTATGGATGAACCATGAATGCAGGTATCACCCAACACGTGCTGGGGTCACAAGACTTCAGAAGACAGAGCTTTGGGAAATTACCTTGTGCTTTCTAAGCATTCCCAGTTAAGCTGCACTCCATACACCGCATTCACTCCACTCGATTGTTAAAGCACCACTCCCATGTGTCGAGGGATAATGAGAATCGTTGTCCTGTATGAAAGAAAAACATTTTGAAACACTTTACATGATTTTGTTTTACTGGCTTAAAATGTATCTGATCTTCCGCTGTTATGGTAGATTTAACCCCTTCTCTCCCTGTAACTCAACAGGTGCCCCCCCGGATACCTGCTTACAGAGAACGGCACAGAGGCTCACTGCGTCTACACGGTATGTGCCAGCCACCCCTGCAAACACGGCACGTGCCACACTCGCCAGCCCAATTCACCCACCTCTGCGCAGAGGGGTACGTCGGGAGAGGATGTCACGTCTTCAGCCCCGGACTCTGGATCAGCAATCTTTATATCATCTTGATTTGCCTCCTGACGATCATACGTAAATTTAACACACAGTCTCCCTCATTACCTCCCATGTAACCCGGGAGGGGGGGCGCTCACCGGATCGGTCATTCATTAACCCAAGGGCATTGGTTTATACAGCGCTGGAAGTCCTACCAAGGGTGGATCGGGGCAAGTTAAGATTGGTAGCAACCCTGTTATTCATGATGGATCAAGAAAAAGCATTAAAATATAAAAAATATTCAGTACCTTGCATGCTTCAAGAGGATAATTCTTGTGTCTCCATTCGCAGCGCTGATCGCCGGAATTCTGTTGTGGTCTCGCTGCAAGAGGAGTAAGACCATAAACCAAGGAGTTTATCACGGATCTGGGCATAGCCAGGACCTTGAGGACACCAGAAAAAACATCTTCCATTACAACGAAGACCACGTGAGTAAAGCGTTTGTGGGATACAATGTTACGTTTTTTATATGTAGTTTGTAGCAAGTTTAAGACTTTGGTCCACTCACCAGCTGCTGCTGATCCTGGAATTCTGATACAATCCGTACTCCATACGCCTTAAGCCGCTTCATACACAGCTGAAAAGTTAAAGGGATAAAGGCCTTGTGTAACGAGATGGAATGTTTTAATTACCCAAATCACACTCAAAATACATTTATGGGGGGGGGGGGGATTTTCCATTTTCTGCAGTAGTAGCTCTGACTCCGGACAGAGTAGGGAAGCCTACATCCAGCAAGCGCTTTCATGCGACAGCTTAAAGGTCTATCACGTGGAAGGAGACGGCTCCCCGGCGGGCAGCCTCAGCACGCTGGCGTCATCCGGAGCCGAGGGGGACATGGAGTACGAGGAGGAGATGAGACGGTGGGGGCCAAAGTTTGTGACTCTCTCTAAACTCTACTCTTACACGGCCGCCGAGGATCTGCAGTGAAAGAGCGATGATCGGGAGAGACATCCTTTGTTTTTGGCAGAGACTTGCAGTGATAACATTGAGGATTGTGCAGCCAAAGCAACAATGGTTTGATCGGGAGAAGCTGCAGAAATAAAGGAGAGAAACCAGACCAAAGAGCTTACAGTCTAACCCGTGGTATCCCCTCGCTCACCTTGGGACGGAGTCCGCCGAGTCTGAAGATGTCCGGAACAGCAGCAAACAGGTCTGCAACCCTAGAGCCGGGACAAGAAGCTTGCATTAGTTCTCTAGTTACCCTTTATACCCCCGCGTGACTCCAATTAACATCTGATCACCGCACCCCTATCAAAGCTTTAACGACTCCATTTAACGAGCTCCACCCCGGACTGGGATTCCATTTCCTTACGAGGGCCCAATAAGGATACAGGATTTATTTCATTTTAACATTACGGGGCTCACTCGGCCCCCCCACGTGACCCCCCCCCCCCCGTTCATGCCTTACCGCCGGCATGCATTTACCTGTGCCAAAGCCCCAGCTCCCTCTTCTGTTTTCACCTTTAAAGTTTGAAATAAACTCAGTAAAACAATTATTCGGCTCTTTGTCCTCAGTTTGTAGTAAAACATTGTCAGGGGCCGGCGATTAAAACAAAATATGGAGACAATTGGAGGCCAGCCCAATACTTCATGAGGCCATTTTTGCTGCACGTGGTGAGTTCCACCCCAATATTTGTTTTATATAGCGCCATCACATTTAGTAGCGCTGTACAACGGCTAGACGGTATAAGCCGTATGTAACATAATTTGACTTAAAACACAGGTGAGGAGGGCCCGCTTGTGTTCATAGGGGGCAAACCCTGCATTTTCAAACACATTATTTCAAATAAAAGATATATATAGAAAACCGCTTCTAACAGGATTATGGCCCACGAGAGCTCCTGTATACTGCGAAAGAGCATCTAAAAGTATGAAGTTAACCATTTAAGTGTAACCAAACTACTGAAAAACTTATGTAAAACAAAGAAATCACTTTCACAGTATTAACAAACACGCAAATAAACTCCACAACAAACTATGCACACCCCGACCATGCGAGACACTCTGTGACTGAAAGAAACGATCTCTGCTTCTGGAGGATAGATCTAGAGGGCTGCATTCATTTCAAAATCACAGAATTCACAAACCTTTGCCGGTCCTTCTCCAAGCTCAAGACCAGAGAATCAGCTCCACAGGACCAACACGCAGCACCAAGAAACACAAAGTTCTGGCAAGAAGACTGGAGAAACGCCCGGGTTAAATAGACTTTTGATTGATTGAGGAAATGAGGTGCAGGTGTGAGTCAGGAGCAGGCAGCCATCTTATGTCCATGGAGAGGTAAATAGCACAAAATATAGCAAAATATATGTAGATATAGCTTGTTTCATGGCAAAACAGCAAAAAGTCTAGTTGTCTTGCGGCGTAATGGTGATTCTATTCCTGGTAAATATATATTATTATAGCGGCTGCGCGTATATCTAAGTCTTCAGAGTAGGTGAATTTGAGTTTATCTATTATGGACGAATGCACTTAGGATGTAGAAATAGTGAGGCAAACTATAGCATTGGGAATGCCGTTCTGCCAGTGACAGCAGACGAGAGGGATTTAGAGTAATAATTACTGATGATTAAAGGTAAGCAGACAATGCCGTAAAGCGCTGGAAAAAGCAAGCAGGGTGCTGGGTTGTTGGTAGCAGGAAGAGTTTCTGCCTTGTATTGTAAATTATAAATCATCCAAAATGTTATACAAGGAAACATGCTTCTCTACTTATATATTTTGTGCTGTTTCAATAGCATGAGCATCCCGCCATCGTGTACTATTCACCATACTTCAATGGGCCCATCAGGAAATACTACTTTACAGAAAGGGTAGTGGATGCATGCAATCACCTTACAGCAGAAGTGGTAGATGTTAATACAGTGAAGACATTTAAGCAAGCATGGGATAGGCATAGGGCTAAGCTAGATATAGGATAAGGCCAGATACTAAGGAAAGGATTCAGAGGTTGGGCAGACCGGATGGGCCGAATGCTTCTTATCTGCCGTCACTTTCTATGTTTAACACAGGCAGGCAGAAGGGACCCTTGCGCTCTCTCGGAAACTTTACTAAAGAAGCCAGTCGACGTTGGGTGCTCGTTGACTCTTACTATTAGGTCCCTCAACATTGACATTGACGGCTCACTGAGTGTCACCCCGTGGCTGCAGCATGTATGTGTTATAACGGCTCGCTGAGTGTCACCCCGTGGCTGCAGCATGTATGTGTTATAACGGCTCGCTGAGTGTCACCCCGTGGCTGCAGCATGTATGTGTTATAACGGCTCGCTGAGTGTCACCCCGTGGCTGCAGCATGTATGTGTTATAACCCGAATGAGCTCATCCCTAAAAAATACTTATACTCAAACTCACAAAACATAACACACACCGAGACAGATGCTCTAATGAGATTGGAACCTGTAACTTTCCGCACGGCGAGTAATGCAACTTACCTGCGCGCCACACTTCCAATGAATGGATTTGCTCGTCCGTAATACAAATACTCAAATTCGCCCAATCTGAAAACATAATTTTACGTACAGGGCTCAACGGGATTAGAACCAGGACCAACCTGCATGGGATGTAACAAACACTGCCGCTGCGCCACCCTTGCAACAGACAAAGCTGCTCGTCCGTAATACAAATACTCAAATTCGCCCCCCCCCGAAACCATAATTCTACACACTAAGCAGTTAGACACACTAAGCAATAGGTAGTGCACCTTTTAGATTGTGTGCATTATGTTAGATGGTATAAGTATTGGTGCATCACACGCAGGCGTCATTTGTTCATGGCGACGAAGAGCATTCAATCATCCGATGGCGTAATGGTTAGGTGCACTGCCTGCCATATGTTGCGGTCCCGGTTCGATTCCCTGTAGCTCTGTGGGGAGCATCCAGCCATGCGGTGGTTTGAAGGTTTGGTGTGTTGTGTACTCGATGCTGCGGTCCCAGTCTGGTTTCCCTTGAAGGTTTGGTGTGTTGCCTGCGAGATGATGCGCTGATAGCTTGCTTCCGTGTGGCTCGGTACAGCTACTGACAATGTCTCTGTGCGTGCAGCGGTCTTACCCTGGAAAAAAATAGTGCGCTGCTGTATTATTATTATTTTTTTTAGCATTTATAGAAAAAAAGCATAAAAGGTGTTGTGTACTACCGACTGGCTCTAACCCCCAATCATCCTGACCCGCACATACGCACAGCACTTTCGCACACCACCGAACATACTCATACGTCTTACACACCGCACCGAACATACCCATACGCCTTACACACCGCACCGACCATACCGCACCGCAACCACTTGCCAGGCCTCACGGGGATTAGAGCCAGAAACCAAACCGCTTGGTAAGTAAGTACACTTGACACCTGCGCCACCCTTGTGGCAGACTGAATTTGCTCGTCCGTAATACTTATACTCAAATTCACAGAGTCTAAAAACATAACTTAATGTCTCTAGTCGCTGGACTTCCTGGGACTCGAACCCAGAACTCACAGCACAGTGTGCGATACACGCATCACACGCGCCACCTTCGAGATGGAGAAGAGCTGCTCATCCCTAATACAAATACACAAATTCACCCACTGGAAAAACATAATGTTACAAATATCCAACCTTACACGCAGGCCGCACAGGGATTAGAGCCAGGAGCCTCACGCATGGTGAGCGATACACCTAACACACGTGCCACGCACACGGCTGGATGGCCACCCTCGTCCCATCCCCATATACTCAAATTTACCTACTCCAAAAAACATAAAATCATATGTTATACAGGAATCACAGAGATTAGAACCAGGGGCCAGGAGCACGGTGATGAACACAGCTAAGACATGCGCCACCAGTACCATGGGGGAAAAGGGCCTTGTCTGTTATACAAATACTCAGATTCACCGACTCTGAAAACATAACATTAGTCTATATACAGGATACATGGAGAATAGAACCTGCATCCACTTGTATGGGGGGGGGGGGGGTAACGCACCAAACACCTAGACCACCATCTCAACTGAGTCAGGTGGTTTGCCAGTTCCACAAATACTCTGATGTACCCGCTCTAAAAGATTAAAAATAAAATCATACAGCAGACCGGCGGGTGAGAACCAGCAGCCAACCACACGTTAGGCAATTCACTTAACCATCACGCCATTCCATTACAGGAGATGGGCACCCACCGGCTCCACATGTACTAATATCTCCCGACTCTAAAAACATTAGAAATAAATTAGCCACGAAGCGAAGTGGGTTAGAAGCACTATACAGTTACCTACGGGAGCAAAGCGGGTTCGAACCAGAAACCAATCGCAGTTTAGGCGATTCACCTAACCGTTACGCCACACCACGACATGGCGTTGGCCGCCCACCTGCTCTACATTTACTCATACGGACCCCCTCTAAAAACATAAGAAGAACATGCAGACGCGCTACACACGTAGATCCAGCTTTCATGGAGATTAGAACCAAAATACTTTTATATGGTTAGTAATGCATACGATGTCTGCCTGCTCCACATATAATCATATGCACCAAGTATAAAATGATACAAATACACAGATCCACTATAACGATTAGACTTGGGCACCAGGGAGCTCTTCGTGTTCGTCTTCAGGGGGGAAAAAATCTTCGTAACCCCTGCTACGCAGCCGGGAGAAAACGAAGATGAAACAAGCACGAAGAATGTCCACGAATATTCGCCCGAAAAGAAGACAGGAACGGGCGAATATTCGCAGACATTCTTCGTGCTCGTTTCATCTTCGTTTTCTCCCGGCTGCGTAGCAGGGGTTAATACGGGGTTAAGAACACATCGGAGCCGCAGCAGCAGATGCGTTCGCGCCGTGAAGGTACGTGCGTGCGACTCTATTGGTCCCCGGAAGGGCGCTGGTCTGGCATCAACAAATGAATTATTTAATTTTATTTTAAAGTTATATGTATTGTTTACTTTATTATATTTATTTAATGTTGTAGTGCTACCCTACCCAGCTATACCTACCTACGTGCACTAGTATACCTAGTTTAGCTAAATTTGATGGGACAGAACTGGAAAAAAGCAGGACTGTCCACAAAAATGTTGGGTGTGTTGGCAGGTATGCGAATGGAAAAATGTGGGACAAGAACTAAAAAATAGCTTAGGGTTAATGTACGGTTATGTTTAAGATTATTAGCAGTGCACTGTTTTGGTTAAAGATGTATTATGTCTAAATAAGAAGCTTGCATTAGTTCTCTAGTTACCCTTTATATAAGTTTGGTTCCGCCCCCTGTTTGAAGGTTACGTTTAGAATGTTCCGGGTCCCCGTGCAGACGATTACTCTGGCTCTGCCGCCCCACACAAACGTAAGGAAAACATCTTGTAACAAACAACTACCGATAGTTTAATTAGAGATTGTTTATGTGCAAGTGCAAACAAATACAGTAATATATTAAACACCGGTAACAGTGCAATGTCTGTAACAAAACTTGGGCCTTCCGCACTCCCTAGCATGCAATCACTCCCTCTGCTCCCACACCAAAAACAATTAAATATTTGCCACACTGGCTGAGTGAAGACTGAGAGTTAATGCAGTCTTCCATCGTTCTGACCATACTGTAACGTTGGGAGGTCCTCTCCCCCATAATCATCCCCAGAGTCCCTTTCTCCCCTCATTCACTAAGCTGCACCTCTCTTTTTCCTCCCTCCTTACATTTCAGGGATAGCTCAAATAAACATTGCGGTGTTGGTGTGTGTGTATGTGTTTGAGTGGCTGTGTAAGTCAGGAATCATGGAAAGTATAAAACAGTCGACAGGACACCTGACTTTTATGCCGCTACAAAAAATATTTGCTCTAAAAATATAAGACAAAATACTTTTGTGAACTGTGTATAGGTTAGAGTGGCTGTGTTCATATTTACACAACCACACGGTACAAGAGCCCTTAGGTAGGGAACCAGAAACCTTGTCCTTTGTAGGCATCGCTCCTAACCACAATGCCACAATGCTGTTATGTACAAAAGGTTGCTGGTTCAATTCCCATGAGCCCTAACAGTAGCGGTGTCCGTGGTGGGGGGTCGGCATTAGGTTGAGCGTATGAGTCGGTGTGGTTGTGTATGAGTATGTTTGTGACGGCGTGTTTGTGTATGTCAGGACTCATGGGAAATGAATCACGAGATAAGGCACCTGTTTTTATGCCGTTATCTAAAGATATTTTGTGCTGAAAAAAAAAGAATTGGTGCATACAGCTAATTATATATTTACACAGCAGTTTTTTTTTTTCAAACACAACCATGAGGAATCAAACCAACAACCTTGAGCATCATAGGCAGCCCACTTAACCATCACACCACGAAGTTCTTACAGACAATCACTCTCCCCGTGGATATATAATGCCTGCCTGCCTGTGCCTGCATCACGGACGTGGTATATAAATGTGAAACAGAAACGTCTGCATCACTGCTGTGTGGTGTAATGGTAACCTATCAACCTTCCATCCAAAGGGCTGCCGGTTCTAATCCAAGCGCGGTGAAAAGCTTTATTAGTAAGAGATATGTCCTTTTTTTTATTTATATTACAAAAAACCTTGCATTTAATAAATGGATTGCAAAGAGCCGGGTGAATTTGTGATTAGGAAGTGAAGTTCATATTCTGGAAATATAACGGATGGTAGACGTTGCTTACAGTCAGGATGGGTATTTTTTACACTGTGATGTGAGGGATGTCAATGTTGAGGGACCTAATAGTAAGAGTCAACGAGCACCCAACGTCGACTGGCTTCTTTAGTAAAGTTTCCGAGAGAGCGCAAGGGTCCCTTCTGCCTGCCTGTGTTAAACATAGAAAGTGACGGCAGATAAGAAGCATTCGGCCCATCCGGTCTGCCCAACCTCTGAATCCTTTCCTTAGTATCTGGCCTTATCCTATATCTAGCTTAGCCCTATGCCTATCCCATGCTTGCTTAAATGTCTTCACTGTATTAACATCTACCACTTCTGCTGTAAGGTGATTGCATGCATCCACTACCCTTTCTGTAAAGTAGTATTTCCTGATGGGCCCATTGAAGTATGGTGAATAGTACACGATGGCGGGATGCTCATGCTATTGAAACAGCACAAAATATATAAGTAGAGAAGCATGTTTCCTTGTATAACATTTTGGATGATTTATAATTTACAATACAAGGCAGAAACTCTTCCTGCTACCAACAACCCAGCACCCTGCTTGCTTTTTCCAGCGCTTTACGGCATTGTCTGCTTACCTTTAATCATCAGTAATTATTACTCTAAATCCCTCTCGTCTGCTGTCACTGGCAGAACGGCATTCCCAATGCTATAGTTTGCCTCACTATTTCTACATCCCAAGTGCATTCGCCCATAATAGATAAACTCAAATTCACCTACTCTGAAGACTTAGATATACGCGCAGCCGCTATAATAATATATATTTACCAGGAATAGAATCACCATTACGCCGCAAGACAACTAGACTTTTTGCTGTTTTGCCACGAGACAGCTATATCTACATATATTTTGCTATATTTTGTACTATTTACCTCTCCATGGACATAAGATGGCTGCCTGCTCCTGACTCACACCTGCACCTCATTTCCTCAATCAATCAAGAGTCTATTTAACCCGGGCGTTTCTCCAGTCTTCTTGCCAGAACTTTGTGTTTCTTGGCGCTGCGTGTTGGTCCTGTGGAGCTGATTCTCTGGTCTTGAGCTTGGAGAAGGACCGGCAAAGGTTTGTGAATTCTGTGATTTTGAAATGAATGCAGCCCTCTAGATCTACCCTCCAGAAGCAGAGATCGTTTCTTTCAGTCACAGAGTGTCTCGCATGGTCGGGGTGTGCATAGTTTGTTGTGGAGTTTATTTGCGTGTTTGTTAATACTGTGAAAGTAATTTCTTTGTTTTACATAAGTTTTTCAGTAGTTTGGTTACACTTAAATGGTTAACTTCATACTTTTAGATGCTCTTTCGCAGTATACAGGAGCTCTCGTGGGCCATAATCCTGTTAGAAGCGGTTTTCTATATATATCTTTTATTTGAAATAATGTTTGAAAATGCAGGGTTTGCCCCCTATGAACACAAGCGGGCCCTCCTCACCTGTGTTTGAAGTCAAATTTATGTTACTTACGGCTTATACCCTGTCTAGCCATTGTACAGCGCTACTAAATATGATGGCGCTATATAAAACAAATATTGGGGCTGGAACTTACCATGTGCAGCAAAAATGGCCTCATGAAGTTTTGGGCTGGCCTCCAATTGTTTCCATATTTTGTTTTAATCGCCGGCCCCTGACAATGTTTTACTACAAATTGAGGTCAAAGAGCCGAATGATTGTTTTACTGAGTTTATTTAAATCTTTAAAGGGTGAAAGCAGGAGCTGGGGCTTTGGCACAGGTGAATGCATGCCGGCGGTAAGGCATGAACGGGGGGGGTCACGTGGGTGGGCCGAGTGAGCCCCGTAATGTTAAAATGAAATAAATCCTGTATCCTTATTGGGCCCTCGTAAGGAAATGGAATCCCAGTCCGGGGTGGAGCTCGTTAAATGGAGTCGTTAAAGCTTTGATAGGGGTGCGGTGATCAGATGTTAATTGGAGTCACGCGGGGGTATAAAGGGTAACTAGAGAACTAATGCAAGCTTCTTGTCCCGGCTCTAGGTTTGCAGATCTGTTTGCTGCTGTTCTGGACATCTTCAGACTCGGCGGACTCCGTCCCAAGGTGAGCGAGGGGATACCACGGGTTAGACTGTAAGCTCTTTGGTCTGGTTTCTCTCCTTTATTTCTGCAGCTTCCCCCGATCAAACCATTGTTGCTTTGGCTGCACAATCCTCAATGTTATCACCGCAATTCTCTGCCAAAAGCACAGGATGTCTTTCCCGATCATCGCTCTTTCACTGCAGATCCTCGGCGGCCGTGTAAGAGTAGAGTTTAGAGAGAGTCACAAACTTTGGCCCCCACCGTCTCATCTCCTCCTCTTACTCCACGTCCCCCTCGGCTCCGGACGACGCCAGCGTGCTGAGGCTGCCCGCCGGGGAGCCGTCTCCTTCCACGTGATAGACCTTTAAGCTGTCGCATGAAAGCGCTTGCTGGATGTAGGCAGCTTCTTGGAACACATCGTCGAAGTATCGGCTGAAATCTCCGCTGGTAAAAGAACCGCTCCGCTCCGACGCGGGGTACTTTGACGGCTCCTTCAGGCTGACAGACGTCTCGTAATCGCAGCTTAAGGGACCGTTTCCATGAAGCCCCCCGGTCTTCCTGCAGAAAGTGTGCGCGGCGCTGCTCCGATCACACAGCTGGAGCTCTGTCCCGTTGAATGCGTCCTGCAGAGAACATTCACTCGAATTAAAACCGATTGGTTCGTTCATCTCAGCAAGTTGCCAAACGAGCATTCATCCAATTTAATCAGTCCTGCACCAAATCTGTGCTTGCTTACCCCCCATAAATGTATTTTGAGCGTGATTTGGGTAATTAAAACATTCCATCTCGTTACACAAGGCCTTTATCCCTTTAACTTTTCAGCTGTGTATGAAGCGGCTTAAGGCGTATGGAGTACGGATTGTATCAGAATTCCAGGATCAGCAGCAGCTGGTGAGTGGACCAAAGTCTTAAACTTGCTACAAACTACATATAAAAAACGTAACATTGTATCCCACAAACGCTTTACTCACGTGGTCTTCGTTGTAATGGAAGATGTTTTTTCTGGTGTCCTCAAGGTCCTGGCTATGCCCAGATCCGTGATAAACTCCTTGGTTTATGGTCTTCCTCCTCTTGCAGCGAGATCACAACAGAATTCCGGCGATCAGCGCTGCGAATGGAGACAAGAATTATCCTCTTGCAGCATGCAAGGTACCGAATATTTTTTATATTTTAATGCTTTTTCTTGATCCATCATGAATAACAGGGTTGCTACCAATCTTAACTTGCCCAGTTCAGTCTTGCGTTCTTGATGCATCCTGATTACACAGAAGGAATTGGAGATCAGAGCATGATGGGACAGTGAGAGTTCAGCATCGTATGGTGTATTCCAGGGAATGACGGGCAGGGAGAGTCTTTATACCCCATGGATTTACAGACGGCTTCTAATCTTACATTCACTAGAATTGCTTTCAGTTTTATTGAAGCCCATTGCTGTGAAAGTATAAACGCTTACTATCTAACAATTTTTTTTTTAACCTTGATAACCCGATTGGTTGATGCTTCCCAGAGTCACGCATCTCGAACTACTTTAATTTCTTTGTAGGTCCCGTGAGCTGCTGTCGTCTCTCTGTGCTCCCCTCCTCCATTAAAGCGAAGCGTGAACTCGTTCTGCATCCTTTCCAAGCCAACTTTGTTCCACTCTCCGAGATTGTAGCAGACTGTTAGAAGCCCATGCCTCACCTCGGCAAAACAAACGGTGCCGTTAGATCCCCGGGTCATGCTGAACCATCGGGTGCTGAAGCTCCGCTATGATCAACCGGCTGCTCTGAATCGGGAGCTTCAGATGTGGACGCGACTCTACCCAACGTGCAGCATGACGCGTGTCAAGGTATGGACTTCATGCTGTGTTTGGTACCTGCAGGTGGATGGATTCGCTCCGGTCCTTAGAAGACAAACGCAGGATGACGCTGTCGGCGTTGCGTGTTCTTAACGTTGCCTGAAAATGTGTCTGCTGCGGATGGAGAGAATGAGTGAGCAGGTACCGGATGTGGCCTCCAGGATGGAAGAAGTGTTCGTGGACATCTGCAAAAGGATGAGTATATAATGCGGATTACGCTATTCACTATGATACAGAAATGATCGCCCAGCAGAGCACCAGGCGGTGGCAGAGCGTTCAGATGTGATGTATGAAGAGTCCTGTCTGGCGGAGCTTTGGCCACAAACATTCGAATGGATTCCTTGATGATCGCACCTCGACTCCCCATTTTCCAATAATCTACACTATACTCTGCGCATTCACAAAGATGTCCCGGTTCAGGTGAGTCTCTTTAATATAACATAAATATTGGCATGAGAATGTTTTTTAATATAAAACCCATCTGTATATTGGGAGACATTGTGATATCAGCGAGGTGGTGGAACCATTAATTCAGGTTTGGGTCTCCTTTAATGTTCTTGTAGCGTTATTACCCGTGAGCGCATCGGTGTAAGACAAGTCTGTACCTTTTCCACAGTCCTGGTGAGCGGGTGGGCAATCACAGCTTGGGGTCACTGATGCAAGGAGAGTTGCAGGGTGCAGGTGATGAGCAAGCTGTACCCTTCCTCACACAGCCTGGGGAGCTATTAATGGCCTCCAGTGGGCTGCTAGGTAATACACCTGTGTTAAAGGAAACACACACCCCATAAAGAAAATTATTAGATATCATTCTGCCGGATCAGCACAAAGAAGCTCAGATAACTCGGTGGAAAGCTTTGATACGGACCTACCTGTTACGTTCTTACGGTTCAGTTACCCTTAGAATGTCTATTGACCCGGCTCCTCGTGCAGTATGGCTGCATATCTGCGAGTTGTATTTTATTGCTTCATCGCATTTGTCGAGTGTTCGTTGAATTAAAGTTGCCAAATTCTACCACGTTCCACCAGCAGGAGCCCCCTGTCTGCTACTAAATATTGGTAATACACGTTACTAATCAAAGAACTTTCTAATGTATTCATGTCTTATAGGAATCATTACCAACCTCTGAACTACATGATACCAGCCGGGACTATCCTGCTAACCCACCTGGTCATACCGCATCCCTCTGCTCAGAGACCCCCAAAGTACCGAAGCTGATCCAGTTTACCGGATCCATCCGCAGCTCCCACGTCCACTACAGAGCAGCCGTCTGCGGTAAGAGGTAAGCGATGCTCTGCGTGATAGAAAGTCGTTACCTGCTTATTAAGAACAACGTGGCGGAGACAGCCTTTAAAGGGTTTGTGCGGAAGGACATTGTGGGAACGAGTAGATGACTGCTTAACGCCTCCGAGCTGCAGAAGGGTATCCGGCTCCCAAAACCTGCAGAGAATGGCATGCATATCAGACACGGGTCACAGTAACACGTGGTGTGGGGCTTAACTACTGCAGATAATAAACATGCATAAAAATTGTCACGACTCTTCAACACCTCCTTTCTCTTAATCCATGCAGATTGCAACCAGAGTGCCGCAGCTGCTAGGCATTAATCCCGGTTTATTGTCTGTGACTTCAGTAAAGTCAGCCCTGATCTCCAGCCCAAGCCGTCCGTGTGCTCCGTACCTTCTGTCCTGCATGATGACTCCGTGGACTTCACAACTCGTTCGATCCTCTGTAAGTAGCTTTCCTCCGATCCCCTCTGTCTCATTTATCAAAGCTGTGCGGCAGCGATCCAGAGTCAGGCTGACTCCCTGCACCGAAGTAAATGAAGTCAGTAATTCATCTTCCCTGACTGTCCGACGTTGACATTTCCTTTAAGTAAATGTGACTGCGTGCGACTCGAATCGTTGTGTATTTGGTGTGATTTGTCTTGGTTATATGTTCCATGTAGAGTTAGCTGAGGGTCAGTTAGTTGAGTATAGTGCAGCTCTGTGTCTGCTCTTAAAGATTCGTCTTCATTCTACTTCTGTGAGTAAAGGAGAATATTTAAGCTTTCCTGTGGCTGCATTAATTACAGGTCTGGCTCACGATGTGACAATTAACTAACTTTACCTTTTAGGCGCAGGTCTATCCGATGCCGTTCTGTCTAACGTTCTGCTCTGGAAAGCCGAGCCTCAGCGGGGTCAGGTCTTGTCTGAAGATGAGAAGGAGCCGGCCGCTCGTAATCTCTTTGGGAATGGAAACAAAACCACATTAACAGCAGTGCGGCTGGACCCGGCGCAGACTAAGAATGTAATTCAACTGTGATTATTGTCAATGTAGATTTATTATTACTTTCACTTCATGTTACTCATGACTTCGTATTTGTTACTCTAGGCCTTGTCCTTTGTAACTCATTGCACGGTATCTGATTCTTTGCATTGTGATTTGTAACTCATTGCACTGTACTTGTTACTTTTTGCCTCGTGATTTACTCGTGCTTTACTCGTGATTTGTTACTCATTGCATTGGATTTGTTATTTGACTCTCTGTATTGCACTGTGTAGACATTCAATAAAAGTGGCTTAGTTCTCGATTTCTTCTCAGCTTGAATCTACTAAAGCACAAAAAGAAACATACGAAAATATCTTCCTAATAAAAAAGCTCAAAAGAAAACATTAGGGGTATATAATAACTATTTAATAACCATATGTAAAGTACATAATGTAAGGGAGAAAAGGTGGTCTGCCTCTACTCTCTAGTGGATGCTGCTCCTTCTCGCTACGCCCTTTCCTTATACTCACCAACTGGGATGAAGTTCTTACTGTCTCTTGACGCTCCGCTGTGTAGTAACCCATCTGTGCTGTCGCTTACGAACTCCAGCGATAGATGGCTGCCCGAGCAGCGGCCGATAGGATGAATCCATGCATAGCCGTTACCGTGAAATGTTCTCTGAGTCTGCTGGCAGCGTGGCCCAAGGAACGAAGTCAAACAGTGGCACCTAGAAAGAAAAATGGAAATATTTTAGTTTCAAAGGTAGACTGTCTGAAGTTGGTGATGTAAGGGATAAGTCACACGGGAACATGGTCCAGAGAATCTGCCTACCTGTAACCGGTGAGAGTCGCCATGCAAGTCCCACCATTCAGGCAAGGGTTTTAGGGCAGAGAATAACAGTTCTGGTAAAAGTATTTCTGTACCGGACATCTGCAGGACACATTTCCAACTTGGGTAATTGAAACTATAGATGCGCTACCTCCATCCACGAGAGGCGGGGATCTGCTGACTGCGCTATGGATTGTGCACCCGCCATCCTGCAAACAGCCCATCCGTGAACAGAAATCAATGGATACTTGGGAATTCCTTTCCTTCAGCACTGATCGGATCTGTCATTGAGAAGAATACAAACAAACTCAGTTAAGACGGCACCAAAAACTTATCTAGACACCATCCCAGTTCTGTGGCCATTAGGCACCCCAGGACCAGCTCCCTCCCACAACAAATGCAGATAAAGATGATTAAAACGCATCGCTCTTAGATCTTTACTTTTGTTATAAAGTAATAAACCCCCGGCTGTACCCTCAGAGATTCAAAATCAAGGGAATTATTTCCACAAAACTCTGAAAGACAAACCGGATACATCTAGATATCATGAGACTGATAAATATTCTGCGTTTTGTAATATCATTAATTTTAAGAGACAGCCGACGTTATTCTTACTCAGTAATAACGCCATAAACACTCTGTCCATACCTTCTCTCTCTGGGCTGTCAATAAGCTCCGTAAGATCTCGGGTTTGTGGCAGGAGGCAGCTCCGCATACTGAAAATGTCACGTCGGTCGCGTTATCCTCTTCGTTCACCACACTGAAGATGTGGATATGGCTGGGATGGGCAGCTGCCATGTCTGCCAGGACGGCCTGGAGCTGCTCACGTCTGCTGACTCCAAACTCATCCTTCTCTATGAATTCCTCTGCTGTAATGCCTAAAATGCGGGTTAAAAAGTTGTGGCTGAGAAGCAGAGATAGTAACGTATTTACCCAGAGAGGAGCAGGGAAGGGAATTGGGGTCACGCACTGAGTAGGACAGGGGTCACTTAATGCCAAGAGCGTTCCTGTCCCACCATTTCCTTCCATCCCTATGCAGGGATACTACATCATTTTAATGTCTTTATGGTACAATGTACAGGAGTCCAGGGAAATGGTTACGTATATATGTAGCTATGGTGACCTGTACATCACTTCTTTATCTAGTGCAAGCTCTATGATGGTCAAACCAGGCAGTCTTCCCATCAAATGTCCCAGCGGAGTCCTACAAGAATCTACCTGAGACCCCTCCGCACGACTTATTACTTACTTGTGAGTCTCAGAGACACCGAGCTGCGGAAGGCGTCACTTCCAATCTCTTGTACATAAATTTTGATAGTAGAGAAGGTATCTGGCCACACACCGTCAGAAACCGTAATAATGAAGTCGTACGTTCCCTGCGGAGGTCTCTCGGTCATTAGGATTGTCCCGTTGTTTTGGTTCAACCAAAAATACCTACAGAAAACAAACCGTTAATGCAATGTTATCTTCCTCAGACACGCCTTCTAACTCCCACAAACATCAGACACGTCTTCTCTCTCCCTCATACATCAGACACGTCTTCTCTCTCCCTCATACACCAGACACGTCTTCTCTCATACACCAGACACATCTCCTCACTCCCTCATACACCAGACACATCGTCTCTTTCTCATACACCAGACACATCTTCTCTCTTCCTCATACACCAGACGTGTCTTCTATCTTCCTCCTTCAGCAGACACATCTTCTAACTTCCTCATACACCAGACACGTTGTCTCGCTCCCACATACACCAAAGACGTTGTGTTTCTCCCTCATATATCAGACATGTCTTCTTACTCCCTCACACACCAGAGATGTTGTCTTCCTCCCTAATGAATCAGACATGTCTTCTCACTCCCTCATACACCAGACACATCATCTCTCTCCCTCATACACCAGAGATGTCTTCTCACTCCCTCATACACCAGACATGTCTTCTCATTCCCTCATAATCCAGACATGTCTCCTCACTCACTCATACAGACATGTCATCTTGCTCCCTCATATACCAGACACTTCAGCTCGCTCCCTCATCCACCAGACACTTCAGCCAGCTCCCTCATACATCAGACATGTCTTCTTGCTCCCTCATACATCATTCTTGTCTTCTCGCTCCCTCATCCACCAGACAAAGCTTCTCAGTTCCTCATACACCAGACACGTCTTCTGTCTCCCTCATTAACCAGCCATGTCTTCCATCTCCCTCATTAACCAGACACGTCTTCTCTCTCCTTCATTAACCAGACACTTCTGATCACTCCCTCATACACCAGAAACCACTTCTCTCTCCCTCATACACCAGACACGGCTTCTCAGTCCCTCAGTCCCAGACACGTCTGCTCGCTACCTCATACACCAGATATGTCTTTTCCCTTTCTTATACAACAGACGTCATCTCGCTCCCTCAGACACCAGACACATCTTTTATCTCCGTCATACACCAGACACGTCTTCTCGTTCCCTCATACACCAGACACTTCAGTTCACTTCCTCAAACATCAGACATGTCTTTTCGCTCCCTCTTACACCAGACACATCTTGCTCTCTTATACACCAGACATGTCTTCTCCCTCTCTCATACAACAGACATGTCACCTCGATCCCTCATACACTAGACACGTGATTTTTCAGTTGATCTGTGACGCCAATGCTGTGTTTCCTTGGGATATTTATTTACTTTATACCTGAAAATACACGGTGGAGGAAAAGAGAGATGCGTCACTGTGATGGAGGGGACAGAAGAACTCAGGGGGATTGCACAGGTAGCCTGAACACTTAAAAGCCAGTCCTGGTGACACCTGAAGCTGCCATTCTCCGGTGACCGTGACCAGCAGTGACTGACTGTGTGTGACTGCGTGTGTGTATGATGATGTGATTTTGCAGAGTCTATCGCAGTCCATGCGGTGTCAAGGTAAGGGGAAAATGGTCTGGTAGGTGCAGGATTAGGATCGGGATAAAATCCCTTCATGAGGCAGAGAGGTCAGGGTTAGGTTAAGGTGTAGATGCAGATGGCGGTCTGCTGCCGCTTTAGGCTTCATCCTTGATGGCAGCAGAGACTGGCAAGATGGCAACGGAGCCTGGGAGACAACAGCAGAGTCTGGGGACACTGACAGAAGGTGTCGGGGTGTGAGAAGACTGGCAGAAGGCTGCAGAGTCTGGTGAGCCTGGCAGAAAGCGGCGAAGACAGAAAAATGGCGGTGGAGTTTGCGGAGACAGGAAGGTGCCATCGCAGTCTGGGAGACGGCAGCAGAGACTGGGAGACGGCAGCAGAGACTGGGAGACGGCAGCAGAGACTGGGAGACTGGCTGACAGCTTAGAAGAACGGGAAATGGTAGTGGAGTCAGAGAAGACAGGAGTTGAGTCTGGGGAGACTGGCACAAGGCAGCAGAGTCTGGGGAGACTGGCAGATCGTAGGGGACTCTGAAGAGACCAGCAGAAGTTAGTGGAGCGTAGGGGGCTGTCAAACGGCAGCGACTCCTGGGAAACTGTTAGGCGTCAGCGGAGACGAGCAAATGGCAGAGAAGTCTGGGGAGACGGCAGCAGAGCCTGGGAGACGGCAGCAGGGCCTGGGAGACGGCAGCAGGGCCTGGGAGACGGCAGCAGGGCCTGGGAGACGGCAGCAGGGCCTGGGAGACGGCAGCAGGGCCTGGGAGACTGGCTGACAGCTGAGAAGACCGGGAAATGGTAGTGGAGTCAGAGAAGACAGTAGTTGAGTCTGGGGAGACTGGCACAAGGCAGCAGAGTCTGTGGAGACTGGCAGATCGTAGGGGACTCTGAAGAGACCGGCAGAAGTTAGTGGAGTGTAGGGAGACTGAGACGGTAGCGGAGAAGGGCCAATGGCACTGGAGTCTGAAGAGGCTGGCAAAAGGCAGCAGAGCGTAGGGGGCTGTCAAACGGCAGAGACTCCTGGAAAACTGTCAGCGGAGACGAGCAAATGGCAGAGAAGTCTGGGGAGACGGCAGCAGGGACTGGGAGACGGCAGCAGGGACTGGGAGACGGCAGCAGGGACAGCAGAGCATTAGAGTAGAGAAATAGCTCTTAGATTACGAGACCTCGGGAAAGCAAACATGCCATGTCTGATTGATATCGCGCTCAGTCGGTTCTGCTTTTTGTCCACAGGGTGGCAGCATATCACACATACAGCCTGCAGTGCAGACTTTCCGCCTGCAGATGGCACACATTTTTTTGAGCATTACCTTGAATACTGCGTCTGCGTGTGATTTTTCAGTTGATCTGTACCTCCAATGCTGTGTTTCCTTGGGATGTTTATTTACTTTATACCTGCAAATACACGGTGGAGGAAAAGAGAGATGCGTCACTGTGATGGAGGGGACAGAAGAACTCAGGGGGATTGCACAGGTAGCCTGAACACTTAAAAGCCAGTCCTGGTGACACCTGAAGCTGCCATTCTCCGGTGACCGTGACCAGCAGTGACTGACTGTGTGTGACTGCGTGTGTGTATGATGATGTGATTTTGCAGAGTCTATCGCAGTCCAATGCGGTGTCAAGGCACGGGGAAAATGGTCTGGTAGGTGCAGGATTAGGTTCGGGATAAAATCCCTTCATGAGGCAGAGAGGTCAGGGTTAGGTTAAGGTGTAGATGCAGATGGCTGTCTGCTGCAGCTTTAGGCTTCATCCTTGATGGCAGCAGAAACTGGCAAGATGGCAACGGAGCCTGGGAGACAACAGCAGAGTTTGGGGACACTGACAGAAGGCGGCGGGGTGTGAGAAGACTGGCAGAAGGCTGCAGAGTCTGGTGAGCCTGGCAGAAAGCGGCGAAGACAGAAAAATGGCGGTGGAGTTTGCAGAGACAGGAAGGTGCCATCGGAGTCTGGGAGACAGCAGCGGACACTGGCAAATGGGAGTGGAGTCTGGGGGAGACTGGCAGATGGCGGGGCAGACTAGCAAATGGCAATGCAGTCTGGGGTGCCGGCAGATGGCAGTAGAGTCTGACGAGACTGGCAAAAGATGGAGTGTGGGTAAACTGGAAGATGGCATCAGAGTCCAGGGAAAAGGCAGTGGAGACTGGCAAACGGCAGTGGATTCTGATGAGACAGGAAGATGGAGATGGAGTGTGGGGAGACTGCAAGGTGGCAGCGGAGAATGGAAAACAGCAGTGGAGTCTGGCAGATGGCAGCAGAGTTTTGGAAGACTGGCAAATGGCAGCAGAGTGTGTGTGTGTGTGTGTGGGGGGGACTCTCAGAGTGGAGCGGAGATGAGCCAGGGATTTTCTACTCACACAGCAATGCACGCGATCAGGAGCCATAACAGTTTTGTCTTCAAAGGTCTAGCACGGTGTCTGGATCCGGGAGACCATGTGATGAAAAAGGCTGATAACAGAAATAATACACAATGCAATGGTTAAACACATCAACACTTCCCTCTCTGGGTTGACTTTAAAGGAACACTTTAGGGCCTCACCAATAAAAATGCACATCAAAATACTTTGGGTAAGAGAATACATTTTAAATCACTTTCAAAGGAAGAAGAGAAAAAAAGCTGTGCTTGCCTACTGATGAAACTATACATCATACAGGGTTGACTCACAAATTGAACTATACACCCTACCGGGCTGGCTCCTTCATTAAAATATACACTATAGAGGGCTGGTTAAACTATGTTTTAGACAGGATTGGCTCACTAATTGAAATATACATCATACAGGGTACAATTTGTGCAAAAAAAAGAAATTCCTCTATAATTTTATAATTTACTGATTGATATTTAGCAGCTGTTCTTGCCGGTGTCCAGCTGCTCCCTGTTGGGGTAGATCCAGGTTCGATGGAAAATGAATGAGGAAAAAACGGTCTAAAAAGAATTAGATTCACCAAAACATTGTGATCCGCTAGGAAACAACGTAAAATATGAAGAATATTTTACACACACGCACCTGCAACATTGTGATGTCACTCACACAACACTCCTCCCTCCTGTTGTCATGTTGATTTTGTTACATGCACTCAGCATCTTCTTAAGGGTACCACTCACTGCCCTTCACTCACACTTCACACGAAGACGCCAAATGATAAATCACAGTCACACCATTAAAGCTGACATGTAATTACATAGTATGTCCACAGGACGGCGCCAAAGTATAACAAATTCCAACTTAATATTGTAAATGGTACCGTCATGCGCACAAGTGACCAGCAGGGGTCAGCATTTTCATGACATACAGTTATATAAGATAGATGGTATTTGGGCCTTGCTGCCCTCTGGTGGGGATGGATGATCTTTGCACCGAGAGAAGCTGCTGGTAAATGAAATAAATAGTGAGTGTTCATGCAGCATACAGATTATGGAAATAATGACGTCACGGGGTAAATCAGAACCCAATAAATATCAATGTATTCATAGGTTATCATGCAGTATATGGTGTAATATCATCTCTGACATGTACTTCACTCACGCTCAGTCCACATGATGATGCCAAAGGATAAAAAATCCTAACTATTGTGAACTCTCCGATTGTTTTTTTTCTTTGTGCATTTACCATCTCGCATTGTGATTTGTCCATCAACGTGTAAATCTCAATAAAAATTTCATGTTCATGCCGAGCGCGGGCGAGACTGGCGGCCGAGTCTCCCCCACGCTCGGCCGCCATTCTGAGGGAGTTTGCCAGAGAGGGAAGTGTCAATGTGTATAACCATTGCATTGTGTATTATTTATGTGTTATCAGTATTTGGAGTCATGTGATCTCCTTGAGTCGGACTCTGTGCTTCCACCACCTTTGGAGACAGAACTGTTATCGCTCCTGATCGCTTGCGGTTACACACATTAACACTTCCCTCTCTGGCAAACTACTTTGAAATTCATTTAATATGCATTCTCGTACCTAAAGGAAGAAGGAAAAAAACTCTGCAGGCTTCCCATTACTTATATATATATCTTACAGAGCTGACTCCTATATTGAACTATAAATTTAAAGTTATGTCAGAGGTTTAAATGCAATTTAAGAACGTTTTACCTCACTGCCTGAGTGGTAGATAAATGGTACAGCCTCCCAGCAGAAGTGGTAGAGGCTAATTTACACATGCATGCAAATACCGTACGTATACCGCTCCTGAAGCCGGTTTCATTATTTAAGCGGTTCTGGTGCCGCCGGTATTTATCCTGCAGCCCCTTCATGCGGCTATAGCTTGTAATAATATTTGGCATTCATTGCATTAGTAAAGCTGCTATGGCATTATCATTTCTTATCCTATAGCGCCCTCGTGTGGACATACTCTGTGATTGCACCCCGTTTTTAAAGCGCTGCTGCACAGGGTGTAGATTTAGTGTAATCTGTGTCTAGGATGGCTTTTGTGACATTTAATGAGCAGCAATGTCCTGCATATGTTTATTTAGCTGTAATATTACCTCACATACCTGACAAGCGAAATAAAATGAGTAAGCCACATATATATCATCTTGGAACACTCAGCTACGATCGGCCATGTCAAAACAACCAGATCCCGTCAGCCATCTTGGAACACCTAGTTCCGATCCGCCATAATAGAACACCGAGATCCTGTCGGCCATCTTGGAACATCTAGTTGCGATCCGCCATCTTAGAACACCCTGGTCCCGTCGGCCATCTTGGAACACCTAGTTGCGATCCGCCATCTTAGAACACCCTGATCCCGTCAGCCATCTTGGAACACTGAGATCCCGTCGGCCATCTTGTAACATCTAGTTGCGATCCGCCATCTTCGAACACCCTAATCCCGTCGGCCAGCTTGGAACACCCTGATCCCGTCGTCTAGCTTGGAACACCTAGTTCCCGTCGGCCATCTTGAATCACCTAGTTCACGTCGGCCATCTTTGAAAACCTTGTTGCGACCTACCATCTTAGAACACCCTGATCCCGTCGGCCATCTTGGAACACAGATTATTTATAGTGCTAATGAGGTTATTAAGTGTTTGTGTATTTTATTACCTCGCACATAAATAAAACACATAGGCCCAAGTGAATTCATATTAAAGCCTTTGTGCAAAAGTAATTTGTGTGAAAAAAAGGGTTAGGGTAATTGAAATATACATCATACAGGGTAAAATGTGTGCAAAAACAAAAAAAATTCCTCTATAGTTTTATATTTACTGATTGATATCGCGCTGTCGGTTCTGCTTTTTGTCCACAGGGTGGCAGCATATCACACATACAGCCTGCAGTGCAGACTTTCCGCCAGCAGATGGCACACATTTTTTTGAGCATTACCTTGAATACTGCGTCTGCATGTGATTTTTCAGAGATGCGTCACTGTGATGGAGGGGACAGAAGGACTCAGGGGGATTGCACAGGTAGCCTGAACACTTAAAAGCCAGTCCTGGTGACACCTGAAGCTGCCATTCTCCGGTGACCTGACCAGCAGTGACTGACTGTGTGTGACTGCGTGCGTGTATGACAATGTGATTTTGCGGAATCTATGACAGTCCATGCGGTGTCAGGGTAGCGGGAAAAGGGTCTGGTAGGACTCTGTGCAGGAATTGATTCAGGATGAGGCAGAAAGGTCAGGGTTAGGTTAAGGTGTATGTGGAAGCAGATGGTTGTTTGCTGCAGCCTTAGCCTTCTTCCTTGACAGCAGAAGAGACTGGCAGACGGAGTCAGAGAAGACAGTAGTTGAGTATGGGGAGACTGGCACAAGGCAGCAGAGTCTGGGGAGACTGGCACAAGGCAGCAGAGTCTGGGGAGACTGGCAGATCGTAGGGGACTCTGAAGAGACCAGCAGAAGTTAGTGGAGCGTAGGGGGCTGTCAAACGGCAGCGACTCCTGGGAAACTGTTAGGCGTTAGCGGAGACGAGCAAATGGCAGAGAAGTCTGGGGAGACGGCAGCAGAGCCTGGGAGATGGCAGCAGAGCCTGGGAGACTGGCTGACAGCTGAGAAGACCGGGAAATGGTAGTGGAGTCAGAGAAGACAGTAGTTGAGTCTGGGGAGACTGGCACAAGGCAGCAGAGTCTGTGGAGACTGGCAGATCGTAGGGGACTCTAAAGAGACCGGCAGAAGTTAGTGGAGTGTAGGGAGACTGAGACCGTAGCGGAGAAGGGCCAATAGCACTGGAGTCTGAAGAGACTGGCAAAAGGCAGCAGAGCGTAGGGGGCTGTCAAACGGCAGCGACTCCTAGAAAACTGTCAGGTGTCAGCGGAGACGAGCAAATGGCAGAGAAGTCTGGGGAGACGGCAGCAGGGACTGGGAGACGGCAGCAGGGACTGGGAGACGGCAGCAGAGACCGCAGAGCATGAGAGTAGAGAAATAGCTCTTAGATGACGAGACCCCGGGAAAGCAAACATGCCATGTCTGCTCAATAAAGAGCTCACCTGCTCAGTTTAACAAGGAATTTTCTAGTTACGCAGCAACGCACGCGATCAAAAGCGATAACAGTTCTGTCTCCAATGGTCTAGGACGGTGTCTGGATCAGGGAGTCCCCACAATGACAAAGGCTGAAAACACTGAAATAATACACAATGCAATGGTTACACACATTAACACTTCCCTCTCTGGCAAACTACTTTGGGTACGAGAATGCATATTCAATTAATTCCAAAGGAAGAAGGAAAAAAAACTCTGCAGGCTTCTGATTACTTATATATATCTTACAGGGCTGACTCCTATTAAAGTATACAACATACAGGGCAGGCTCCTTAATTGAACTATAAATTTATAGTTAGGTTAGAGGTTTAAATGCAATTTAAGAACGTTTTACCTCACTCCCTGAGTGGTAGATAAATGGAACAACCTCCCAGCAGAAGTGGATAATCTACACATGCATGCGAATATGTATACCGCTCCTGAAGCCTGTTTCATTATCCTGCAGCCCCTTCATGCGGCCATAGCTTGTAATAATATTTGGCGTTCATTTTATCAGTAAAGCTGCTATGGCGTTGTCATTTCTTATCCTATATCGCCCTCGTGTGGGCATAGTTTGTAATAATATTTGGCGTTCATTTTATCAGTAAAGCTGCTATGGCATTGTCATTTCTTATCCTATAGCGCCCTCGTGTGGACATACTCTGATTGCACCCCGTTTTTAAAGCGCTGCTGCACAGGGTGTAGATTTAGTGTAATCTGTGTCTAGGATGGCTTTTGTGACATTTAATGAGCAGCAATGTCCTGCATATGTTTATTTAGCTGTAATATTATTACCTCACAGACCCGACAAGCGAAATAAAATGAGTAATCCACATATATATCATCTTGAAACACTCAGCTACGATCCGCCACGTGAAAACAACCAGATCTCGTCAGCCATCTCAAAACACCTAGTTGCGATCCGCCATATTAGAACACCCTGATCCCGTCGGCCATCTTAGATCACCTAGTTCCCGTCGGCCATCTTGGAACACCGAGATCCTGTCGGCCATCTTGGAACACCTAGTAGCGATCCGCCATCTTAGAACACCCTTATCACGTCGACCATCTTAGAACACCCTGATCCCGGTGGCCATCTTGGAACACCTATAGATTATTTATATTGTTAATTAGGTTATTAAGTGTTTGTGTATTTTATTACCTCACACATACAATATGTTTAGAAAATTAAATAAAACACATAGGCCCGAATGAATTCATATTAAAGCCTTTAGGGGTTAGGGTTAGGGTGGTTAGGGTTAGGGGGGTTAGACATGCCATGTCTGTTCAATAAAGAGCTCACCTGCTCAGTTTAACAAGGAATTTTCTAGTTACGCAGCAACACTCGCGATCAAAAGCGATAACAGTTCTGTCTCCAATGGTCTAGGACGGTGTCTGGATCAGGGAGTCCCCACAATGACAGAGGCTGAAAACACAGAAATAATACACAATGCAATGGTTACACACATTAACACTTCCCACTCTGGCAAACTACTTTGGAATTAATTTAATATGCATTCTCGTACCAAAAGGAAGAAGGAAAAAAACTCTGCAGGCTGCTGACTAACTATACATTAAAGTATACCACATACAGGGCAGGCTCCTTAATTGAACCATACATTTATAGTTAGGTTAGAGGTTTCAATGCACTCCCTGAGTGGTAGATAAATGGAACAGCCTCCCAGCAGCCATAGCTTGTAATAATATTTGGCATTCATTTTATTAGTAAAGCTGCTATGGCGTTGTCATTCCTTATCCGATAGCGCCCTCGTGTGGACATAGTTTGTAATAATATTTGGCATTCCTTTTATTAGTAAAGTTGCTATGGCATTGTCATTTCTTATCCTATAGTGCCCTCGTGTGGACATATTGTGATTGCACCCCGTTTTTAAAGCGCTGCTGCACAGGGTGTAGATTTAGTGTAATCTGTGTCTAGGATGGCTTTTGTGACATTTAATGAGCAGCAATGTCCTGCATAAGTTTATTTAGCTGTTATATGATTACCTCACAGACCCGACAAGCGAAAGAAAATGAATAAACCACATATATCACCTTGGAACACTCAGCTACGATCCGCCACGTCAAAGCAACCAGATCCTCTCAGCCATCTTGAAGCACCTAGTTGCGATCTGCCACATTAGAACACCCTGATCCCGTCGGGCATCTCGGATCACCTAGTTGCGATCCGCCATCTTAAAACACCCTGATCCCGTCGGCCATCTTGGAACACCGAGATCCCGTCGGCCATCTTGGATCACCGAGATCCCGTCGGCCATCTTAGAACACCCTGATCTCGTCGGCCATCTTGGAACACCTATAGATTATTTATAGTGCTAATTAGGTTATTAGGTGTTTGTACATTTTATTACTTCGCACATAGAATTTGTTTAGAAAATTAAATAAAACACATAGGCCCCAGTGAATTCATATTAAAGCCTTTGTGCAACAGTAATTTGTGTGAAAAAAAATTCATCTAGAATTTTATATTTAATGATTTATAGGCTTAGGGGGTTAGGGTTAGGGGGTTAGGGTTAGGTGGTTAGGGCAGGCTCCTTAATTGAACTATACATTTATAGTTAGGTTAGAGGTTTAAATGCAATTTAAGAAAGTTTTACCTCACTCCCTGAGTGGTAGATAAATGGAACAGCCTCCCAGCGGCCATAGCTCGTAATAATATTTGGCATTCATTTTATTAGTAAAGCTGCTATGGCGTTGTCATTTCTTATCCGATAGCACGCTCGTGTGGGCATAGTTTGTAATAATATTTGGCATTCCTTTTATTAGTAAAGTTGCTATGGCATTGTCATTTCTTATCCTATAGTGCCCTCGTGTGGACATATTGTGATTGCACCCCGTAGCTTGTGTCTCGATAGATGGCTTTTGTGACATTTAATGACCAGCAATGTCCTGCATATGTTTATTTAGCTGTTATATTATTACCTCACAGACCCGACAAGCGAAAGAAATTGAATAAACCACATATATCACCTTGGAACACTCAGCTACGATCCGCCACATGAAAACAACCAGATCCTGTCAGCCATCTTGGAACACCTAGTTGCAATACGACATCTTGGAACACCCGGATGCCGTCGGGCATCTTGGAACACCCTGTTCCCATCGGCCATCTTGGAACACCCAGTTTCTGTCGGTCATCCTGTAACATCCTGTTGCTCGCACATCTAACGTGTTTATAAAATTAAATAAAACACATAGGCCCTGGTGGATTAATATTAAAGCCCTTGTGTAGCAATGAGAATTTCCTCCATAATTTTATATTTACTAATTTATATCGCGCTCAGTCTGTTCTGCTTTTTGTCCACAGGGTGACAGCATATCCCACATACAGCCTGCGGTGCTTAATCTGTACCTCCAATGCTGTGTTTCCTTGGGTTATTTATTTACGTTATACCTGCAAATACATGGTAGAGGAAAAGAGATTTGGGTCACTGTGATGGAGGGGACAAAAGGACTGAGGGGGATGGCACAGGTAGCTTGAACACTTAAAAGCCAGTCCTGGTGACACCGGAAGCTGCCATTCTCTGGTGACCTGAACAGCAGTGACTGCGTGCATGCATGACGATGTGATTTTACAGAATCAATAACAGTCCATGCAGTGTCAGGGTAGCGGGAAAAGGGTCTGGTAGGACTAAGGTGTATGTGGTTAGGTTAAGGTGTATGTGGATGCAGCAGAGACTGGCAGACAGCAGCAGAGACTGGCAGACAGCAGAGCAGCAGCAGAGTCTGGGGAGACTGGCAGATGGTAGGGGACTATAAAGAGACCAGCAGAACTTAGTGGAGTGTAGGGAGACTGTGAGACGGTAGCGGAGAAAGGCCAATGGCACTAGAGTCTGAAAAGACTGGCAAAAGGCAGCAGAGCGTAGGGGGCTGTCAAACGGCAGCGACTCCTGGGAAACTGTCAGGAGTCAGCGGAGACAATCAAATGGCAGAGAAGTCTAGGGAGACGGCAGCAGAGACTGAGAGATGGCAACAGAGACTGGGGAGAGAATGGGAGATGGCAGCAGAGAGTGGGAGATGGCAGCAGAGAGTGGGGGGAGACTAGAAGATGGCAGCAGAGACTGGGAGATGGCAGCAGAGACTGGGGGGGAGACTGAGAGATGGCAGCAGAGACTAGGGGGGGCTGGGAGATGGAAGCAGAGACTAGGAGGAGACTGGGAGATGGCAGCAGAGACTAGGGGGAGACTGAGAGATGGCAGCAGAGACTAGGAGGAGACTGGGAGATGGCAGCAGAGACTGGGGGGGGGACTAGGAGATGGCAGCAGAGACTGGGGGACACAGAGATGGCAGCAGAGACTAGGGGGAGACTGTGAGAAGGCAGCAGAGACTTGGAGATGGCAGCAGAGACTAGGGGGGGCTGAGAGATGGCAGCAGAGACTGGGGGGGGGACTAGGAGATGGCAGCAGAGACTGGGGGACACAGAGATGGCAGCAGGCAGCAGAGCGTAGGGGGCTGTCAAACGGCAGCGACTCCTGGGAAACTGTCAGGCGTCAGCGGAGACAAGCAAATGGCAGAGAAGTCTAGGGAGACGGCAGCAGAGACTGGGGGGAGAGTGGGAGATGGCAGCGGAGACTGGGAGATGGCAGCAGAGACTGGGAGATGGCAGCAGAGACTGGGGGGGAGACTAGGAGATGGCAGCAGAGACTAGGGGGACACAGAGATGGCAGCAGAGACTGGGAGATGGCAGCAGAGACTGGGAGATTGCAGCAGAGACTAGGAGGAGACTGGGAGATGGCAGCAGAGACTGGGGGACACAGAGATGGCAGCAGAGCGTAGGGGGCTGTCAAACGGCAGCGACTCCTGGGAAACTGTCAGGCGTCAGCGGAGACGAGCAAATGGCAGAGAAGTCTAGGGAGACGGCAGCAGAAACTGGGGGGAGAGTGGGAGATGGCAGCAGAGAGTGGGAGATGGCAGCAGAGAGTGGGGGGAGACAGAGATGGCAGCAGAGACTGGGAGATGGCAGCAGAGACTAGGGGGAGACAGAGATGGCAGCAGAGACTAGGGGGGACTAGGAGATGGCAGCAGAGACTAGGAGGAGACTGGGAGATGGTAGCAGAGACTGGGAGATGGCAGCAGAGACTGGGGGGAGACTAGGAGATGGCAGCAGAGACTGTGAGATGGCAGCAGAGACTAGGGGGAGACTGGGAGATGGCAGCAGAGACTGGCAGATGGCAGCAGAGACTAGGGGGAGACTGGGAGATGTCAGGGGAGACTAGGGGGGGCTGGGAGATGGCAGCAGAGACTAGGAGGAGACTGGGAGATGGCAGCAGAGACTGGGGGGACTAGGAGATGGCAGCAGAGACTGGGGGACACAGAGATGGCAGCAGAGCGTAGGGGGCTGTCAAACGGCAGCGCCTCCTGGGAAACTGTCAGACGTCAGCGGAGACGAGCAAATGGCAGAGAAGTCTAGGGAGACGGCAGCAGAGACTGGGGGGAGAGTGGGAGATGGCAGCAGAGAGTGGGAGATGGCAGCAGAGAGTGGGAGATGGCAGCAGAGAGTGGGGGGAGACTAGAAGATGGCAGCAGAGACTGGGAGATGGCAGCAGAGACTAGGGGGAGACAGAGATGGCAGCAGAGACTGGGAGATGGCAGCAGAGACTAGGGGGAGACAGAGATGGCAGCAGAGACTAGGGGGAGACTGGGAGATGGCAGCAGAGACTAGGGGGAGACTGAGAGATGGCAGCAGAAACTAGGGGGGACTGGGAGATGGCAGCAGAGACTAGGAGGAGACTGGGAGCAGAGACTGGGAGATGGCAGCAGAGACTAGGGGGAGACTGGGAGATGGCAGCAGAGACTGTGAGATGGCAGCAGAGACTAGGGGGAGACTGGGAGATGGCAGCAGAGACTGGGAGATGGCAGCAGAGACTAGGGGGAGACTGGGAGATGGCAGCAGAGACTAGGAGGAGACTGTGAGATGGCAGCAGAGACTAGGAGGAGACTGTGAGATGGCAGCAGAGACTAGGAGGAGACTGGGGGGGGGACTAGGAGATGGCAGCAGAGACTGGGGGACACAGAGATGGCAGCAGGCAGCAGAGCGTAGGGGGCTGTCAAACGGCAGCGACTCCTGGGAAACTGTCAGGCGTCAGCGGAGACAAGCAAATGGCAGAGAAGTCTAGGGAGACGGCAGCAGAGACTGAGAGATGGCAACAGAGACTGGGGGAGAGTGGGAGACGGCAGCAGAGACTGGGGGGAGACAGAGATGGCAGCAGAGACTATGGGGGACTGGGAGATGGCAGCAGAGACTAGGAGGAGACTGGGAGCAGAGACTGGGAGATGGTAGCAGAGACTGGGAGATGGCAGCAGAGACTGGGGGGGAGACTAGGAGATGGCAGCAGAGACTAGGGGGACACAGAGATGGCAGCAGAGACTAGGGGGAGACTGTGAGAAGGCAGCAGAGACTTGGAGATGGCAGCAGAGACTAGGGGGAGACTGGGAGATGGCAGCAGAGACTAGGGGGAGACTGGGAGATGGCAGCGGAGACTAGGGGGAGACGTCAGCAGAGACGAGGGGGAGACTGGGAGATGGCAGCAGAGACCGGGGGGAGACTGGGAGATGGCAGCAGAGACTAGGGGGAGACTGGGAGATGGCAGCAGAGACTGGGAGATGGCAGCAGAGACAGCAGAGCATGAGAGTAGAGAAATAGCTCTTAGTTTACAAGACCCCGGGAAAGCAAACATGCCATGTCAGCCCAATAAAGAGCTCACCTGCTTAGTTTATCCAGGAATTTTCTAGCTACGCAGCAACGCACGCGATCAGGAGCGATAACAGTTCTGTCTCCAATGATCTAGCACGGCGTCTGGATCAGGGAGTCCCCACAATGACCAAAGCTGATTACACAGAAATAAAACACAATGCAATGGTTACACACATTAACACTTCCCACTCTGGGTTATTTTTTAAAGGAGCAGTTTAGTAACTTAATATGCATTCTCATTCCCAAACAAAGACGTGGAAAAGGCCGTGCTTGCCTACTGACTAAACTATTCATAATACAGGGTTAGCGCACTAATTGAAATATACATCATACAGGGCTGGCTCGGTAATCGAACTATACCTAACATAAGTAGGGTCACAATTTCTAATCCGCCGGGGTACATAAGTCCTTTTGCAGCAGTAATTTGTGGGAAAACAATGAGAATTTCCTCTATATTTTTTATATATTTATTTCTATCAAGCTCTTTGTGTGGGGAGACTGGCAGAAAGCAGCAAAGATGGACAAATGGCAGTGGAGTCTGGGGAGACAAGAAGATGGCATCAGAGAGCGGGGAGACAAGAAGATGGCATCAGAGAGCGGGGAGACAGGAAGATGGCATCAGAGAGCGGGGAAACAGCAGTTGAGACTGGCAAACGGCAGCGGAGTCTGAGGAGAAAGGCAAAAGGCGGCGGA
This sequence comes from Spea hammondii, assembly GCA_029215755.1. Classification (NCBI taxonomy): domain Eukaryota; kingdom Metazoa; phylum Chordata; class Amphibia; order Anura; family Pelobatidae; genus Spea; species Spea hammondii. Next base: position 12,305 of record JARDYJ010000013.1, on the reverse strand, counting down.
GAATGGAAAATGACAGAGGAGACCGGCAGACGGCAGCAGAGTGTGGGGAGACTGGCAGTGGACGGCAGAGACGGGCAAAAGGCACCTGCTCGGTTTATCCACAGATTTTCTTCTCACGCAGCAACGCACGCGACCAGGATCCATAACAGTTCTGTCTCCAATGGTGTGGCACAGTGCCTGGATCAGGGAGTCCCCACGATGACAAAGGCTGAGAACACAGAAATAATCCACAATGCAATGGTTACACACATTAACACTTCCCTCTCTGGCAAACTACTTTGGGTATGAGAATGCATATTAAATTAATTCCAAAGGAAGAAGGAAAAAAAGAACTCTACAGGCTTCTGATTACTTATATATATCTTACAGGGCTGACTCCTATCAAAGTATACCACATACAGGGCAGGCTCCTTAATTGAACAATTCATTTATAGTTAAGTTAGAGGTTTACCTCACTGCCTAAGTGGTAGATAAATGGAACAGCCTCCCAGCGGCCATAGCTTGTAATAATATTTGGCATTCATTTTATTAGTAAAGCTGCTATGGCGTTGTCATTTCTTATCCTATAGCGCCCTCGTGTGGACATAGTTTGTAATAATATTTGGCATTCATTTTATTAGTAAAGCTGCTATGACATTGGCATTTGTTATCCTATAGCGCCCTCGTGTGGACATATTGTGATTGCACCCCGTTTTTAAAGCGCTGCTGCACAGGGTGTAGATTTAGTGTAATCTGTGTCTAGGATGGCTTTTGTGACATTTAATGAGCAGCAATGTTCTGCATAAGCGAAAGAAAATGAATAAACCACATATATCACCTTGGAACACTCAGCTACGATCCGCCACGTCAAAGCAACCAGATCCTCTCAGCCATCTTGAAGCACCTAGTTGCGATCTGCCACATTAGAACACCCTGATCCCGTCGGGCATCTCGGATCACCTAGTTGCGATCCGCCATCTTAAAACACCCTGATCCCGTCGGCCATCTTGGAACACCGAGATCCCGTCGGCCATCTTGGAACACCGAGATCCCGTCGGCCATCTTGGATCACCGAGATCCCGTCGGCCATCTTAGAACACCCTGATCTCGTCGGCCATCTTGGAACACCTATAGATTATTTATAGTGCTAATTAGGTTATTAGGTGTTTGTACATTTTATTACTTCGCACATAGAATTTGTTTAGAAAATTAAATAAAACACATAGGCCCCAGTGAATTCATATTAAAGCCTTTGTGCAACAGTAATTTGTGTGAAAAAAAATTCATCTAGAATTTTATATTTAATGATTTATAGGCTTAGGGGGTTAGGGTTAGGGGGTTAGGGTTAGGTGGTTAGGGCAGGCTCCTTAATTGAACTATACATTTATAGTTAGGTTAGAGGTTTAAATGCAATTTAAGAAAGTTTTACCTCACTCCCTGAGTGGTAGATAAATGGAACAGCCTCCCAGCGGCCATAGCTCGTAATAATATTTGGCATTCATTTTATTAGTAAAGCTGCTATGGCGTTGTCATTTCTTATCCGATAGCACGCTCGTGTGGGCATAGTTTGTAATAATATTTGGCATTCCTTTTATTAGTAAAGTTGCTATGGCATTGTCATTTCTTATCCTATAGTGCCCTCGTGTGGACATATTGTGATTGCACCCCGTAGCTTGTGTCTCGATAGATGGCTTTTGTGACATTTAATGACCAGCAATGTCCTGCATATGTTTATTTAGCTGTTATATTATTACCTCACAGACCCGACAAGCGAAAGAAATTGAATAAACCACATATATCACCTTGGAACACTCAGCTACGATCCGCCACATGAAAACAACCAGATCCTGTCAGCCATCTTGGAACACCTAGTTGCAATACGACATCTTGGAACACCCGGATGCCGTCGGGCATCTTGGAACACCCTGTTCCCATCGGCCATCTTGGAACACCCAGTTTCTGTCGGTCATCCTGTAACATCCTGTTGCTCGCACATCTAACGTGTTTATAAAATTAAATAAAACACATAGGCCCTGGTGGATTAATATTAAAGCCCTTGTGTAGCAATGAGAATTTCCTCCATAATTTTATATTTACTAATTTATATCGCGCTCAGTCTGTTCTGCTTTTTGTCCACAGGGTGACAGCATATCCCACATACAGCCTGCGGTGCTTAATCTGTACCTCCAATGCTGTGTTTCCTTGGGTTATTTATTTACGTTATACCTGCAAATACATGGTAGAGGAAAAGAGATTTGGGTCACTGTGATGGAGGGGACAAAAGGACTGAGGGGGATGGCACAGGTAGCTTGAACACTTAAAAGCCAGTCCTGGTGACACCGGAAGCTGCCATTCTCTGGTGACCTGAACAGCAGTGACTGCGTGCATGCATGACGATGTGATTTTACAGAATCAATAACAGTCCATGCAGTGTCAGGGTAGCGGGAAAAGGGTCTGGTAGGACTAAGGTGTATGTGGTTAGGTTAAGGTGTATGTGGATGCAGCAGAGACTGGCAGACAGCAGCAGAGACTGGCAGACAGCAGAGCAGCAGCAGAGTCTGGGGAGACTGGCAGATGGTAGGGGACTATAAAGAGACCAGCAGAACTTAGTGGAGTGTAGGGAGACTGTGAGACGGTAGCGGAGAAAGGCCAATGGCACTAGAGTCTGAAAAGACTGGCAAAAGGCAGCAGAGCGTAGGGGGCTGTCAAACGGCAGCGACTCCTGGGAAACTGTCAGGAGTCAGCGGAGACAATCAAATGGCAGAGAAGTCTAGGGAGACGGCAGCAGAGACTGAGAGATGGCAACAGAGACTGGGGAGAGAATGGGAGATGGCAGCAGAGAGTGGGAGATGGCAGCAGAGAGTGGGGGGAGACTAGAAGATGGCAGCAGAGACTAGGGGGAGACAAAGACGGCAGCAGAGACTGGGAGATGGCAGCAGAGACTGGGGGGGAGACTGAGAGATGGCAGCAGAGACTAGGGGGGGCTGGGAGATGGAAGCAGAGACTAGGAGGAGACTGGGAGATGGCAGCAGAGACTAGGGGGAGACTGAGAGATGGCAGCAGAGACTAGGGGGGGCTGAGAGATGGCAGCAGAGACTAGGAGGAGACTGGGAGATGGCAGCAGAGACTAGGAGGAGACTGGGAGATGGCAGCAGAGCCTAGGAGGAGACTGGGAGATGGCAGCAGAGACTGGGGGGGGGACTAGGAGATGGCAGCAGAGACTGGGGGACACAGAGATGGCAGCAGGCAGCAGAGCGTAGGGGGCTGTCAAACGGCAGCGACTCCTGGGAAACTGTCAGGCGTCAGCGGAGACAAGCAAATGGCAGAGAAGTCTAGGGAGACGGCAGCAGAGACTGGGGGGAGAGTGGGAGATGGCAGCGGAGACTGGGAGATGGCAGCAGAGACTGGGAGATGGCAGCAGAGACTGGGAGATGGCAGCAGAGACTGGGAGATGGCAGCAGAGACTGGGAGATGGCAGCAGAGACTGGGAGATGGCAGCAGAGACTGGGGGGGAGACTAGGAGATGGCAGCAGAGACTAGGGGGACACAGAGATGGCAGCAGAGACTAGGGGGAGACTGAGATGGCAGCAGAGACTGGGAGATGGCAGCAGAGACTGGGAGATGGCAGCAGAGAGTGGGGGGAGACTAGAAGATGGCAGCAGAGACTAGGGGGAGACAAAGACGGCAGCAGAGACTGGGAGATGGCAGCAGAGACTAGGGGGAGACTGAGAGATGGCAGCAGAGACTAGGGGGGGCTGGGAGATGGCAGCAGAGACTAGGAGGAGACTGGGAGATGGCAGCAGAGACTAGGAGGAGACTGGGAGATGGCAGCAGAGACTAGGAGGAGACTGGGAGATGGCAGCAGAGACTAGGAGGAGACTGGGAGATGGCAGCAGAGACTAGGAGGAGACTGGGAGATGGCAGCAGAGACAGGGAGATGGCAGCAGAGACTGGAGGGGGGACTAGGAGATGGCAGCAGAGACTGGGGGACACAGAGATGGCAGCAGGCAGCAGAGCGTAGGGGGCTGTCAAACGGCAGCGACTCCTGGGAAACCGTCAGGCGTCAGCGGAGATGAGCAAATGGCAGAGAAGTCTAGGGAGACGGCAGCAGAGACTGGGGGAGAGTGGGAGATGGCAGCAGAGAGTGGGAGATGGCAGCAGAGAGTGGGGGGGGACTAGAAGATGGCAGCAGAGACTGGGAGATGGCAGCAGAGACTAGGAGGAGACTGGGAGCAGAGACTGGGAGATGGTAGCAGAGACTGGGAGATGGCAGCAGAGACTGGGGGGGAGACTAGGAGATGGCAGCAGAGACTAGGGGGACCCAGAGATGGCAGCAGAGACTAGGGGGAGACTGGGAGATGGCAACAGAGACTGAGAGATGGCAACAGAGACTGAGAGATGGCAACAGAGACTGAGAGATGGCAACAGAGACTGACAGATGGCAGCAGAGACAGCATGAGAGTAGAGAAATAGCTCTTAGTTTACAAGACCTCGGGAAAGCAAACATGCCATGTCTGCCCAATAAAGAGCTCACCTGCTTAGTTTATCCAGGAATATTCTAGTTGCGCAGCAATGCACGCGTTCAGGAGCGATAACAGTTCTGTCTCCAATGGTCCAGCACGGTGTCTGGATGACAAAGGCTGATAACACAGAAATAATACACAATGCAATGGTTAAACACATTAACACTTCCCTCTCTGGGTTATTTTTTAAAGGAGCAGTTTAGGGCCCCACCAATGATAATGCACATCAAAGTACTTTGGAAGTAATTTAATATGCATTCTCATTCCCAAACAAAGACGGGGAAAAGGCCGTGCTTGCCTACTGACTAAACTCATAAATTCATAATACAGGGTTAGCGCACTAATTGAAATATACATCATACAGGGCTGGCTCGGTAATCGAACTATACCTAACATAAATAAATAACACCGTGAACAATAAAACCAAAATTACGTGCTCTTATAGTGAACAGTAAAATAAAAGTAATACTTCCCTGATTTGGACCGCAGCACCCAAACAACACTCTCCTCCAAGTGTTAAAATATGAAACCAACGAAATTTAGATGGGGCGCAGGTACATATAAAAGGGGAAGAAATAATAATACAATATAGTGTAGATGATTTGTTCAATGAGAAACTCAAGTGATATAATGCACTCACAAATCAAAGACGTGAATCCAACCCATCAATAGGACTGTATATAATCTTTAATGTTCTTCTTGAGAAAATCTAAAAAACAAACTTCAATGGTGCAGTATTCCAAAATCAAATATAGAAAAATGGAAAAAAATGCACTCACAATTGTATATGCACTACAGGTGCATATATAGGCGTAGAAAGTCCACCAGAATGTGGGGTATATCGAACTCCAATTGAAAATCGACGCGTTTCACCCGTAGGCTTCTTCAGGAGAATCAATTGAAGAATATGTCCATAAAAATTCAATATAAAATCAGCAGTCCGTAAGTGTTACGGACTGCTGATTTTATTTATTTATTTATTTATTTATTTATTTATTTCTATCACGCTCTTTGTGTGGGGATACTGGCAGAAAGCAGCAAAGATGGACAAATGGCAGTGGAGTCTCGGGAGACAAGAAGATGGCATCAGAGAGCGGGGAGACAGGAAGATGGCATCAGAGAGCGGGGAAACAGCAGTTGAGACTGGCAAACGGTAGCGGAGTCTGGGGATAAAGGCAAAAGGCGGCAGAGAATGGAAAATGACAGAGGAGACCGGCAGACGGCAGCAGAGTGTGGGGAGACTGGCAGTGGACGGCAGAGACGGGCAAAAGGCACCTGCTCGGTTTATCCAGAGATTTTCTTCTCACGCAGCAACGCACGCGACCAGGATCCATAACAGTTCTGTCTCCAATGGTCTAGCACGGTGTCTGGATCAGGGAGTCCCCACAATGACCAAAGCTGATTACACAGAAATAATACACAATGCAATGGTTACACACATTAACACTTCCCTCTCTGGCAAACTACTTTGGGTACGAGAATGCATATTAAATTAATTCCAAAGGAAGAAGGAAAAAAAACTCTACAGGCTTCTGATTACTTATATATATCTTACAAGGCTGACTCCTATCAAAGTATACCACATACAGGGCAGGCTCCTTAATTGAACTATACATTTATAGTTAAGTTAGAGGTTTACCTCACTGCCTAAGTGGTAGATAAATGGAACAGCCTCCCAGCGGCCATAGCTTGTAATAATATTTGGCATTCATTTTATTAGTAAAGCTGCTATGACATTGGCATTTGTTATCCTATAGCGCCCTCGTGTGGACATATTGTGATTGCACCCCGTTTTTAAAGCGCTGCTGCACAGGGTGTAGATTTAGTGTAATCTGTCTAGGATGGCTTTTGTGACATTTAATGAGCAGCAATGTCCTGCATAAGTTTATTTAGCTGTTATATTATTACCTCACAGACCCGACAAGCGAAAGAAAATGAATAAACCACATATATCACCTTGGAACACTCAGCTACGATCCGCCACGTCAAAGCAACCAGATCCTCTCAGCCATCTTGAAGCACCTAGTTGCGATCTGCCACATTAGAACACCCAGATCCCGTCGGCCATCTCGGATCACCTAGTTCCCGTCGGCCATCTTGGAACACCGAGATCCCGTCGGCCATCTTGGAACACCGAGATCCCGTCGGCCATCTTGGAACACCGAGATCCCGTCGGCCATCTTGGAACACCGAGATCCCGTCGGCCATCTTAGAACACCCTTACCCCGTCGGCCATCTTGGATCACCTAGTTGCGATCGGCCATCTTAGAACACCCTGATCCCGTCGGCCATCTTGGAACACCTAAAGATTATTTATAGTGCTAATTAGGTTATTAGGTGTTTGTATATTTTATTACTTCGCACATACAATTTGTTTAGAAAATTAAATAAAACACATAGGCCCAAGTGAATTCATATTAAAGCCTTTGTGCAACAGTAATTTGTGTGAAAAAAAATTCATCAATAATTTTATATTTATTGATTTATAGGCTTCGAGGGTTAGGGTTAGGGTTAGGGTAATGGTTAGGGTAAGGGTAAGGGTTAGGGTAAGGGTTAGGGTTAGGGTTAGGGTAGGGTTAGGGTTAGGGTTAGGGGTTAGGGTTAGGGTTAGGGTTAGGGTTAGGGTTAGGGTTAGGGTTAGGGTTAGGGTTAGGGTTAGGGTTAGGGGTTAGGGTTAGGGTTAGGGTTAGGGTTAGGGTTAGGGTTAGGGTTAGGGTTAGGGGTTAGGGTTAGGGTTAGGGTTAGGGTTAGGGTTAGGGTTAGGGTTAGGGTTAGGGTTAGGGTTAGGGTTAGGGTTAGGGTTAGGGTTAGGGTTAGGGTTAGGGTTAGGGTTAGGGTTAGGGTTAGGGTTAGGGTTAGGGTTAGGGTTAGGGTTAGGGTTAGGGTTAGGGTTAGGGTTAGGGTTAGGGTTAGGGTTAGGGTTAGGGTTAGGGTTAGGGTTAGGGTTAGGGTTAGGGTTAGGGTTAGGGTTAGGGTTAGGGTTAGGGTTAGGGTTAGGGTTAGGGTTAGGGTTAGGGTTAGGGTTAGGGTTAGGGTTAGGGTTAGGGTTAGGGTTAGGGTTAGGGTTAGGGTTAGGGTTAGGGTTAGGGTTAGGGTTAGGGTTAGGGTTAGGGTTAGGGTTAGGGTTAGGGTTAGGGTTAGGGTTAGGGTTAGGGTTAGGGTTAGGGTTAGGGTTAGGGTTAGGGTTAGGGTTAGGGTTAGGGTTAGGGTTAGGGTTAGGGTTAGGGTTAGGGTTAGGGTTAGGGTTAGGGTTAGGGTTAGGGTTAGGGTTAGGGTTAGGGTTAGGGTTAGGGTTAGGGTTAGGGTTAGGGTTAGGGTTAGGGTTAGGGTTAGGGTTAGGGTTAGGGTTAGGGTTAGGGTTAGGGTTAGGGTTAGGGTTAGGGTTAGGGTTAGGGTTAGGGTTAGGGTTAGGGTTAGGGTTAGGGTTAGGGTTAGGGTTAGGGTTAGGGTTAGGGTTAGGGTTAGGGTTAGGGTTAGGGTTAGGGTTAGGGTTAGGGTTAGGGTTAGGGTTAGGGTTAGGGTTAGGGTTAGGGTTAGGGTTAGGGTTAGGGTTAGGGTTAGGGTTAGGGTTAGGGTTAGGGTTAGGGTTAGGGTTAGGGTTAGGGTTAGGGTTAGGGTTAGGGTTAGGGTTAGGGTTAGGGTTAGGGTTAGGGTTAGGGTTAGGGTTAGGGTTAGGGTTAGGGTTAGGGTTAGGGTTAGGGTTAGGGTTAGGGTTAGGGTTAGGGTTAGGGTTAGGGTTAGGGTTAGGGTTAGGGTTAGGGTTAGGGTTAGGGTTAGGGTTAGGGTTAGGGTTAGGGTTAGGGTTAGGGTTAGGGTTAGGGTTAGGGTTAGGGTTAGGGTTAGGGTTAGGGTTAGGGTTAGGGTTAGGGTTAGGGTTAGGGTTAGGGTTAGGGTTAGGGTTAGGGTTAGGGTTAGGGTTAGGGTTAGGGTTAGGGTTAGGGTTAGGGTTAGGGTTAGGGTTAGGGTTAGGGTTAGGGTTAGGGTTAGGGTTAGGGTTAGGGTTAGGGTTAGGGTTAGGGTTAGGGTTAGGGTTAGGGTTAGGGTTAGGGTTAGGGTTAGGGTTAGGGTTAGGGTTAGGGTTAGGGTTAGGGTTAGGGTTAGGGTTAGGGTTAGGGTTAGGGTTAGGGTTAGGGTTAGGGTTAGGGTTAGGGTTAGGGTTAGGGTTAGGGTTAGGGTTAGGGTTAGGGTTAGGGTTAGGGTTAGGGTTAGGGTTAGGGTTAGGGTTAGGGTTAGGGTTAGGGTTAGGGTTAGGGTTAGGGTTAGGGTTAGGGTTAGGGTTAGGGTTAGGGTTAGGGTTAGGGTTAGGGTTAGGGTTAGGGTTAGGGTTAGGGTTAGGGTTAGGGTTAGGGTTAGGGTTAGGGTTAGGGTTAGGGTTAGGGTTAGGGTTAGGGTTAGGGTTAGGGTTAGGGTTAGGGTTAGGGTTAGGGTTAGGGTTAGGGTTAGGGTTAGGGTTAGGGTTAGGGTTAGGGTTAGGGTTAGGGTTAGGGTTAGGGTTAGGGTTAGGGTTAGGGTTAGGGTTAGGGTTAGGGTTAGGGTTAGGGTTAGGGTTAGGGTTAGGGTTAGGGTTAGGGTTAGGGTTAGGGTTAGGGTTAGGGTTAGGGTTAGGGTTAGGGTTAGGGTTAGGGTTAGGGTTAGGGTTAGGGTTAGGGTTAGGGTTAGGGTTAGGGTTAGGGTTAGGGTTAGGGTTAGGGTTAGGGTTAGGGTTAGGGTTAGGGTTAGGGTTAGGGTTAGGGTTAGGGTTAGGGTTAGGGTTAGGGTTAGGGTTAGGGTTAGGGTTAGGGTTAGGGTTAGGGTTAGGGTTAGGGTTAGGGTTAGGGTTAGGGTTAGGGTTAGGGTTAGGGTTAGGGTTAGGGTTAGGGTTAGGGTTAGGGTTAGGGTTAGGGTTAGGGTTAGGGTTAGGGTTAGGGTTAGGGTTAGGGTTAGGGTTAGGGTTAGGGTTAGGGTTAGGGTTAGGGTTAGGGTTAGGGTTAGGGTTAGGGTTAGGGTTAGGGTTAGGGTTAGGGTTAGGGTTAGGGTTAGGGTTAGGGTTAGGGTTAGGGTTAGGGTTAGGGTTAGGGTTAGGGTTAGGGTTAGGGTTAGGGTTAGGGTTAGGGTTAGGGTTAGGGTTAGGGTTAGGGTTAGGGTTAGGGTTAGGGTTAGGGTTAGGGTTAGGGTTAGGGTTAGGGTTAGGGTTAGGGTTAGGGTTAGGGTTAGGGTTAGGGTTAGGGTTAGGGTTAGGGTTAGGGTTAGGGTTAGGGTTAGGGTTAGGGTTAGGGTTAGGGTTAGGGTTAGGGTTAGGGTTAGGGTTAGGGTTAGGGTTAGGGTTAGGGTTAGGGTTAGGGTTAGGGTTAGGGTTAGGGTTAGGGTTAGGGTTAGGGTTAGGGTTAGGGTTAGGGTTAGGGTTAGGGTTAGGGTTAGGGTTAGGGTTAGGGTTAGGGTTAGGGTTAGGGTTAGGGTTAGGGTTAGGGTTAGGGTTAGGGTTAGGGTTAGGGTTAGGGTTAGGGTTAGGGTTAGGGTTAGGGTTAGGGTTAGGGTTAGGGTTAGGGTTAGGGTTAGGGTTAGGGTTAGGGTTAGGGTTAGGGTTAGGGTTAGGGTTAGGGTTAGGGTTAGGGTTAGGGTTAGGGTTAGGGTTAGGGTTAGGGTTAGGGTTAGGGTTAGGGTTAGGGTTAGGGTTAGGGTTAGGGTTAGGGTTAGGGTTAGGGTTAGGGTTAGGGTTAGGGTTAGGGTTAGGGTTAGGGTTAGGGTTAGGGTTAGGGTTAGGGTTAGGGTTAGGGTTAGGGTTAGGGTTAGGGTTAGGGTTAGGGTTAGGGTTAGGGTTAGGGTTAGGGTTAGGGTTAGGGTTAGGGTTAGGGTTAGGGTTAGGGTTAGGGTTAGGGTTAGGGTTAGGGTTAGGGTTAGGGTTAGGGTTAGGGTTAGGGTTAGGGTTAGGGTTAGGGTTAGGGTTAGGGTTAGGGTTAGGGTTAGGGTTAGGGTTAGGGTTAGGGTTAGGGTTAGGGTTAGGGTTAGGGTTAGGGTTAGGGTTAGGGTTAGGGTTAGGGTTAGGGTTAGGGTTAGGGTTAGGGTTAGGGTTAGGGTTAGGGTTAGGGTTAGGGTTAGGGTTAGGGTTAGGGTTAGGGTTAGGGTTAGGGTTAGGGTTAGGGTTAGGGTTAGGGTTAGGGTTAGGGTTAGGGTTAGGGTTAGGGTTAGGGTTAGGGTTAGGGTTAGGGTTAGGGTTAGGGTTAGGGTTAGGGTTAGGGTTAGGGTTAGGGTTAGGGTTAGGGTTAGGGTTAGGGTTAGGGTTAGGGTTAGGGTTAGGGTTAGGGTTAGGGTTAGGGTTAGGGTTAGGGTTAGGGTTAGGGTTAGGGTTAGGGTTAGGGTTAGGGTTAGGGTTAGGGTTAGGGTTAGGGTTAGGGTTAGGGTTAGGGTTAGGGTTAGGGTTAGGGTTAGGGTTAGGGTTAGGGTTAGGGTTAGGGTTAGGGTTAGGGTTAGGGTTAGGGTTAGGGTTAGGGTTAGGGTTAGGGTTAGGGTTAGGGTTAGGGTTAGGGTTAGGGTTAGGGTTAGGGTTAGGGTTAGGGTTAGGGTTAGGGTTAGGGTTAGGGTTAGGGTTAGGGTTAGGGTTAGGGTTAGGGTTAGGGTTAGGGTTAGGGTTAGGGTTAGGGTTAGGGTTAGGGTTAGGGTTAGGGTTAGGGTTAGGGTTAGGGTTAGGGTTAGGGTTAGGGTTAGGGTTAGGGTTAGGGTTAGGGTTAGGGTTAGGGTTAGGGTTAGGGTTAGGGTTAGGGTTAGGGTTAGGGTTAGGGTTAGGGTTAGGGTTAGGGTTAGGGTTAGGGTTAGGGTTAGGGTTAGGGTTAGGGTTAGGGTTAGGGTTAGGGTTAGGGTTAGGGTTAGGGTTAGGGTTAGGGTTAGGGTTAGGGTTAGGGTTAGGGTTAGGGTTAGGGTTAGGGTTAGGGTTAGGGTTAGGGTTAGGGTTAGGGTTAGGGTTAGGGTTAGGGTTAGGGTTAGGGTTAGGGTTAGGGTTAGGGTTAGGGTTAGGGTTAGGGTTAGGGTTAGGGTTAGGGTTAGGGTTAGGGTTAGGGTTAGGGTTAGGGTTAGGGTTAGGGTTAGGGTTAGGGTTAGGGTTAGGGTTAGGGTTAGGGTTAGGGTTAGGGTTAGGGTTAGGGTTAGGGTTAGGGTTAGGGTTAGGGTTAGGGTTAGGGTTAGGGTTAGGGTTAGGGTTAGGGTTAGGGTTAGGGTTAGGGTTAGGGTTAGGGTTAGGGTTAGGGTTAGGGTTAGGGTTAGGGTTAGGGTTAGGGTTAGGGTTAGGGTTAGGGTTAGGGTTAGGGTTAGGGTTAGGGTTAGGGTTAGGGTTAGGGTTAGGGTTAGGGTTAGGGTTAGGGTTAGGGTTAGGGTTAGGGTTAGGGTTAGGGTTAGGGTTAGGGTTAGGGTTAGGGTTAGGGTTAGGGTTAGGGTTAGGGTTAGGGTTAGGGTTAGGGTTAGGGTTAGGGTTAGGGTTAGGGTTAGGGTTAGGGTTAGGGTTAGGGTTAGGGTTAGGGTTAGGGTTAGGGTTAGGGTTAGGGTTAGGGTTAGGGTTAGGGTTAGGGTTAGGGTTAGGGTTAGGGTTAGGGTTAGGGTTAGGGTTAGGGTTAGGGTTAGGGTTAGGGTTAGGGTTAGGGTTAGGGTTAGGGTTAGGGTTAGGGTTAGGGTTAGGGTTAGGGTTAGGGTTAGGGTTAGGGTTAGGGTTAGGGTTAGGGTTAGGGTTAGGGTTAGGGTTAGGGTTAGGGTTAGGGTTAGGGTTAGGGTTAGGGTTAGGGTTAGGGTTAGGGTTAGGGTTAGGGTTAGGGTTAGGGTTAGGGTTAGGGTTAGGGTTAG
>JARDYJ010000012.1:31208889-31211389 GCA_029215755.1 Spea hammondii | reverse complement strand
CCCCCCCCGACCAGCCTTAAGCCCCCTCCCGACCAGCCTTAAGCCCCCTCCCGACCAGCCTTAAGCACCCTCGACTCACCGCCACCTGACTTGTGTTCCATGCTGCTGTCCGGCCGGCCGCGAGCAACTTGTGCGGCCGGGAACGGGGACTCTCCGGCCGGGCCGCCCCGGGCGGCTTGCGGCCGGGACCGGGGCGGGTAGGACCGACGGTGCGGCACCCGGGCTGGGCGTCCCGAGGTCCGGGGAGCCCTGGGCGGGACCCTCGGAGGTCTACACGGCGGCAGGGTCACGGGAGCCGGTGCCGGGCCGGGGCCGGGAGCCGAGGCCGTGACCGTGGCGGGTAGGACCGACGGTGCGGCAAACGTGCTGGGCGGCCCGAGGTCCGGGGAGCCCCGGGCGGGACCCTCGGAGGTCTACCAGACGGTGGGGTTCCCGGAGCCGGCCCGGGACTTGGGACCTCATAGACTTCCAGGGTTTTCCAAGCAACTCGACCTGCCAGAAAGTGGGACTTAGAGCGAAAACGCCGGCCAGCCGCGAGCAACTACCGGGGCGGGTAGGACCGCCGGTGCGGCACCCGGGCTGGGCGGCTCGAGGTCCGGGGAGCCCCGGGCGGAACCCTCGGCCGTCTACCCGCCGGCAGGTTCACGGGAGCCGGGGCCGGGCCGAGAGCCGGGGTTCGGGAGCCGAGGCCGGGACCGGGGCGGGTAGGAACGCCACTGCGGCACACGGGCTGGGCGGCTCGACGTCCGCGGAGCTCCTGGCGGGACCCTCGGAGGTCTACCCTAAGGTGGGGTTCCCGGGAGCCGGCCCGGGACCTGGGCGAGTTGGAACGCCGGTGCGGCACCCGTGCTGGGCGTCCCGAGGTCGTTGGTAGCCGGCTCTCAGCAACTTGGACCAGCATCCCTATATATCCGGCGGAGGGTGCCTGAGGACCCTGGCGAACCGGGACGGGGTTCCACATCACCACCGGGAAAACCCGGCCAGGCATGCCGACTTCGATGGAGCGAGGGTCGGATGCGGCCTTCAAATCCGACCTCATAGACTTCCAGGGTTTTCCAAGCAACTTGGCCTGCCAGAAAGTGGGACTTAGAGCGAAAACGCCGGCCAGCCGCGAGCAACTACCGGGGCGGGTAGGACCGCCGGTGCGGCACCCAAGCTGGGCGTCCCGAGGTCGTTGGTAGCCGGCTCTCAGCAACTTGGAGCAGCATCCCTATATATCCGGCGGAGGGTGCCTGACGACCCTGGCGAACCGGGACGGGGTTCCACGTCACCACCGGGAAAACCCGGCCAGGCATGCCGACTTCGATGGAGCGAGGGTCGGACGCGGCCGGCGAATCCGACCCCATCGACTTCCAGGGTTTTTGCAAGCAACTTGGCCTGCCGGAAACGGGGACTTAGAGCGACGGCGCGAGCCGGACGCGACCAACTTGCGCGGCCGGGAACGGGGACTTTGGGCACAAAACACCGGGCGTACATAGGCAGCGGACCCCCCAGCATACAATATATACACATTTAGCTATATCTCGACATCTACAGCTATATAGACATCTATCTATCTATCTATCTATCTCTCTATATACATATATATATATACATATAGATCTATCTATCTATCTATCTATCTATATATATATATATATATACATATATATCTATATATATGTATATATCTATATCTATATATATATCTATATCTATATATATATATATACACACATATCTATCTATATATACATATCTATCTATCTATCTATCTATCTATCTATCTATCTATATCTTCACATATATAGAGATATAGACATATGTGTGTGTGTGCGCGTGTGGTGGGCCAAGTTCAGGGCGCCCTGTCGAGGCGTGGAGAGGCCTACCTGAGCTCCGCGGTGGTCTGCAGCAGCCAAGAGGTGGAAAGCACAACAACTGCGCCCTGCTCGTCAACAGCTCTCCATCTCGGACCTCGGAGTGAGTGGGCCTGTAACAAAACAAATTAAAAAGAACTAAGTAAGCAGCCAAGTGCCCGACCGAGAGAGCAAACCAAGAAAGGGCGACCAAAACACGCAACCACACCCAACCGCAGCCTTAAGCACCCTGACTGAGGCCGCACAGCCTTATCCCCCTGCCTGCTGCCAGCCAGCCAGCCAGCCAGCCTTAAGCTCTATGACTTAAGCACCCTGACGCCGGCCAGCCTGAAGCCCCCTGACGCACAGCTTTATCCCCCTGCCTGCTGCCAGCCAGCCAGCCAGCCAGCCAGCCTGAAGCACCCTGCCGCCTGCCTGCCTTAAGCCCCCAGCCGCCTGCCTGCCTTAAGCCCCCAGCCGCCTGCCTGCCTTAAGCCCCTAGCCGCCTGCCTCCCTGCCTGCCAGCCAGCCAGCCAGCCAGCCAGCCAGCCTTAAGCACTATGACTTAAGCACCCTGATGCCGGCCAGCCTGAAGCCCCCTGACGCACAGCCTTATCCCCCTGCCTGCTGCCAGCCAGCCAGCCTTAAGCTCTATGACTTAAGCA
>JARDYJ010000012.1:31101389-31201389 GCA_029215755.1 Spea hammondii | reverse complement strand
GTGAGATCAGCCAGCAGGGGGAGCAATTGGAGAGCCCAGCAGAAACATCCTGCTGAGGCCCTCCTTGAATGGCGGTGTTCTAGAGATGCTGGGTTCTGCTGACGGGGGAGAGTCCTGGTTATGTAAACAAAGTCAGGACGTACCGGAACGTCCTAATGGGCTTCTTGCTGCAAGTTTGAAGGACATACGGGGACTGACAGTGTTAACGGTACCATACCGTAACACTTATTTTGTAAGCGACGTGCCTTTTTTCTGCGGCTTGCTGCTCTCTCGCCGTCTTGGCGCATAATAATAAAGTGACAGAAGAAGAATTCTGCGTTTGCTGGCACTACTTTACTATGAGAGATCTATTCCAGGACGCTTCTGTCTTCTCTGTTTAAAGAAAGCTTTGGGAACGCTGTGATCCAGGGGACAGACGGTGGCCGCAGCGCCCCACAACACGTGTAGTCAGATGTTTTGTAGTGACTGCGTGTGGCGCTCACCATACATCTGTAAGTATCGTGTTGGGATCCAGCGGCGAATACATGTGTGACAGGGCATCGCGGTAGTCGTCCTGGCTCAGGCACATGTGCATGGCCTCCTTGGCCAACGGTCTGCGGGTCTTCTGCACGCCGGACCTCACAAAGTCGTTCAATTCCTTCAGCTTCGTTAGCGCTTCTGCCTGGAAGAAGAACATGTAACGAGATTCCTCTGGAAACAAGCGGCATGGAAAGGGGCAAGGGGCAGGGCGTGGGGGCAAATGTTTTTAACAAAATAGGCTCGTAGACACTTTCACTACGGCAGCTTCACAGAGACACGTTACTTCTCTAGGTCACGGCTCATTCGTTTTTTTCTCCCGCCAGCGCTAGAGCTCTCTATATTCCCAAGTGGTGGAGGGTCCTGGACAGTAAAATCACCCAAAAACAGAGCCTTTCAGTAGTGGAGGAGACAAGACGTGGCCCCTCACAACGCCACGTGGGAGCTATACCTGTTTCATAAGGACCTTCATATGGTAGCTGCTTCCGCGGCAATAAGCCTCAAGGATGAGACCGAAGCGCACGGCCACGCTGGGAACGTGCATCTCCGACCTGGAGAAACAGGGACGGAAAAAATGAGAAACGAGGCTGCGGTGAAACCCGCCTGCCCTGTCTGCGGATTAACACGAAACCCGCCTGCCCTGTCTGCGGATTAACACGAAACCCGCCTGCCCTGTCTGCGGATTAACACGAAACCCGCCTGCCCTGTCTGCGGATTAACACGAAACCCGCCTGCCCTGTCTGCGGATTGACACGAAACCCGCCTGCCCTGTCTGCGGATTAACACGAAACCCGCCTGCCCTGTCTGCGGATTAACACGAAACCCGCCTGCCCTGTCTGCGGATTAACACGAAACCCGCCTGCCCTGTCTGCGGATTGACACGAAACCCGCCTGCCCTGTCTGCGGATTAACACGAAACCCGCCTGCCCTGTCTGCGGATTAACACGAAACCCGCCTGCCCTGTCTGCGGATTAACACGAAACCCGCCTGCCCTGTCTGCGGATTAACACGAAACCCGCCTGCCCTGTCTGCGGATTAACACGAAACCCGCCTGCCCTGTCTGCGGATTGACACGAAACCCGCCTGCCCTGTCTGCGGATTGACACGAAACCCGCCTGCCCTGTCTGCGGATTAACACGAAACCCGCCTGCCCTGTCTGCGGATTGACACGAAACCCGCCTGCCCTGTCTGCGGATTAACACGAAACCCGCCTGCCCTGTCTGCGGATTAACACGAAACCCGCCTGCCCTGTCTGCGGATTAACACGAAACCCGCCTGCCCTGTCTGCGGATTAACACGAAACCCGCCTGCCCTGTCTGCGGATTAACACGAAACCCGCCTGCCCTGTCTGCGGATTAACACGAAACCCGCCTGCCCTGTCTGCGGATTAACACGAAACCCGCCTGCCCTGTCTGCGGATTAACACGAAACCCGCCTGCCCTGTCTGTGGATTGACACGTGGACTTTCAACGTTTCCTTCTGATACCCCTCAAATGTTTCCAAACACGTAGAAAGAGGCTATTTTATCTGCCGTGGAGATAACAGCGACGCTGAGGCTCGTTCCTACCAAAGATGCCAGAACAGGAAGTGGCCGGTCCGTCGGTGCATCAGGGCCCTCTCCAGGAGGAACCTGGTTAAGTCACAGTCGTGATAAGGTTCCCACTTCAGGACCTGCACCAGCTGTAGGAGGTACAGACACAGCTCGTCGTTCCTACGGGAGAGACGAGAAAAGCCGGCTTCAGACCCTGCCGGCTGCAGAGAAGCCCCCCGCCCCAGCGCTGCGACACTCACGTGAGCTTCATCAGGCAGCTGAGGGTGAAGGACCTCACAAAGCGGTCGGGGATGCTGAAGTCCAATAGCTCCAGGTACATGAAGACAGGAAGGTCTGGCCAGGACTGTAACAAGCACATCATCTGTTGGAGACACAAGGTGAGTACTACTACCTTCAACAGAAAAGGGGAACTCGTTCTATTTTCTTTTTTGCCCAAGGCAGCTGCATATCAGCCGTTTGTATGATTCTCGCTCTGTTATCTGACCCCCGATCTACTAAACCCCCCGACTCCTTATCATACTTCCTGCGGGAAAATAAAATTACTCAGTATAAATCATCATGTTGGACTCTCTGGGTAATGAAAGTCTATGGAGGGACGGACTTAATTAGCAACGCCATAAAGCATCAGCTCAGCGTGGTGTTTGAGCCGGGAAACTCAAACCAAATATCAAATGACTGACGATGATGGCGGCTCCGGGTCTGGAGGTAAAGGGAGTTTATTGGGGCAAAATTAGATAAAATCAGGTTTTTGTCAACATCAACCGATATTACTGTATACAACGCTGGGGGGGTTATATTACTGTATACAGCGCTGGGGGGTTATATTACTGTATACAGCTCCAGTGTGGGGGGTTATATTACTGTATACAGCGCTGGGGGTTATATTACTGTATACAGTGCTGGGGGGTTATATTGCTGTATACAGCTCCAGTGTGGGGGGGTTATATTACTGTATACAGCGCTGGGGGGGTTATACTACTGTATACAGCGCTGGGGGTTATATTACTGTATACAGCGCTGGGGGTTATATTACTGTATACAGTGCTGGGGGTTATATTACTGTATACAGCGCTGGGGGTTATATAACTGTATTCAGTGCTGGGGGGTTATATTGCTGTATACAGCTCCAGTGTGGGGGGGTTATATTACTGTATACAGCGCTGGGGGGGTTATACTACTGTATACAGCGCTGGGGGTTATATTACTGTATACAGCGCTGGGGGTTATATTACTGTATACAGCGCTGGGGGGTTATATTACTGTATACAGCGCTGGGGGTTATATTACTGTATACAGCGCTGGGGGGTTATATTACTGTATACAGCGCTGGGGGGGTTATATGACTGTATACAGCGCTGGGGGGTATATTACTGTATACCTGTGCCACATTCTCGCGCTGGTTCCACTTGGTGGCGAGCAGCACTTTGCAGAGGGCCTCGGGGTAGCGATCTCGGATCTCGTGGCGCATTTCCCACACCAGGTCCTTCTCGTGTTCGTATAACTCTGTTTGCCCCTTGCGTTCCACGATCTCCCAGAGCTGCTGCTGCTTCTGCTCACGACAGAGAAGAGAAAGCACCGAGGCACCCTTTAATGGTCCCGGAGATCTTCCCGGTATTTGTGAGGCTCGTGGCAACTCATCACGTGGCTTCTCCGGGCGACAACTCCATACAAACCCGCTTCAGAAACCCCCCCAGACCCAATCATCCCAACAGAGAGGCCGCAGGGAACAACGTTATTACACCCGAGAGCCGCTAGACACGTGATCCCACCCAACACTTCGTCCCACGAGCCAAAGCACCGCTGGTTACCTCCTCGGATATCCTCTTTGTAACTTGCTTGTGTCTTCCCAACTTGAGAACCTAGAACGTGGACGGAACGTTGTTACATGTCGTTGGGTATTTAACGTGGACAGGGACGCGTGGCTTGGTGACCAGCAGACAGCTTTATATGCCAGAGAAGGTCTAATGGGGTGGGATGGAGGAGAAAGTGGCATTCTCTTACGGACAGCATGGTCCTCCCCATCTGCCCCCGCAGAAGAACCGCGTTTCCGTAGAAATGACGGCGGACAGAAGCCCCGGAGCGTACGCTACGTCCCACGGAGGTCGCCTGGCAGCGCTTACCCATCGTTAAGCTGATCTCCTTCACGTCGGACGATGAAACCCACGCCGGGACCGAGACATCACCGCTAAAACGGCCTTTAATCTAACGAACGGAACTGGTCTGTCGTGCAAACAAAACGTAGGAAAGTATCTACCCCCACGGCACTGACCACAATCTACCCCCACGGCACTGACCACAATCTACCCCCACGGCACTGACCACAATCTACCCCCACGGCACTGACCACAATCTACCCCCACGGCACTGACCACACTCTACCCCCACGGCACTGACCACAATCTACCCCCACGGCACTGACCACAATCTACCCCCACGGCACTGACCACAATCTACCCCCACGGCACTGACCACAATCTACCCCCACGGCACTGACCACACTCTACCCCCACGGCACTGACCACAATCTACCCCCACGGCACTGACCACAATCTACCCCCACGGCACTGACCACAATCTACCCCCACGGCACTGACCACAATCTACCCCCACGGCACTGACCACAATCTACCCCCACGGCACTGACCACAATCTACCCCCACGGCACTGACCACAATCTACCCCCACGGCACTGACCACAATCTACCCCCACGGCACTGACCACAATCTACCCCCACGGCACTGACCACAATCTACCCTCACGGCACTGACCACAATCTACCCCCACGGCACTGACCACAATCTACCCCCACGGCACTGACCACAATCTACCCTCACGGCACTGACCACAATCTACCCTCACGGCACTGACCACAATCTACCCCCACGGCACTGACCACAATCTACCCCCACGGCACTGACCACAATCTACCCCCACGGCACTGACCACAATCTACCCCCACGGCACTGACCACAATCTACCCCCTCGGCACTGACCACAATCTACCCCCACGGCACTGACCACAATCTACCCCCACGGCACTGACCACAATCTACCCCCACGGCACTGACCACAATCTACCCTCACGGCACTGACCACAATCTACCCTCACGGCACTGACCACAATCTACCCCCACGGCACTGACCACAATCTACCCCCACAATCTACCCCCACGGCACTGACCACAATCTACCCTCACGGCACTGACCACAATCTACCCTCACGGCACTGACCACAATCTACCCCCACGGCACTGACCACAATCTACCCCCACGGCACTGACCACAATCTACCCCCACGGCACTGACCACAATCTACCCCCACGGCAATGGCCGCAATCTACCCCCACGGCACTGACCGCAATCTACCCCCACGGCACTGACCACACTCTACCCCCACGGCACTGACCACAATCTACCCCCACGGCACTGACCACAATCTACCCTCACGGCACTGACCACAATCTACTCCCACGGCACTGACCACAATCTACCCCCACGGCACTGACCACAATCTACCCCCACGGCACTGACCACAATCTACCCTCACGGCACTGACCACAATCTACCCTCACGGCACTGACCACAATCTACCCTCACGGCACTGAACACAATCTACCCCCACGGCACTGACCACAATCTACCCCCACGGCACTGACCACAATCTACCCCCACGGCAATGGCCACAATCTACCCCCACGGCACTGACCACAATCTACCCCCACGACACTGACCACAATCTACCCCCACGGCACTGACCACAATCTACCCCCACAATCTACCCCCACGGCACTGACCACAATCTACCCCCACGGCACTGACCACAATCTACCCCCACGGCACTGACCACAATCTACCCTCACGGCACTGACCACAATCTACCCCCACGGCACTGACCACAATCTACCCCCACGGCACTGACCACAATCTACCCTCACGGCACTGACCACAATCTACCCCCACGGCACTGACCACAATCTACCCTCACGGCACTGACCACAATCTACCCTCACGGCACTGACCACAATCTACCCCCACAATCTACCCCCACGGCAATGGCCACAATCTACCCCCACGGCACTGACCACAATCTACCCCCACGACACTGACCACAATCTACCCCCACGGCACTGACCACAATCTACCCCCACAATCTACCCCCACGGCACTCACCACAATCAACCCCTACAGCACTATCTCCATGCATTTACCTTATCGATGGAGGGGTAATACACCTGCTGCGCGAATACAGGGAAGCAAATGAGCAGAGTTGCCGCGCTCTCCGTGTTGGGATTGCTCTGCACGGTTCTCAGCGTGCACACAATTTCTTCCTTTTCATCTGGAAAACAGGACAAGATCAGTAAACTCGCTTCGTCAGCCAAAAAACCCCACAAAAGGGGCAAAGCTCAGTGGACTCTCACCATCTAAGCCATCCATTTATACCAAGAACACACATATATATATATATACACACATATATATACATGCATGTGTATATATATATATATATATATACAGGCCTAAAAACTAAAGACGGGGTCAGGGAGGTGTAAATATCCTCAATGTGCACCGTGTGAGACGGGCTCCCGCGCTGATCTCGCTTCTGACCGGGTCTAACCCGCAGAGCTGACACATCCTGGGGAAGGAAGGTCATGCGCAGAAAATTCTGCTGAATCTGACGGGGATGAAAACCTGAAATACAGCTGAGCTGGCAGCCTGCCTCTTCCTACTGCCTAATCGTAAAAAAGATGTATCCATTTTTGTAGCTTTTGTGTATTCCATCTGTCTCCAGAACTCCCAAATGCTACGCACCGCTACAGAGTGTTACGGCCACCCGAAGAATTCTACGGATTTTTCTCACAAACACGAGGATCTCCCACCAAATGTTTATTACCAACATCCCTGCCAGTTCTATGTGTTATGTGAGCCAATCAGAATTGCTCAGTCTTACTCACCCAACCTTTTACAGGTGACCACAAAAATGAAGTCAGCATACCTTCTTTTATTTATTTATTTTTTACCTAGAAGCGAGGGCCACATACAGAGAGAATGGTGTCCACACTTGAGCATGTCCTTGTAATCAAAAACCATTGTGTTCACCCAGGCGATGGGGCATCCCTGGCCAAAGGAAAGGACATTTGTGAGATTCTTAAAGCAGGTCACTGCTAAGCATCAGACGCTAGTGGTCCCCCGGCTAAGCATCAGACGCTAGTGGTCCCCCGGCTAAGCATCAGACGCTAGTGGTCCCCCCCACTAACCATCGGACGTCAGTGGCCCTGTAAGACATCAGATGCTAGCACTCCCAGCTAAGCATCAGCGGCTAGTGGTCCCCGCGGCTAAGCATCGGACACTAGTGGTCCCCCAGCTAAACATCAGACACTGGTGGTCCCCCGGCTAAGCATCAGACACTGGTGGCCCCCCGCTAAGCATCAGACACTGACAGTCCCCCTGCTATACATCGGAACCTAGTGCCCCCCCCCTCCCCCCGGTAAGCATCAGACACTGACAGTCCCCCTGCTATACATCGGAACCTAGTGCCCCCCCCCTCGCCCCGGTAAGCATCAGACACTGACAGTCCCTCTGCTATACATCGGAACCCCCGCTAAGCATTGGACGCTAGCCCCCCTGCTAACCATCAGACACTGATGGTCCCCCTGCTACTCATCAGATGCTAGTGGCCCCCCGCTAAGCATCGCACCCTAGCTCCCCCCGCTAAGCATCAGACACTGGCAGCCCCCCTGCTAAGCATTGAATGGTGGCGGCCCCCCTGCTAAGTATTGAATGCTGGTGGCACCCGTTAAGCACCAGATGCTTGTGGTCTTTTGTCAGAGATCCTACACGTGGAGCCGGGGCATTAGAATCCGAAAGGGACTCACAGCTTTTTTTCTCTTGGTTGAGCTGGCCTTCTTCGCCTTTTTCACGGCACATAGGACCAGGCTGAGCCGTGTCATGCGTGGGAGGTCACACACACAGATGTCAAACACCAATGTTTGATTCCACACGGGATCTGAGGCGGCGTGCACCTCCCTGCTGCTCACCATTGTGCACAGAAGTTCATTTCCGTGGTACAGACCGCTTTCCACCACCAGCTAGAAGACGAATCAGAGATTAGGAGCTGGAGTGAAAGCTCATCATTCAGACGGGGCCTTAATCCAGAATACTCGGTATATCCTAACAAAGTGTCACAAAAAGGTTCTGTGCACGAGAACCACGGAACCCAGCGTGTCTCTGATTTCTAGACCAGGAACCCCTTTTACTAAACATCCATGCAGGATAAAACCGGAGCACATTTCCATAAACTCAGAAAGAGACCCCATCACTGGGCCGGAGAGATCGAGACATTCCACACCACGTGTCCATGTAGCGGTCACGCCGCTTGAGGTATCTAGAACCACGTGCCTTCTGTACCACAGAATACATGTAACACTAGAGCCTTCCCCCAACAGACCCCCAACGCCCCCTAACCTTCAAGCGTTCATCAGCATTTACATTGCTTCCTTTTAAGAGGTGGATGAAAAAAGAATTATCCGTGTTCCAGATGGAAGAACGATGCTGCTGAAAAAAAAACCACAAGAGTACAAAGTATCACTTCAACAACAGGGGTTGGGGAGCTGTCCGAGGATTGCAGGAGTTGCTTTAAAGATTATATGAAGGCTCATAAGTTTAACAGTACGAAGGTGACCCTCAGCCAGCGCTGTGCGGCGCTTACCCCCCCAGCTGGTCTCTCACCTCCGTAGCTGGTGGAGGTTGCCGTCTCTGGCGCGTTTTGGAGCCGGGGAGTTTCAGGTCTTCTGGCTTGTCTGGCATTGTCGATGACAAGGAGACCAGCGTGAGGTGAGGGGTGCAGGGTCGACACAGACACTGCTTGATGTACTGGAAATCAGACAGATTACAGGAACCCGGATCATGTTTTGTTAAAAGTTAAAAAAATCGGAATAATTATTAACGTGTAGAGAAATGAAAATGTCTGGTGGGAAGGTCAGGAGGGAAGGTCGTGAGGGAAGATCGTGAGGAAAGGTCCAAAGTAAAGGTTGGGAGAAAGGTCGGGAGGGAAGGTCTTGAGGGAAAGTCGGAAGGGAAGGTCAGGAGCCTAGACCATGAGGGAAGGTAGGTAGGGAGCGTCCGGAGCCTAGATCATGAGGGAAGGTAGGTAGGGAGGGTCCGGAGCCTAGATCATGAGGGAAGGTAGGTAGGGAGGGTCCGGAGCCTAGATCATGAGGGAAGGTAGGTAGGGAAGGTCCGGAGCCTAGATCATGAGGGAAGGTAGGTAGGGAGCGTCCGGAGCCTAGATCATGAGGGAAGGTAGGTAGGGAGCGTCCGGAGCCTAGATCATGAGGGAAGGTAGGTAGGGAGGGTCCGGAGCCTAGATCATGAGGGAAGGTAGGTAGGGAGGGTCCGGAGCCTAGATCATGAGGGAAGGTAGGTAGGGAAGGTCCGGAGCCTAGATCATGAGGGAAGGTAGGTAGGGAAGGTCCGGAGCCTAGATCATGAGGGAAGGTAGGTAGGGAAGGTCCGGAACCTAGATCATGAGGGAAGGTAGGTAGGGAAGGTCCGGAGCCTAGATCATGAGGGAAGGTCTGCTACTCACTTTAAACCGACACAGGGGGTAGTTCCCATAAATGTACTCCAACATCCCGTTGATCTGCAGGACGTAGTCCTCCGCACGTCCCGCAAACTTTTGGCCGGAAATGGTGGGTTTTTTCTTTAGCGCCATGTAGATGAGGGTTACAGGGGGATCCATCGGCGATACCCACGGGTAAATGTATTCCTGTAAAGAACATACTAATACATAGCGAGGCGTCGGAGGGGGGAGGCAGACAGGGGACAGCAGGGAGAGGAGGCTCACCCGTCCTCTTGAAGATACAGGTTTGTGTGGGCCGACCCCAACACGCACTGGAAAAAGATCCCCCAACACCCTGTAAGCAGACCACCAGGCTTGCACTTCAGCTGCTTAGACTCTTCCTCAAAACCAAGAGTATCAGGGCCAGACGCTAAGGACGCGTCAGCGCTTGATCTGCGCATGAGCTGGTCATTTAGCTAGCAAAATGCGCAGATCAATGGAAAACAGTTTGTGTGTGAAAAATGTAAAACGTCCCTTTAAACGCATATTGTTCCGACTTCCCGAGAGTGATGGTGCGAGTAACAATGTTCAGGTTTGCGCAGAGTGTGGGGCACCTAACCAAAGAGAGAGCACTTTTCGGTACAGAGCAGCCCCGTCCCCGATGGTACCTCGCTGCCTTCAAACTTGACCTTAATCATGAGCGTTTTGCCGAACGTTATTCCTCGGGGTAACACGTCGAAAGAGGGTTCAAGTTGGAGGGGAAAGTTGGTTTCCATCGATTTTTTCCAGTCCATTTGCTGCCGGCGAACGGCTGCCTCTTCACACGCCTGGCGCATCGTACAGCGGAAATCATTTATTTCGGGGTCATCGAGCGCTTCAAATTCACGGAGGTCTGGATGGAGAGACAGACGGTGAGTATTGGATGACACAATGTATCAGCGAGGCTATGTGAGTAAATGTCGGGCATGTAACCGGAGCCGATATCCTTGGCAGGATGAAACGGCACAGCGGAGCTCCGGCAGAGCATGCTGGCCGGCAGCAAGCGATACGGAAAGTAAACAAGGCAGTGATTTTCGCTCAGTGCGAGAGGACACCTCCATGTGCGCACTGATACGGTTTATTTTTACATTTTGGAGTCTCACCTTTGCCAATAAGGAAGCTGATCTGAGAGTCCAGTAACTTTTCGGCTTGGTCACCCTCCCTCACTACGAGCCGAAGTATGGGCAGGAAGGGCCTGACATCACAGAAGCGCTGCTGCTCGTCCTCCAGCTCCTGCTCCTTTGCCGCCTGGTTAACGCAGGTGAACATGTACATGGAAGGAGGGCTGAGCATGTGAAAAAGTGGCTCCTCCTCTGCCCGTTGCCATAGCAGCTGAAAAACCAGGACACAATGCTGGACATTAGAACGTCATTCAATCTGTCATTTTGCATGGGGTCGGCGCAGTGTCTCCGCAATAATAACATCTCCTTCTCTGGACCCTCCGAACCACGTCCAGTTTATTTTATAAACTATGACTACACAAAAATACAAATATCAATAAATCCACATAAACACAAATAAACATAAGTATAAATAGAAATATATATATATATAGAAATATATACACTATAAGTAAACACAAATATATACATATAAAAATCTAAAGAAATACAAATGCAAATCAATAGAAATAAATACAAATAAGCATATATAACGCTAAATAAATACAAATATGAATAACTAAATAAAGACATAAAAATCAATATACCGTAAGTAAATAGAAATATATATAAATATATTAACTATAAATAAATAAAAATACAAATATAAATAAATTCAAATAAAGATCAATATAAATGAATACAACTAAACATATATATAAACTATAACTAAAAATTTAAATAAATACAAATAAACATCAATATAAATAAATAAAAACATATATATATAAATAAAACTATAAATAAAAATACAAATCTAAATAAATACAAATATATAAAAATACACATATATATATATATATATAAATAAATAGCATAAAGTGCATCAATCTTCAAATAAAGTTTAACATAAAAAATAAGAGAATAATACTTCTTCTTTCTGGGAACAGCAAAGAAAGAGGATTTATGGATGTCTGGGGGGCTTTATATCTGCTCTGTTATGTTTCTGGTGCACTAAATTGTCGCAATATTTTAACTATTAAGTTGCTGTATAGTTTTTTTCTAAAAGGGAGTCGTAAAGGTAGTTATAGCATAACATTTTCCTCCTGTCTCGTGATAAAATCATATCCGTAACAATTCCTTCGACATCTCAACGCTTGACTAATAAGAGCAAAGGGCAACTTAACACACACTTGTGCCGATCACTGCCACAGAGGAAGCTCATTACAGCCAATACTGTGAATACATTTTTTTTGCCTGTGCTTCTTTTGATGTCTTCTTACCCCGTGTATCAAATGAAAATATTTGCTCTTGCAGCTAATAGTAGAAATCAATCGATACAGTTAAATTGTGAGATAAATATAATTACATTTACTAGTCAAATATTGGGAAGAGGGTGGAAAAACTTATAGCGTCAGAAGCCATCCCTATAGAAATGACAGTGGGCGTTATGATGTCATTCCTAAATTGATAGTATTCAGTGGAGTAGCATACTGGCTTATTTTTACGCTTCAGTCCGCATCTTAGCATTGAAAGGTGTGCATTGCCTGCGGCGCACCGAGTCTCCTCTCCACGCACGCGCACGGTGCACAGAATTTCTGCAGACGTGCCTTGGGTATTCTTGGCGAAGATGGTGTAAAATGGACACGTCCAAACAAATACAGCTTGTGTTCCATAGATTAAATGGTTTTTTTTTAAGCATTTGCCACCTACGGTTTTACCCCACTCGGAGTCCAGGCGGCGACATGGGTCAGGCTGTTTGGGGTAGAGAGACCGCAGCGCTACTGGCGGTACAGACATGGAGGGGGACCTGCTCTACCTTCTTGATGTCTCCGAGGCTGTCGCCATACGGCACAGGAAAGTTGAGGTAAATGCCGGTCGGAAGCAGGAAATCCACTGAAATTGTCTCCTCTTTGGAGTAGAGGTCCGCTGGGCAATAATAGCCGTGTGTCACCCGGCCCCGGGGCTTCTGCCCCACCAGCCCTGGCAAGAAAGAGGCAACATTTACATTAAGAAGCATGAAGCCACCTTCTGTATGGTAACATGTATGTTTATTTATACACGCACAGAAAACGTGTGTGCATATGTATATATATATATATATATATATATATACACATTATATACAATATATACCTATTTATATATCTATTAATCTATTCATATCTAACGTATCTTTACATGATCTCCATCTGCATCTCTTTATAGAAACACCACCGTTCACAAGTTTGGGGTCACTGTTTTTCATGGAAAATAAGGACATTTCTGGCTGTAACATTTATACATATATCTACATTTATCTCTCTCTCTATATATATATACATATCTATAGTTACATATTTATACCTATATGTGCATCTATATATATATATATATCCACATTTATCTCTCTCTCTCTCTCTATATATATATATATCTATAGTTATATATTTATACCTATATATATATATACACGTTTATATCTATATATTTATATATACTTATACCTACAGGTATGTATCTAAATATATATGTAAATCTATCTCTATATATCTACATTTATATTTCTCTCTATATATATATATTTATGCCTTTATATATTTTTCTCTCTCACTCTTTATATCTAGTTATATATTTATACCTGTATGTGCATTTATATATATATATATATATATATATATACACATTTCTATCTTTCTCTCTCTCTCTCTCTCTCTATATATATATATTTCTATATACTTATACCTACAGGTATGTATCTAAATATATATGTACATCTATCTCTATATATTTACATTTCTCTATCTCTTTCTATATATATATATAATATATATTTCTATATTCCTATAGGTATGTATCTAGATATATATATATACACAGCAGTATAATATGTGTCTGGCTGTACATGAGTGTTTGTGGAAAGACCCACCTTCTTCCCTGCCATACATATAGATAGGGTTTGTGTAGTGTTTAGGGGGACCCCCCACTTCCTTTCCCGCCATGATCACTTATTAATCTTATCTATAGAAATTGTTATGGGGGGGGGCACCCCGCCCAGCCCCCGCCCAGCCCAGCTCGTCCTCTCTCCTGCCACTGACTGGCTGTCTGAAGCAACCAATCAGTGCTGAGAATGCTCAGGTCCCGGAAAAGGCGGGCAGTGTAGCTCTGAGGCGGTACTCGGGCCTCTAATGTGCAAAGTTACCTGAGGGGCTGCCGAGTACATTAACCCTCCATTCACCCTCCATTTCCTTCACACCCAGTGAATGCCAGGAGATTCCATTGGCTGAGCTTCAGGGGCAACTCAACACCACCAGCAGGGGCAACACAACCCCACCAGCAAGGGCAACACAACCCCACCAGTAGGGGCAAATAATGGATTCCACCAGCAGTAATAGGTGAACCACTTGCTTATTCCACACATGTTAAAATGTTTTTTTTTGTTTTTTTTATTGTTTAACCTTTTCTGCTGGGTGGCTCTTCCACTTATCTGCCACCCTCTCACCATGGGAAAACCTGCTGTGACGTAGGGCTGCAACAACTAATCATAAAAATCCATAATAATCGATAATTAAAATTAACGATTTTCATTATAGATTTTATTTATTATATGATAAGGGTTTTTTCTGAGCAAAATGCTCCGAAAAATATCCCTCGTTTTATAATCCGACCTCAAAACAGACGTCTGACTACAAGACTATGATCCCGATCCCCGCAGCGCTGCTGGATCCTCCTCTCCGGCACCCAGTGAGCGTCTCCTCTACTGCCCTCCACTTCCCCTGGGGCTTCTATTGTGGAGCGCCAGTATCACATGACCTTCCTGGTGCTCCATCATAGAAGCTCCAGCGGTAGTGCCTGGCAGCAGCAGAGGTTTTTCTACATGCAGACGTTCACTGGCTGCCCCCACTAGACACCTAGTCTGGGGGGGGCGAGTGGCATGTAAGGGGGTATAAGGCATATCTGGGGTGCAGAGTAGCAAGGCGTGGGGCAGATTGGCAAATAAAAACAAGAAATGCTTTTTTTCTCAATCATAGTTTTTATTAAATATGAAAAAACAGTTTCCATGTGAATTAATATTTTTCACAATATATTTTTAATGAAAACCTAGAGAAATACTGTGTTTGGGTTCTTGTCCGTAAAACAAGGCAGCGATTAGAGAAAGAGGTAAGTGTTGTGCGCAGAGTACAATGACAGGTTCATGGAAACGTGGTTTATTCTCCAGTTTGTTTTAAACACCCAGTTTATTTGTTAAATTGCATATTGTTTTTTGATCCGATTAATCGATGATAAAAAAAAACGTTAGTTGCAGCCTCGCTGTGACGTCATGTTTTTGGCATTATTCATGTTATTGTGATGTAAGGTTTGGATAAACGGTGTCCAGCGCCACGCGTGTCCCTTTAACATTTAAAAATTAGTAACGATACGCCGCGGTAATAACGATACGACTCGGTAATAACCATTCCATGCGTCTGCGCTGCAGTAGTAACTATGCGATGCATCTGCACCGCGGTAATAACGCTACGATATAATAACCATACCATGCGCCACGGTAATGACCATGCCATGCACCTGCACCGCGGTAATAACGCTACGATATAATAACTATACCATGCGCCACGGTAATGACCATGCCATGCACCTGCACCGCGGTAATAATGCTACGATATAATAACCATACCATGCGCCACGGTAATAACCATGCCATGCACCTGCACCGCGGTAATAACCATTCCATGCGCCTGTGCCACGGTAATAACGATACGACGTGGTAACAACCATACCATGCACCGCCGTAATAACCATACCATGCGCCACGGTAATGACCATGCCATGCGTCTGCACCAAGGTAATAACGTTGCGATGCGGTAAAAACCTTGCGATGCACCTGTGCCTCGGAGCGTGTGCGTTCACGCTCGGTGCGCGCGCGTGTTCACGCTCGGTGCGCGCGCGTGTTCACGCTCGGTGCGCGCGCGTGTTCACGCTCGGTGCGTCATGGGGCTGTACTAGTTAATGTAGTGTAGTCGCAGGACTGCACAATCCAGAAGCTGAAAGGGTTAAGCGGCATCATTCAAGGAGTCGGCGGCTGGACTCCGCGTGCCGACAGTGTGTCGCAGGAAACAGCGCAGGGAGCGCTCCGGTGAGAAGGAATTGAATGGGCTCCTGAACCACGGGCAGCCGTGTGCCGGGGCGAACGGACACTCGTCTGAAGACAAGTAAAACCATCTGAACCTCTCGGCGACGTCCCCACTGCTTACTGAACGAGCCCTTTGTGAATAAGGTGCCTCTATACCCACAGTCTGCCCGGTTCCAGGGAAAACCAACGCAAAGACTGTAAGCTCTTGGGAGCAGTCACAGGAATTCTCAGATTCATAGACAGCAGGAAGCGGTCTGAAGGAGTCCTCCTCCCGACGGGTGAAAGTAGGGACACGTTACCTGGAGGTAGCTCACCAGTTGCAGAAACCAGCCGGGATTAAATGTTCCATGAAAGGTCCTTCACCGGGCTGCCTCGCCCCACCAAGAGTCCAAAGCACCCCCTTCCCGCACCAATAATAAAAGCATCGCGTCCGTTGGGTTGAGGTGGTCTCTTCGCAGGGTCTCCAACGCCAGACTTGTGTTCATCAGAGGCTGAGATATCCTGAAATGTACGAAGAGTACAGACATAAGGAATAAAGCATCCGGCGGCCACCGTCAGTGACTCAGCCCAACCTCTGCATTCTCCTGACTACGTCTTCATGTCCTGCCCACAGAAGCCTCAACCGAGTCACGGGGCAAAATAACTTACACGGTCAGCAACCGGGTCCTTTTCTTGCCGATTCCTTGAGAGCTTCCAGCGAGCAGAAGTCCGTCCGCATCATTCTGAGCCGCAGCCAGTAAGGTTTGTCGGGAATCGCAAACGCCACAAGCAGCTTTAAAACGACCAGGAGGTGCTGCGTGAAAACGGACACGTTACATGAAAAGGACCCGCCGAGGCCATGCGTTTCGTTGCACCAACGTGTAATCAGGAAGCAGGGTGGCGTGTCATGGGGGTGCATAGAGAGAGCCCTAACTGATCAGTGCTGCTGTATCAGCTACGGTGCCTTTAAACCGTTGTCTATCCTGGAGCTTAAAGGGTTAAGCGGCATCTTTCAAGGAGTCAGCGGCTGGACTCCGCATGCAGCCGTGTGCCGGGCGAACGGGCAAGTGTCAGCTCCAACAGGACTCAGCCCAGCTCGTAATGTGTGTTGGAGAGAGCTGCAGCAGAGCAGCTTCGGTGTTTTCACCACCTTATGAATGCACAGGCACTGTAAATACGTTCGGGGTATATCTCAATGAGCTGACCTGGTGCTCATATAAAGCGATCTCTTTTCCCACCTTCTCCTGGACTCACCTCTGCCCCGAGCATGTACAGGACGAAGGACTCGGCGCCCACCCCAGAGCTCTGGCAAAACGTCTGCGCTGCAGCAGAGATGCAGAGGAAGAAGCAGTTGGTGATGACGGAAAAATAGCCAAGCGATTCAAAAGCGACCTGAGAACGGTGAAGCAAACGAGAGACATTGTGAACGGAGCGCCAGAGTCCCGCATGATTCAAGCTTGTGAGACTTAGCGTTACTAGGCGGATGAATCCCTCCTGATGCTTTCATTTCACCCTCTTCGAGTGCTTTACCTCACATACTGCGCTCATCTGAACGCGCGTTCACACTCTTGCTGCCTTCTCACCCAGTGGCAGCATCAGGAATTACCCCTTCTTTTGAGGGGTTAGAGACATGGCCAGAGCCGGACTGCACCCCAGGGCCGGACTGCACCCCAGCGGGAACGCTGTACTGCGAGGACAGTAAGTCATCTGAGCTCTAAGCCATGGACCCCATTCGCAAAGAATAAACCCAATCATTGCCGGAGGAAAGAGGGCCACAGCGCAGTGAAGAGGGCGGCAGCGGAGCACAGAGGGCGGCAGCGGAGCACAGAGGGCGGCAGCGGAGCAAAGATGAGGCCTCAGAGGGTTGATGGGCAGAAACACCCTTAGCACCTCACCTGCCATACGCCGATACTGTCCGCGGGCTCCGGAAAGGGTTTCTGGAATATCTGGCACAGTTTAAAGGCGTCAGTATGGATCTCCGTGACATTGTTTAACATGAGAAGAGCGGCCGTCGGGGGATAAACACACGAAAAGAGACTGACGTATCCGAACTGGACAAACAGCTCCATGTAATCATCAAATAATCCCTAAAATTACGCAAAAGACATAAACAAACACAAAATTATTCTTCTTAAACTCCAATATTTATCATTAACATCCAATGATTTCAAAGGCATTCGTTGGATGAAACAGGCAAAACTAGATGGGGAATGAGAAGGGACCCCTTAACGCCCATATTACACTGCACCCACATCGATCCCTAAATGCCCCTATTACACTGCACCCACATCGATCCCTAAATGCCCCTATTACACTGCACCCACATCGATCCCTAAATGCCCCTATTACACTGCACCCACATCGATCCCTAAATGCCCCTATTCCACTAAACCCACATCGATCCCTAAATGCCCCTATTACACTGCACCCACAGCGATCCCTTAATGCCCCTATTACACTGCACCCACAGCGATCCCTAAATGTCCCTATTACACTGCACCCACATCGATCCCTAAATGCCCCTATTACACTGCACCCACAGCGATCCCTAAATGCCCCTATTACACTGCACCCACAGCGATCCCTAAATGCCCCTATTACACTGCACCCACATCGATCCCTAAATGCCCCGATTACACTGCACCCACAGCGATCCCTTAATGCCCCTATTACACTGCACCCACAGCGATCCCTTAATGCCCCTATTACACTGCACCCTCAGCGATCCCTTAATGCCCCTATTACACTGCACCCACAGCGATCCCTTAATGCCCCTATTACACTGCACCCACAGCGATCCCTTAATGCCCCTATTACACTGCACCCTCAGCGATCCCTTAATGCCCCTATTACACTGCACCCACAGCGATCCCTTAATGCCCCCATTACACTGCACCCACATCGATCCCTAAATGCCCCTATTACACTGCACCCACAGCGATCCCTTAATGCTCCCATTACACTGCACCCACAGCGATCCCTTAATGCCCCCATTACACTGCACCCACAGCGATCCCTTAATGCCCCCATTACACTGCACCCACATCGATCCCTTAATGCCCCCATTACACTGCACCCACAGCGATCCCTTAATGCCCCTATTACACTGCACCCACAGCCATCCCTTAATGCCCCTATTACACTGCACCCGCATCGATCCCTTAGTGCCCCTATTACACTGCACCCACAGCCATCCCTTAATGCCCCTATTACACTGCACCCACATCGATCCCTTAATGCCCCCATTACACTGCACCCACATCGACCCCTTAATACCCCTATTACACTGCACCCACAGCCATCCCTTAATGCCCCTATTACACTGCACCCACATCGATCCCTTAATGCCCCTATTACACTGCACCCACATCGATCCCTAAATGCCCCTATTACACTGCACCCACAGCGATCCCTAAATGCCCCCATTACACTGCACCCACATCGATCCCTAAATGCCCCTATTACACTGCACCCACAGTGATCCCTTAATGCCCCTATTATACTGCACCCACAGCGCTCCCTTAATACCCCTATTACACTGCACCCACAGCGATCCCTTAATACCCCTATTACACTGCACCCACAGCGATCCCTTAATACCCCTATTACACTGCACCCTCATCGATCCCTTAATGCCCCTATTACACTGACACATGCCAGCCGCCCCCCACATAAGGTAAAACGATACTGAAAGATTGAGATAACGTTACCGGATCCGGGCGCCGCTCTCCGTCGCGTACCACGGCATCAATGAACGGGGCCGCGTTGGCCGAGGCTGCATTCCGTCTCCATTGTAGATACGGAAGCAGAACTTCACAAACCTGATTAACGGCCTGCGATACAATTAATAACGAGGACAGTCGCTGGGGGGAATAACACGGACCGAGATTAGTCTCATGAATTACCTCACGCCGCACACACGTGTCGTAGCCGTGAAACGCAATAAACATAATAAGTCCAGAGGGCCGGTCCTGGCGTACGGAGAGTTTTAGATCTTGCAGAGAAAACGGGGTCAGGTTGTAAAGCATCTCTAACACACTCGCTAACACTCTATAAATCCACAAGAGAGGCTGGAAACGTATATGGTCATGGACGGGACCCCCCAGTTACATGTCGTCCCCAAACAGGGCCCCGTCGGACAAGCAGGGCGCAGGCTGGCGACTCACCTTTCGGAGAAGCTGGAGATCCTGCAGATAAAAGGCGATGTAAAACAGGAGGCCAAAGCAGTTCACAAAACGAAACTGGAGAAAAGGGAAAAGTTGGGCGATAAACTGAGATAAACGCCGGGGCAAAGCCCTAAATCACCCGTTCCAACGGTGACTGCACCTTCCTCATACCGATAGACATCGCACACGCTAACCTCACACAGAACTCATGTCATAACGAGCTAAGCTCTTCCCCACCTACTGCCCAGTACAAGTCACACGCGTGTACTGCCCAGTACAAGTCACACGCGTGTACTGCCCAGTACAAGTCACATGCGTGTACTGCCCAGTACAAGTCACACGCCCTGTACACATCACTCAGGACACCCGTGTGTACTGCCCAATACAAGTCACACGCCCTGTACACATCACTCAGGACACACGCGTGTACTGCCCAATACAAGTCACATGCCCTGTACACATCACTTAAGTGTACACATCACTTAGGACACACGCGTGTACTGGCCAGTACATGTCACATATGCACAGAGACAATAGCCTTACCACAAGCACTTTGATGGTCAGGTGCTTCTGAAACGATGACTCGAGCCTGTGGTTCTCTGATAAAAGAAAGAAGACATTGTCAGCTCAACGGGATCTGGTACAGGTTGGCATGGTTGGGGGTTTTATCTGGTACGGATTGGCACGGTTGGGGTTTTATCCGGTGCGGATTGGCACGGTTGGGGTTTTATCTGGTACGGATTGGCGCGGTTGGGGGTTTTATCCGGTACGGATTGGCGCGGTTGGGGGTTTTATCTGGTACGGATTGGCACGGTTGGGGTTTTATCTGGTAAGGATTGGCGCGGTTGGGGGTTTTATCCGGTACGGATTGGCACGGTTGGGGTTTTATCTGGTACGGATTGGCGCGGTTGGGGTTTTATCTGGTACGGATTGGCACGGTTGGGGTTTTATCTGGTATGCATTGGCGCGGTTGGGGGTTTTATCCGGTACGGATTGGCACGGTTAGGGTTTTATCTGGTACGGATTGGCACGGTTAGGGTTTTATCTGGTACGGATTGGCACGGTTAGGGTTTTATCTGGTACGGATTGGCGCGGTTGGGGGTTTTATCCGGTACGGATTGGCAGGGTTGGGGTCTTATCTGGTACAGGTTGGCGCGGTTGGGGGTTTTATCTGGTACAGGTAGCCTGGCGGGTTCAAGGAGATGCATATTTAGTGCCGATTGCTTGCTTTGTTGGGGTGAGGCCGTCTGTATTGACTTTTACTCCCCAATCTCTGGCCCTCGTTCCATGCCACATATACCAATCATCTGAGCTTCACGCACCCCATTCCGTCAGGGCGGTGGCCGTCCTCTTGTAGACGGAATTTAGCGTCTCCATGAAGAGCGTGTGGGAGACGCTTGGCAGATACGACATAACCGCGGCTGACAAGTAGCTGCTGGTCTGGTACTGCTTTCGGGTCCTTTCCTCCCAGTACAGAAACATAACCATCCCATCGATCGATAGTCCCAGAAACATGAAGACCGTGGGGGCCGTCACGCACAGGATTTTCAGCGTCCTTCTCCATTGCGGGTAGTAAAGCTCCCACTTCGCGGTGATGGGACTTCTCCTCAAACAACCCCAGAACTGAGCTCTCGGAGGTTTCAAGTAGCTCTTCATGTGTAAAGTGCCCCAAAAATAGGCTCTTACGGAACTGTGGCGCTTCCATAACTCCATGGTCACCGTCGACCACAGGATGTTAAACACGGCAAAAATCATGTGATTATCAAGGGAACTCTGGGAAAACGAGCACAAATAGCTTAGGAGCATCGGAGCGGCGAGCGAGAGCGTGAAGAATCCGAGGAAGTCAAAGTAGAAAGCCACGGGTTCCCCAAAATACCCCCGGATGGCGTCTGTGGGGAGAGAAAGGCATCATTTAACTGGGCAAACGGGTACCGGGTTATGGACCATGGCGGAACATCTTCGCGCCGGCACCGCATGCATATTATATACATTGTTTTAAGTCATGTGAGGCTTCCCTTCAAAACGTGTAACAACATCTAGCGCGGCCTAAATATAACAAGGAAGGAACGCGGTCTGGCCCAGGATAGGCTCCGGTCCCGGGGGGGGGGGGTAGAGTGATGACGAGTGATTTCGGGAGGCTGCGGAGGTCGCACCGCGGAGTCAGTCCCAGCAAAACGCGCTCGTCATGCGACAGACTCTTTAATACTTACCGATAGGCTGAGGAGACAATCGTATCTGGCGGTACCAGCGTGTCTGCAGCCTGTCCAGCCGACTCTTTTCATGCACGGGGTAGAATTTGACAATGACTTCCAACTTCTGTAAAAAATGAACTAGAGAAAGAGGGTACATGCGTTACACGTGCAATCAACTGCCAAAACACGCCCACTGACAACGCATTTCGCTGCTGTCAGATACACAACGGCCCTTGAGGGCAGGAACCAGACATGTTCATACCATGTGCTATCCAATCACAGCTCACATATCAGTATATATGAACACCGAATCCTTCACCCTCTCTCCTTCGCGGAGTGACACAAACCCCCAACACCGCCCCCCCCGTACTCAACTCTCCTAATGTCTTTGAACAATGGATTTAAAACATTTTTTGTGTTTTTGTGGGATTCTTGTGGGGGGGGTTAGTTCTAGTTTAGTAAGAAGTACGCTGAGGGGGCATACAAACCTGCCCCTAAGGACCGGCGGTACCAGAGACCGGTGAAATATTTCACAAACGCCGTAGAGGCGCTACAGACATCCACCGGCTGCCCCCAGTAGACATCAGGGAGTCTGGAGCATGGGGGGACAAGTCTAGGGATGGATTGGTATGTCTGGGGGGCAGAGTGGCATATCAGGGGTGCAGAGTGGCATATAGGGGGTGTAAGGCGTATCTGGGAAGCAGAGTGGCATATAGGGGGCATAAGGCATATTTGGGGGCAGAGTGGCAAGCCTGGAGGTAGATGTGCATAACGGGGGGGGGGCAGGTTGTCAAATAAAAGGAAATAAAAACAAAAAATGAATTCTCAATCATAGTTTTTATTAAATATGAAGAAAATTGTTTACATGGGAATATTTACTAATAAAACTTTTTTCCTATAGGGTAGTCTTATATTCGGGGTCTCTTTTTTCCCCCTAACTTAATATTCAAATTTGCGAGGGGGGGGGCTCCGCCTTGTGGGAAATTTGGATACTACAAGCCCTTAATAACAGTACATTAATACTCTGCTGCCGCCTTGTGGACAATAATTATATTACACGCCTTCTTATGCTGACATTTCATACTCTGCTGCCGCCTTGTGGACAGTAGTTATATTACACGCCTTATGCTGACATTTCATACTCTGCTGTCGCCTTGTGGACAGTAGTTATATTACACGCCTTCTTATGCTGACATTTCATACTCTGCTGTCGCCTTGTGGACAGTAGTTATATTACACGCCTTCTTATGCTGACATTTCATACTCTGCTGCCACCTCGTGGACAGTAGTTATATTACACGCCTTCTTATGCTGACATTTCATACTCTGCTGTCGCCTTGTGGACAATAGTTATATTACACGCCTTCTTATGCTGACATTTCATACTCTGCTGTCGCCTTGTGGACAGTAGTTATATTACACGCCTTCTTATGCTGACATTTCATACTCTGCTGTCGCCTTGTGGACAGTAGTTATATTACACGCCTTCTTATGCTGACATTTCATACTCTGCTGTCGCCTTGTGGACAGTAGTTATATTACACGCCTTCTTATGCTGACATTTCATACTCTGCTGTCGCCTTGTGGACAGTAGTTATATTACACGCCTTCTTATGCTGACATTTCATACTCTGCTGTCGCCTTGTGGACAGTAGTTATATTACACGCCTTCTTATGCTGACATTTCATACTCTGCTGTCGCCTTGTGGACAGTAGTTATATTACACGCCTTCTTATGCTGACATTTCATACTCTGCTGTCGCCTTGTGGACAGTAGTTATATTACACGCCTTCTTATGCTGACATTTCATACTCTGCTGTCGCCTTGTGGACAGTAGTTATATTACACGCCTTCTTATGCTGACATTTCATACTCTGCTGTCGCCTTGTGGACAGTAGTTATATTACACGAACATTCATTGTGCTGTCCCTACTCAAATCCCATACACATTAATGCCAATGCCTTCCCCATATTAAACTTTGCATTACATTGTGTAACTTTTGCTGACTAGTACCTCCAGACAGCCCTGGAAGAGCACAATCCAATGTCATATAAATTAAGCCCTATTAGGACCCTCAAACTCAATGACCTTACTAACAAGCCATACATACATACATACAGTGTTCCGACACTGGCTACTAGATACAGGCACATTTACTGACACGTTGGCACGGGTACAGCCTGTGACGTGGATACCCCGGGACAGACATGTCACTATCCTTCCTACCGCTGACACTGTGCACACGCGCTGGCTACTAGAGCCAGGCACACTTACTGACACGTTGGCCCGGGTACAGCCTGTGAAATGGATACCCCGGGACAGACATCTCTTGCAGGACCTTCAGATTCTCCACTTCATATTTCAATAGGAACTGCTGCTCAGAAAATGTCAAAAAGAGCTGGATTTTATCTGTCAAAACGAAATCAGGCAATCCTGATCAATGAAATTTAATGAACAGACAGGCATTACCCCCCCAATGGGCTATTTACTCCAGCCGTGCGCACTCACCCGAATCCCAGTCACCGCGAGCGCGCTCACCAGAATCACAGTCACAGCGTGCACACTCACCCGAATTTACAAAGTTCTCTCTGTGACGATAAGAAAACGCTCTCATGGATCCTTGGCTGTCCAGCTTGGCGAGGCCAAGTTGCTCAGCGGCGTGCAGGAGGAGGCATGTGGTAGCTGACAGCAGTATAATGTGCCCCTCATCATCTTCACCGGGGTGAACTAAAAGATGTGGTCCTAAAGTATTAACACAGACATTTATTGGAGCGTTCTGCCTCATATGCAGAGTGTCTGACATGTTTATACAGAACGGACAGTCGTTTCATAGCCTGTCCCATGCTGCGGCCCCCGCTTGGGCATCTGCCATATATCTGGGTGCCGAGGGCTAGATGTGGAACAATCAGGAGCAATACGTTGCTTTGTAAATGTGGCCCCACATCAGAAGAAAGTGTAAATTGCCGATGTGGCGGTGATAACCAAACACGCACCTCCCGGCGCAGGTGGGATGCCAGCGCTCCAAAACCTGAGCCCTGCTTCTTGCCTTATTCAGTTAAAGGACAGGTTCCACTTTCACCCACCGCTGCCGGAGCCCCCCGAAAAGGCCAGCCGTTATTTACCTCCGCGTTCCGCCGACGCCCCCAGGAGCTCTATGAGCCATTTCTTGGTTTCAGGTTTGATGTCGTCTCTGAGCTGGATCACCACGAGGGTTTGGACAGAATCCATCACACAGCAACCACAGCTGACAGAACTCCACGAGCCCATCGCGGGTCTTTGGCTAAAACACAAGGAAGATCGGGAACGTCAGCAGAAGGGCTCAGTCGTTATCACTAGAGAGAGCGCTGTAAGGTGCGGGGACTTCTCTCACAATTCCACGAAGAGACGGAGAGTAAGTGCACTCGGCAAACGTGAAAGAATCTAAAGCGTAACAGGCAAAAAAACAGTGTCAAGCCGACCCGCTCCCAAGTGGCCACTACTCTGTCTAATGTGCCTTCACCAGATACACCAGTGTTTTATCAACATACGTGCCAATGACCAGCACGTGGCCGGTCCGGGCGGATATCCTAAATCAATGCTAGAGGCAAAAAGTCACCAGTCTGCGCTCCTCTTTCACACAACACGTTTCGCACTAATGTGTGGGGCCCCAAACATATGGGAGCGAAACGCGCCAGGGAATTTAAACATGCATTGGAGACGCTCTCCAGTGCGGTCTCCACCAACCCCTTTAAATGTGACGGCAGTCGCCCTGCCCGCCGAGGAGAGGCCGCGCTGTAAATAACTTTCAAACCTGTTAACATACAGGCTGCTTATTGTTCCACGTGTAATCCTTTGTATTCCTACATCCTCACAACAAGATCAGTGAAAGCATGAATTATTCAAACACTTTCTTTAATGCAGGAGACAGGGCAGAGAAAGCAGATCCAAGCTCCAAATGGGCCACGCTGTAGCCCTATCTGGCAGAAATTACGGGGAAAAACAACCCAACTGCAGGGTGGGTTAACGTTTCAATGTGTTACCTTCACACTTCCTCGCCCAAAGATTCACCGACAGTATCGTCAGACAGCTATGCTTCACGACTCTGCGTCTTATCTGATACTAGAGAGACAAGTAACTGGTCAAACTGGTTTGGGGACAGCCAGGGTGTTACACTTGACTGCCCCAGATCATCTTCCGGTATACATGTAGCCTCACAAAACATTGCTTCCCTGCCCTACACGTACTATATAGACACATGTATATAGACCAGGTTTACGGGTTTAAAGCTAAAAATGGATTCAGTTTTACCACTTTCAGAACAAAGAAAACACGGGGGGGCGCACACTGACAGAGACAGGGAATCCCAAAACAAGGGGCCAAGGCTCCCTGCACTATATTCATTGGTAAGAAAATAATCTGCATAATCTTTGCTCAGGGCAGTCAATTATATTCACATTTACATGTACACACAGAATACATTCTGAATGCCATCCATGTGCACAGGTGCAATTACACACCGTGTCCACAGGGTGGTGCTACAGGATAACATGCCATGGTTATGAAATAAGTGCAATTGTGCCCACAAGGTGGCACAGCAGTTTCACCAACCTATTGTACATTGTGTCTTATATGTTTTCACTTAATCGGCTTTAATATGTATATATACGGGTTATAAAAAAAAATATATATATAACCTGGTACTTCCACTGACCAAGTACAAGATATTCACGAAAGCAGGAGCACTCACCTCACGTACAAGTGATTATTTTATTCCATAGGTTTTTTGTCTTCACAAAAGGGTTTTTCTTCTGTTCACTCGCTTTGCATTTTGTTAAATGATAAAAAAGAAACTATTAACATGTCGATACTATAAATGTCCATGAAAACATGGCTGATGGGGTATTACCATACCTGGGAACAGTCCAGGCGGATATCCTGGTTCCACACCAGAATCCTTCGGTGCCACGGGAGCAGCAGCCTGACATGCCCCACTCCTAGCCCATCTCCCCCTTTAAAGGGGGGTGTCCTGTGACATGTGGGACTGTCCGCAACACCTGCACCAGCGGCTAGTGCTGGCCGCATCCCGCCGAGGGGTATGTATGAGTGGATACAGTACTTGTCGTGATTAGGAATTAGATGGAGGACCGCTCGTTCCAGGGCCCTCTCACGCAACAGCCGTATTCACAGACACTCAGACTCTTATATTATATTATTACCGTAGTGTGATCAATGGTGCCAAAGTTAGCTTCCTACTTCCTGTCATGTGACAGGATCTGCCAGTAAGTAGCTCCTTCTGTAGCCCGGGCTAGTGATGGGAAGTTCGGATCAGTAAAGTGAATCGGTTAATTTCGAGTGATTCATTGAGATAAAGCAATTCATCGGTTCTCTCAATGTGACTCACAGCGGTTACTGCTTTCCACTCACTCCCTGCACTCGCACTCACAGTCATGGATTATGTGTTACACACCAATGTATTGTACAGTCATGTAATCTGTGTTACACGCCAATGTATCATACAGTCATGTTATATGTGTTATACCCCAATGTATCGTACAGTCATATAATCTGTGTTACACGCCAATGTATCGTGCAGTCATGTAATCTGTGTTACACGCCAATGTATCGTGCAGTCATGTAATCTGTGTTACACGCCGATGTATCGTACAGTCATGTAATATGTGTTACACGCCGATGTATCATACAGTCATGTAATATGTGTTACACACCCATGTATCGTACAGTCATATAATATGTGTTACACGCCAATGTATTTTGCTCAGCAACTCAACTCACAGTAATGTGCTTCACTTTATCTATAACATTTATATTTGGGCTGCTGAAAGTTAGGGGAGGTGGGGGTTAATTTAGGGGCAGTTACCGTTAATGGGATCTTTAGGGTTAATTTAATGGTGAGGACTGAGGAGTTAATTCATTTAATAAAGGTTAACTTAAGGTGCAGTTAGAGGTAAAGGGGGGCAAACTAAAGGGAATCTAAATCCTGGGGGCAGTGAAGATTATACTGTATTTAGTTATAAAAGTATCATTGTGTCAGTGTGCTGTGACCTGATGACTTGAATACGCTCTGAAGTCTGAATCAGACAGCATTCTCCTGACGCACCGCTACGAAAGCAGACAGCATTCACCGCACGCACCGCTACGAAAGCAGACAGCATTCACCGCACGCGCCGCTACGAAAGCAGACAGCATCCACCGCACGCGCCGCTACGAAAGCAGACGGCATCCACCGCACACGCCGCTACGAAAGCAGACACTACTCCCATTTTATAATGATACATTTTATAGATCTTTCTTATTCCTGAACAATTCATTCACATCAGTGTGTGGGCAGTTGGTGGGATAGTAGATGGAGAGGGGGGTTTGTGATGATACAATGGAGGTTATGTATAAAAAGTGATTCTGGTCTCAAGAGTGGTCTTATCACCATAGCAACCAATGAAATGGTCCAGTCACCAGAGACCTCTGAGGAAAGGTTGCACCAGAATACTTTTATATACATAATTCCCATTGGCTCCGAACAACACGTCCGCATGCAAAACAATACAGGTCCTTCCAGGGCCCCAGAGCCATGAGGTGACGAAGTGAGGGAGCGTCAGCACCGAGGAACATCGCCACTATAGACAGGAACTAACTGCTCTTGTGTCATATTTGTGCTCCATTGTTGTTGGCAGACCCCCAATACTGTACTTTGGGGGGGGGGGTTAAAGCCATACTGTGTATTACACAGACAGCCCCGTGTAATAAAGCCTCATGACAGCATTCATGTAGATGGGTACCGTGTTTCCCAGCGGCCGGTAACATCGAAGCCACGTCCTGTCCAGCTGCGGTCACCAAAAGTCCCTCGTTACTCTGGGTGTTTGAATCCCCTGGCCTGTCACTTTGGGGTACGCTTAGCCTCTATGGCACCTACTTCACAAAGTGCTGTCTTTGTACACACCGTTCATGCTATGGGGGCGTCTATGCCCCCTCCGGCTCGTGGAGAGGAGACGGCGCAGCGATGGCACAGTGCTGAGGTCTCCGCAGCTCTGTAGGCATCTGGCTTCTTGGCATCTCCCCTGCTCTACAGGCAGCGGGCTCTTGGGAACCTGCAGACGGGGGGAGGGAGTGAAAGGGTTCCCACAAAGGGGAGTCATATAGAGAGGGACAAGGGATGTGGGAAATATATATAGAGTATATGAGGAGATGTACAGTATACGAGGGGTTATATGGGGCTATAGGCGGGGGTTGGGGTATAAATGAATAGTCATGTTTACACGCCAGCATCACCTGTTTCCGATACCGGTGGTCCGTGCCTTCCTTCAAGCTCCTTCTGGAGCGATGCAAGAATCTGACCACCAGGGCTTTGGTGCCGAGGCCACCCTTTAGGTCTCCGAGGGACAGAGCGCCGCTCTTGGAGAGTCTCTGCACCGCTCTGCGCGTAGCC
Source organism: Spea hammondii (assembly GCA_029215755.1). Classification (NCBI taxonomy): domain Eukaryota; kingdom Metazoa; phylum Chordata; class Amphibia; order Anura; family Pelobatidae; genus Spea; species Spea hammondii. The sequence continues at coordinate 31,171,754 of JARDYJ010000012.1, read as the reverse complement.
TGAAGCCGATTCTTCCCATCTGAGCTCGTGCGGAGTAATCCCGGGGACTCCTGCAGAGCGTGTCCGTGTAAATAGGCCTCGACACAGAGAGCTGTACGGGACAGAACACACGGTGTCATGATGACAATGTAATCCCGCTATGTATGACCCCAAATCTATGGAATAAAACGCTCTTGTTGTTTGCTCCCCATAAGAAGATCTCCCACCTGTGTCGATGGATGACAAAGACCCATTGTCCTCCCGGGCCTTGGTGTAATTGGCTTCTGGAAGACCTACGCAAAGACAGATGAGTATTACTCAGAGAAGGAGTCTGGGGTTGGGAAATCGTTCAGGAAGAGTCAGAGTGACTGGTAGCCCCCTCTGCTGTCCGTTATGTGTGGACTCGGGCAAATGACCCGGCTGTACCCTAACAGGTCGGCTTCCTGTAAGCCCAGAACATGCTCGGTGCCCTCTCACCTGTATTGCGTAACGAGCTGATCCCTGGGTCACTGTGAGAGCGGACGAGAAGCGGTGGGGTCACATAAGGGCATGGCAGCACTGGCCGGGTATTTTCACTGTACCTCCTGTGAGGGCATTCCGGGGTCTGGCACGGGGAGCTGTGATGCTGGGAACACCCTGAGCCTTGGCTCCATCGAGCTGCCCCTCTGGCTTTACCCTTCAGTCTGACCTCGGGGAAGCAGGGACCAGAAGCGGATCCAGCTGTCTCCAGCCTGTTACAGCTACGGGTGATGATGGTTCCCAGGGGCCGAGGGGAGTCAGAACCAGCTCTGGGTGTGGAGCAGGAGGATGAGCGCGCCCCCTTTACACGGGGCACAGCGATATCCTCAAACGGCCCCTGCAGGCTGAATGTGGAGCTCTGCCGGTGATGCAGACACTGTCCGCAGTCCACACTCAAACAATAGTCAGCTCGGCTTCGTTGGATGGACCGGTACAAAACATAGTCCACGGAACGAACAGACCCCGGTATCTCCAGCAAAACCGAGTCTTCCGAGGGGCTGTTGTCCTCTGAAACAGAGATAAAACAACACGTGACACCGAGAAAAACACGCAGGAGCACTAAAAGCGCCATAGACCGACAGCAACATTTGCAGGCACTCCACCATATCCCGAGCCTAACGCGAAACGCGCAGGAGCCCTGGGGCGAGCAGAGGAGGCACATGGACACCTCCAAAGGAACCAAGTTAACCCCATGCAATTCCACTGACCTGCTGACACCTCGTGCCAACTACTACTCCCACTCACCGTTCCCACTGTGACCAGTGGAGTCGATTCTGTCAGAAGCACTGGGGCACGAGGCGTCATGAACCTGGGCATCAAACAGCGTGGCCTATTAAAAGAGACATTTCCTGAGAGCCAGAACCTCAAGCAGGGATATTATTCCAAGCATTACCGAGACTGCCGGTCACCCACCTGACTGTCCTCTCGGATCCCCATCACACTCTCATACGACGGCGGAAAGTCTGTGGGGTAAAGAGGGATGGGGCTGTCCATGGAGCCATTGTACGTTATGCTGTGGACACAAAGGCAAGCGATTACACCGCATGCGTCTGGTAGAAAGTAAGCTGCGGGCATCATGATCAATGCCGAGGATCTCCTCCTTACCTCTGGGCGTCAGTCTCAGAGCTGCAGGTGTACTCCGGTGGGTAGTACGGCGGTGGAGGCACCGGCGGCACAAACTCCTCGCACTCCATCATACTCTGCAGGATTGTGTCCTGAGGTGAGAGACATTCCAGATTCACAGAGGTGGATCTCTGTGGCGCCAGCTAAGGGGTAAAAGGGCAGAAAGAGTAAAGTTGTGCAGGGTGGGGTGGCTGTGGAACGGCGTGATATGTATGTGCACACGCGGCACAGAACTTACTACATGGATCACATCCAATGAGAAGATCTGAATGCAGTAGATGACAGCGGACAACGTGCAGATGATGGTGGAAAGGATGGTGAGGCCACAGACACTAAACAACAGGTCCTACGACACACAGAGAGTCAGATGGAAAGATACCACCAACAGCAGGGGGCGCCCCTGGAAGCTCCAGGGAGTGATCCGATGTATAGAACCGTGAGAGAAGACCCCACATAGAGAACAAGGCAAAATATGGACATGAGATGAGAAAACATGGCGAAGACAGCAGCCGATGCGCATCACGTAACAGAGGGCGGACTCGCTAGATGTCTATCTAAGCAGGGAGAGTAGTATGGCAGCTGATTATATGACTTTAGTGTATATCGCACAGCAGTTGTATCCAGCGCTCCTTGCACCAAACGTGGCCACGCAGCCCCACTCCCATGGCCGAACGCGGTTCCACTGTCCTCCCACACCCATGCAGCCCACGATTACCTCACGCTCCCACCTCTCCAGTGTTTTAGTTACCTTCAAGGCCGTGCGGATGCTGCCACAGTCCGGGTTTGGGTACATGGTCAGGACCTCCACATCTTTGCTGCAGGAGGGCAGGACCTGGTTTTCTGATAGAACGTGGCAGCAGAGGCACCAGTTTTTCTCCTCGGAAGGAAAAACAAGACAAGAAAATGTAAAGATTTGTCCGAGAGGTTTCTGCCGGGCACCATCTAGGCTCCATGCGCTTTAGTCACTGCGACAGCCTGTCGTGCATTTGTGTGGATGGTTACAGTGGAGTCTAGGACCAGTATAGTTTTATCAGCCCACACAGGCACTCTCCCCCCCATCCATTCCTTGAATACTGATGCATTATGTTAAAGTTAGGGACTTGTAAGATGGGGTCTGGGAGGAAGGGGTACCCATGGAGGACATCCTGATTAACGTGACGGTCGGTGACAGGATGAAGCCCCAGGCCCTAAATCGATAGTGGTGGTGGCCCTGGAGGAACTTAATAGTAGCAATTGAAGACACTTGTCCTAGATGTTAATAGGCGCACTATCCAGCGGTGGGGGTCAGTACCTTCTGGCAGGCATCGAAGGATCTCACCAGCTGGGCGTTCTGACACGACAAGATGGAGCCCGCAAGGCTAAGCATGACGCACAGCGCCGTCAGCAGCGTGAACAAAGTAACCTGGAAGCACAAAGTGTGAGCTCTGAGGATCACGGCAAAGTAAGCCGCATCGGGGCAGCCAACATCTCGGATCACAGTGATCGAGAGGTGCCTACGGGGTTAATATCTGTTTCCGTACAGGATCCGGAATATTAATGATTATTCCAGTCTCCAGACAAAAGCGAGATCCTAACCCTGGGACCTGCATGCATATTTCCTGCACCAACCATGCAAACACGTCCCTTGGGCAGGACGGCAACGGATCCACTACACTTTCTGCAGAAGAAGTACCGTGCGTGACACAGCGCTAAACTTACCACTAGTGTGAACGGTCTTTTCCATGAGATGCAGCCAATGAGACCCGAGACAGCCAACTGAGCGGCGAGAGAGGCCAAGGTGGGCAGTAAGAAATAAAAATGAGAGTCAGGGAGGGCAAAAAGAGCAAATGTCAGAGCAAAGGGAGAAAGCAGAGGGGGAGGGGGATGGAGAGAAGATGACGATTGTTGGGAAGGTGAAGAAAGTGGGATTAGTAGACAAACAGAGGAGACAAAGACGAAAATATGATGAGAAATCAGATTCCGACTTGGGGGTTACAGCCTCCCACCCCTACCTTACAGCCTCCCACCCCCACCTTACAGCCTCAGGGATAGTTTCCCCGGTCCTTGGGCCAGGTATAAATGTCACAGAATCCGAGACCCTCAGTGTTTCCCTGTATACACAGCCAGGTCCACACACCGCCCCCAATGACACAAGGAGACCCCCAGCTGGACTTATCTACACAGAGGAGCAAACAGCCCGCTTTGCTCTATACAGAGAGCAGCCCCCCCCCCACTTGTCCTACGAATAGAGCAGGTCGTACCCCTTAGAGGGTAAACCACACCACCCAACGTCTGCCCCCGATGCCTCCACACCACTGGGACAGTTTGTCATCTGGCAGCCGGTGCCCCAAGAACCTGGCCCTGCACCCTGCAACCTCCGGCCCTACTCTCTGAGGATTGAACCCGGCTCCTAACACTAGTGTCTCTGCATCCCAAGGTTCTAACTGCCCAGGTTCCCCAGAAATTGCCCCTACAAGCCAATACCCTAAAGATCCAGCCCCAAGTGCCAAGATTCTAAGGTGTTGGCAGCAATCGAACCGCCTGGGTTATAACCCAAACGATCCACCCAACCCTCAGTAACCCCGACACCATGCGCCATCATTTTCACCATGTACAAGAAGGGCTGTAGCGCTACACACTAGAGCAGTACAGTCCAAAAAATGGGGAGCCTTTTACCCAGGGAGGGGTAGAATGGGGCTCTTGTACCCTCATCTGGTCTGATTTAAACATTTTGGGCCAGTGGCTGAAGCTTTTCTACTTGCAAAGTCACATGTATCCATGGGGTGCCGGACACAACAGGGGCTTAAGGCAGTGTTTGCATCCAAACTGGGTCATTTTTGTGCTCCTTTTATTGGCTTTCTATGCATTCTCTTTCTGTAAATGTGTTATGAGCAGGACTGGGCAGTAAACATCAGGCTGCTTTATTCATGGGCCCCTTGGCTGGATTTGCCCATGGGCCAAACGCTGCCAGCCCTTGCCTGCTTGTAGATACCACCCCCCATTAGAAGTTAACCACCAAGACCGCTCACCTCAAAGTGTTTGCGGAATCTCTATGACAAAATGCGATATATACCTCGTTGTGCAATGTGCAGCCAGATTGGTGAGATTGCGGCAATAATTACACAAAGTCCCATCAGCCGCCGGCACAGACTTACCGAAAAGCCAGCCCACGAAGGGCTTGAATGCTTTATCTTCATAGATGGAGTGATGGTGGCAGCCACCAAGCTAAATGTGACGATCAGGACACCCAGCGTGATCTGCACGAAGCCCAGGACCAGCAGGACATTGGACCAGGTTCGGTGGAGCCGGAGTTGCGACAGACTACGTGAGGTCCGTCCCGTGAGCGAGAAGCTGGAATCTGTAGAAGGCATTGTGGCCAAAGCAGAGAGAAGATGGTCCAAGAGCAGAAACTCTGCGATCGTATTCATCAGGAGCCAAGACCTGGAGAGCAGGGGACCGCCGGTCAAAGACCTCTCGGCATCGGAGCCTTAGCAATAACACAAACGCTGAAATCTGACTTATCCTATGAAGCTGTCCTGCTTCACTGACATCACAAAACTCCCACGAGGGACACAAGAGATTGCGATGTTAACCCATGAATGTACGCGTGCCGGTCACAGAGCTCTCATCCAAAGAGAACATCAGAAGAAGGCATCGGAATGATGGAACGGCCATCCAGTGGCAGGCAGGGCGGTCGGTAGCCATGCGCGTCCCAGCCCGCATGTACAAAGCACACCAGGAGATGCATGAAAACCTCAAGCTGGTGATCTTCCCTAAATGTCGCGTTCCCGCTCCAGGAGAAGCTCCGCAGGATCTGGGACCGCACTTCACACGTATCTCCTGGGAGAAAACAGTATCGGGTCATATACAGGTCCCCATCTTACACGCTGTCACCAAGGAGAAAATACCGTACCGGCTCTCATACAGATCCCCACCTTACACGCTGTCACCAAGGAGAAAATACAGTACCGGCTCCCATACAGATCCCCACCTTACACGCTGTCACCAAGGAGAAAATACAGTACCGGCTCCCATACAGATCCCCACCTTACACGCTGTCACCAAGGAGAAAATACAGTACCGGCTCCCATACAGATCCCCACCTTACACGCTGTCACCAAGGAGAAAATACAGTACCGGCTCCCATACAGATCCCCACCTTACACGCTGTCACCAAGGAGAAAATACAGTACCGGCTCCCATACAGATCCCCACCTTACACGCTGTCACCCAGACGGAGACAGGAATCCATCTACTGGGAGTCAGCGGTCTCTGGGTGGATGGCTGAGGGCAGCTTAGAAGGGAAGATCCTTCGACTTTAACGGTTAAGTGATGGAGGGTCTGCGTTTCAGACCCATAACAGCCCCCAAGGAAATGCAGCACGTAGCGAACGTGAAACACGAGCCTCTTCTCCAACGCAATAAGCAGGAAAGACAATCTGGATTGAATGGAGACAGCGGACGGGATGCACCCAAGGAGATACAGCCTCGTGTATTGCAGCACTGAGCAGCGGCATACCAGTTCAACCCGGCACTCCCAGCCGGGCCACAGAACTCAACCCGGCACTCCCAGCCGGGCACAAAATTCAACCCAGCACTCCCAGCCGGGCCACAGAACTCAACCCAGCACTCCCAGCCGGCCCACAGAACTCAACCCAGCACTCCCAGCCAGGCATAAAATTCAACCCAGCACTCCCAGCCGGCCCACAGAACTCAACCCAGCACTCCCAGCCAGGCACAAAATTCAACCCAGCACTCCCAGCCGGGCACAAAATTCAACCCAGCACTCCCAGCCAGTCCACAGCTTTAGGACTCTCAGCCGGCCTAGGCTTCATTTGCTTGATGTGCCCCTGCCAGGGGAAAGCCCTTTACTTGTCCCAATGTCGCAGGGGCAGTTGCCGAGATACTGCTCAGGGCTCCACCGCTGCCCATAACAGCGCCATCTAGCTGAATGTTTGTACACACTCTAGTTGCAGGTGAGTGTGCTGAGAGGCGTCTGCAGGTGAGTGTGAGTGTGCTGTCTAACTGCAGGGAAGTGTAAGTGGCTGAAGCTGCATCAACTGCATCCTGAAGTCTGCAACTCCCACCACTTACTGCAAGGGACACTGGGAGATGTAGTCCTGCTGTGGGGGAGGGATGTCACTGAATTTAAACAGACACGCATCGCAATCGGAGGCGCAGACCCCTCAGCCCTGATCCCCCGCCGGCACCCACCCAAAACCACAGACGCAGCAGGGAGGACGGCACGGACCAGCGCGAGTATCTACAGAGACCTGTCACAACCTTTAGCATGAATCGTGTCACCGCTACATCATACTAGGCGAACACAATGCTATCCCCAAGAGCTTGCAGTCTGGATGCAGCAGAGTGTAAGCGCACCGAAAGGGTGCCAGAGTCTGGGGTCCAATAACACCATCCATGACGAGGCATTCGTAGGCAGTAGCGCTGGGTGTAGCTGCTTATTCCACCCCCCATGCGTTGCATCCTGCGCCGCTCCGCTCCCCAAGGGCCTTCTCCTCTAATGGAAGCATTTAGGACAATTCAGCGGCTCAGGTTACAAGCGGCAGAAACTAAAAAGCTTCATCCATTTTTAATTTCCTTCTATCCTTATTGAACTGCGCCAAGCGGGGGTCCCAGAATCCCCTGCAGCTCTCATCGGGACAAGCTTCCAGAGTGTAGAGAAAGGGTTAATACTGCGCACCAGCCCCCGACTCATACCCCAGCAGAGAGCTGCACAATGCCCATGCCCTGTTCTAATGCCCCAGCAAATAAAACAAGGCAGACGTTGTCATATAACACTTTAATCATTTGGCACGAGCCGGTACTCAGACGGAGCCCGTAACGTGCGCAAGGAGCCCGACACATGCATTCTGCCTCCGGGCAGGGCAGGTCATGCACATACTACCCAAACAATGAGAGTCACAGCCTCCCCTCAAGCTTCATGCAGACCCCCGGATAGAATGAACTCCACGCCATCCGATGAGACGGTCAAATGCCTCCAACGGCTGACAGGTGAACTCATTCGCAGTGAGCAATGCTGCCCCCATGATGTTCCGGCCCCAATGGACAGCGACATTCAAACCCTGGAGAGGACGAGGCTGCGTAACACGCATACCCTACAGGCAGAAGAGAAACGGGGTAACTTCCCTTCACAGGAAGCAGCAGATGCCAACTATAAACCTGTTCGGCTCTGTATACTTCCTGGGAAGTCCCACGGGGCAAATGAAGCCTGAAGTGCCCCCCGAGTGCGCCAAGAGCAAGTAAATACCCCATTCACAAAAATATGGGGGGAAAGATCCAAAATAAGTGTACACAACCGGGAAGAAAACACACAGACCACAAAATTTGAACAGAAACCCCCCCCCCCCGATACATACAGGGGGCCCATCCACAGTGCCAGTATACCCCCCCCACAACCATACACAGCACCCATATACCCCCCCAGCCAGCATGTGCCCATTCACAGCGCCTGTACGTGCCCATACTGATAGCGTGTAGAGCCCCCAGTAACTGCACACCACATATAAGCGCAGGGTCTTCTCACGGTACAGGCTGATAAATTATCTGAAGCTACTTCTATCCGTGTGTAGAAGGCGCATGCACATGAACCGGGCCCCCTCCCCCCGGTATGTGCTGCGACTGTATGTAAAAGTGAGACTCCAGGGCCGAACAGGGCACCATCCTATAACACATCATTACTACCCAGGCAATTCCACCCCCCACGGCCCTGGGTGTCACGTCCACGGGCGCCATGCTGCCCGCGCAGTCTGTAGTTTACTCCGCACGGCTGCTAACAATGCGTGAAATGCAGCAGCGCCGTTAGGGGAGCTTCTCTCCGTTAAGGCTTGAAAGCATTCTGCGCGGCACCCGCTGCCACGTTGGTGGCCGCCGTCCGCATGGCTGGGTTGGAAAACACGCCGGCGGCAAACTCCTCCTGCGCCTTCTGGAAGCTGGCACCGGTCCGGCGGTAGATAGAGTGGACCTGAGGGGAGGAGATGTCATTACAGAGCTGCCGTCGTCTGCCGAGACACCCAAGCTGCTGCCCCCCGGCTTGGACTTTCTGCCGCCGATGCGGCTTCATTTCATTCACTGCAGGCGACATCTCCCGGCACTCACCCTCTTCAGCATAATGATCCCCAACGTGGCGTTAGCGGTGAGTAATAAGGAAACAATCAGCATGATGACCGCCACGGCCACGCTTCCGACCTTCAGCACGGTGAGAGCAGCAATCCACCCGCTGCAACAAGACACAGAGAGAACAGTCCGCCGGCTGCCACACACATCACATAAACAATACCCCGGACCACCCCTGGCTCGCCAAGCGCCCACAAACTAACAAGCCCAACTCCTGGCTAACAAACAGGGCAACAAACTCATGGCCGGGCAGCTCTGCAAGGTGGCAGCCACGCGGTATTAGATGCATAAGGCAGGTGCGGAGGAGTAAAAGAGACGAAGGCCCGAGCCCCAAAAAGCCGGATTGTGAAGTAGAGAAGATTATTTTAAAGCCAAAAAGCTGGGTGTTTGGGGCAAGGAACCCACCCAATCCCCTCACAGAACCCGGTCCCCCCCGTCCCACGCCTACTCGATCATACCTGAAGCCCCAGCCTGGGATCCCAATCGCCTGAAGCACGTAAAAGACATCTTGGACAAAGTAGATGAAGAAGAAGACAAAAAAGCTGAAGGAACTGTCACTCCTGCAACACAGAGAATCCACGGCTGAGTATCTGCCGCGCCTGAGGTCCCCACGCGCCGCGCGCCCCCTGCCTGGCGTCTCCCCGCGGAACGCACCTGAAAGCCTTGTACAGGGGCCGATACCAGCACACGAACGAGCAGGGGGTGAAGAGCAGAATCCACAGGATTGACAGGCCAAAGCTAGAACCTTGCGTGGAGTCCACACAGAACCACGCCATGCACGCCACGAAGTTCAGAAACAGGGTCCCGGTGCTAACTAAAGGCAAAGAGACCGACAGATGGTTAGGGGACCGGCCGCTCACCGGTACATCCCCCCCGGCACTAACCCATCGGCCCGGTACGTAGGGACTCACACAACCACAAGTAGTACATGATGGAGACAGTCTTCTGGAAGTCCTGCGGTATCTCCACGGAGACATCTTGGTAAAAGCACGGTTTCACCGGACAGAAGGAGGGTAGCGGGGGCCAGTTATTCTGCCGCACTGCAACACACAACAGATTACAGCCCGGCCCACCACGGCCCCCAAATGTTTCATCACGTTTGTGTTTAATTTGTAACCTGCGTTTGCCCCTACCCACTCTGCTCGCCCCGCCGGTTTACCCAGCGTGGGGCACTACCCTCCACTGCCCCACCACAACCCGACCCGCGTTACTGTATATACGGCTCGTACCGGCAATACTTCCCAGAGCGGCGCTTTGAAGCTCTCGCTCCCTCCGGTCCAGCTCCTCGGCCTTGCGGTTCAGCTCCTCCTGGCGCCGCAGTAAGTCCGCTGTGGCAGCCGCAGTCGTCTCCTGGCGCAAGAGAAAAACGCATGAGCTGGGAGAGAGGAGCGGGGCTGCGCGGGACGGGGCAAAGGCACGCGGGACGGGGCAAAGGCACGCGGGACGGGGCAAAGGCACGCGGGACGGGGCAAAGGCACGCGGGACGGGGCAAAGGCACGCGGGACGGGGCAAAGGCACGCGGGACGGGGCAAAGGCACGCGGGACGGGGCAGTCACACCGAGGAAAGCACGGGCGGCTCCCCACCTAGGGGCCAGAACTTACAAGCAAAGAGCAGCAGAGCCAAGGCATGCCTAGGGGTGGTTTCATGAATGTGGCGTGAGGGGACTGCGGCCGTGGACGGGGCCGGATGTCACGTATCACTGGATCGCTCACCTGAGTCCCGTACGAGCCGTAGGTCTTTGGTTCTGTTGGGCTCTGTTTCTTGGGCGCCGGAGCAGGGGCATTCTGCGCCGGGGCAGTTGGCAGGGTGGCTGCCTGCTGTTGATGGTACGGGGGAGGCACCTGTGTAAAAGCAGTAAAACATCAGGGGTAACTTTACCATATTCAGTAATGAAACATGCGCAAGATATCCCCCGACTCTGGGAAGCGCTTGGTATGATCCACCAGGCTCTGTATGTATTAATAACACCCACCCTGCCCGATACCCGGCTCATTACCGACCCTACTTACCCCGCGGTTATCGAAAGGATTATACACATCGAGAGTGGCGTACTGCGCGCTGGGCTGATGCTGCGTCACTGCAGGGTCCTGAAATAACAGCGGGGACATTACAGAGCAAGCAACAAAGAGCACGCGCATGGGCGACACACGCACCGGGCACCGTAATGCCACAGAGCAACTGGGGGCAAATAAACAGCTACCAAGAATACTCTCATACTGGGTACCGGCGTGGCATGCAGTGAGCAGGCAGTAACACCGGGCACCGGCATGGCATGCAGTGAGCAGGTAGTAACACTGGGCACCGGCGTGGCATGCAGTGAGCAGGTAGTAACACCGGGAACCAGCATGGCATGCAGTGTGTTTGGGGGGGGGTAACACCAGGTACTGGCACAGGATGCAGTGTGTTGGGGGGGGGGTAACACCGGGTACTGTCACAGGATGCAGTGTGTTCGGGGGGGGGGGTAACACCGGGTACTGTCACAGGATGCAGTGTGTTCGGGGGGGGGGGGGTGACAGGGCCAGGCTAGCTGGCTCATGTGTCATATGAAGTTTAGCCGGGTCACGGAGCACTTTTGTGTCCGGTTCTGTATACTGTGACCCGGTAATATATTATATTGTGTATTATTGTGTAACCGGCCCAGAGACTGATGTGGCTTCAGCTCCAGCCTTCAAAGAGACGATCCTATAATCTGGCTGGGGCTCTTAATCAGCCAACACAGCCCTGTCTGCCCAGAGGGCACCCGCACTACAGGGGGGATAACACAGATGGGATTTGTGATGGGATGTGGCTGATGGGATTGGGGGTTGGGTTCGGTACACATTGCATTGAGATTGTATATAAGTTCTGTGTGTTTGTAATAAAGAGAGTTCTTCTTGGTTTACTACGAATGGTGGTCTGGATGATCCGTGGATAGCTGAGTGCTATCCGTATGAGGGACTGACTGGTGATTCCTCAGCCCTCAAACAGGGGGACCCAGCCTTGGGTACGGTGACCCTGTAACATTGGTGGCAGCGGTGGGATGAATCCCACGACTTGGGTGAAATCCAAACCACCAACTGGGATTGCAGACGAGAGACACCAAGAGAGCTCCTGGAGGTTTGTAGCAAAGGAAAGGCTACTCTGATTGCGGACTGCAGAGAGATGGACCGGCACCAGGATGCCCCAGAAGAGAGCCTCGGACTGAGTGCTCTACAAAAGAACATTCTATGGCACTTATCCCTGTACCCAGGAGGGGCTACATCGGAGCAAGTGACGGCGGTGATTAAAATGTGTCACCAGGAACTGAGCCAGAGTGGGTCTGTATCTCCCAGACTAGGGGAACAGACCAACAAAATTTTGCACCAGGATATCCAGTCCTTCCGAGAACCAGAGGATGAGAGAGACCGGGTTACAGCCGAGGTGTGTGAGCTGGAACACCAGCAGAGGCAGTTAGAGTCTGCGCCCAAGACTGGAGGGATGATTTCGTACTGAAACGTACTGGGCACAATACTGGACAGCCCCTGTCCTGGTGAGAAGAACCGAGTTCCTCGCCAGCAAGAAGCGGAGGAGGAAGGCAAAAGCTTCGACCCAAGTCCCCACCAACAACCCTGACTGCTCTACCTCGGCAGAAGAGATGACTGTCCCCACCGCCCGAGTAAGTGGCACAATCCCCCTCACCAAACCCCTAGCTATGCCCGTAGAAGCCAGTGCCCCAGACTGTCCCCCTGATTTCCCGAGTGTCCTGGAAGAAGCCCGGGTCACTGCCCCAGAGGTTCCCTATGAAGTCCCCGGTAACCCGGTAGAGGCACCGTTCCCCGACCTAGCGAGGGCGCCAGAGGGGCTGCCGAGTTCCCTGGGTCCTCTCAGTAGTCTGGCGCAGGCCCTGGTTCCTATCCCTGTGTTCTCTGAAGTGTTCTCCGATTCCCTGAGTATCCTGGGAGAAGCCCAGGTCCCTATCCCTATGTATCCCCCTTGTCTCCCTGAGATTACCACAGAGCTGCCTGGTCCTGCGTGCACCCCTGAGAGTACCTGTGACCTGAGAGAGGTACCGGCTCCTGAACTAGTAAGGACGCCGAAGGGGCTGTCTACTTTCCTAGGTCCTTCCAGGGACCTAATACAGGCACCAGGTCTAGTCTCCGACGTGATCCCTGGTTCCCCAAGTGTCCTGGTAGAAGCCCAGGTCACTGTCCCAGAGTGTTCCTCTGACTCTCTCCGTGCCCAGGCAGAGGCACCTGTCCCAGAGAGAAAGAGCGAGGGTCTGCTTAACCCTCCCGCTGGTCCAGTATTGGCACCTGTCCCTGCCCCGGAGTATTCCCCTGGGTCCCCTGAGTACCCCGCAGAGCTGCTTAGCTCGCCCAATAACCCTGTAAGGGCACCCGTTCCTGTCCCAGAGTGTCCCCTAGGTCACTCCAGTGTCCCGGTAGAGGCCCCTCTTACTACCTCTACGTGTTTCCCTGGTTCCCCGAGTGCCCCCGGCCCGATCAGCAGGGCTTTCCTTCCATGCAACCGCCCTGGCCTGGCAGCTGCCCCAGACTCAGTTCCCAAGACTAGGGAGCAAGAGTCTCCAGGTGCCCCTGTTACCCCGGTGGGGGGGATAGCCATGTGCCCCCGGCTGAGCTGGGACCGCCCTCCAATTCACAGAGTACTACTGACTATCTTTTTGGGCAACCAGGGCCCTGGCCCACCTTCTATGGATGCTTCTGACAAAGGGGGCCATGAACTAAGGCCTGCACCTGTGAACTTTGTCCACTCGGACAGCCTGCAGCAGACCCCTGGGGAACTGCCTGGTCTGCCGGACCGTTGGTCAAGGGGGAGATCTGTGACAGGGCCAGGCTAGCTGGCTCATGTGTCATATGAAGTTTAGCCGGGTCATGGAGCACTTTTGTGTCCGGTTCTGTATACCATGACCCGGTAATATATTATATTGTGTATTATTGTGTAACCAGCCCAGAGACTGATGTGGCTTCAGCTCCAGCCTTCAAAGAGACGATCCTATAATCTGGCTGGGGCTCTTAATCAGCCAACACAGCCCTGTCTGCCCAGACAGCACCCGCACTACAGGGGGGATAACACAGGTGGGGGAACCCATTGTATTCTGTAATCCCCTCACCTGATACATCTGCTGTATACTGATGGGATTTGTTATGGGATGTGGCTGATGGGATTGGGGGTTGGGTTCGGTACACATTGCATTGAGATTGTATATAAGTTCTGTGTGTTTGTAATAAAGAGAGTTCTTCTTGGTTTACTACGAATGGTGGTCTGGATGATCCGTGGATAGCTGAGTGCGATCCGTACGAGGGACTGACTGGTGATTCCTCAGCCCTCAAACAGGGGGACCCAGCCTTGGGTACGGTGACCCTGTAACAGGGGGGTGTAACACCAGGTACTGGCACAGGATGCAGTGTGTTCGGGGGGTGGTGTAACACCGGGTACTGGCACAGGATGCAGTGTGTTCGGGGGGGGGGGGGTGTAACACCGGGTACTGCCACAGGATGCAGTGTGTTGGGGGGGGTAACACCGGGTACTGGCACAGGATGCAGTGTGTTCGGAGGGGGGTAACACCGGGTACTGGCACAGGAGGCAGTGTGTTGGAGGGGGTAACACCAGGTATATGTCAGGCAGTAGTCACTGTGATCACATGACTGTAATCACGCTCTTCCCATTATAAATCACATGAACCTCAGCAACGATTCACATGTCAGATCCATCAACTGGGGGACTGTCCATCCGAACACCCGCCACTCTCTGAATTGTCTCTCTCTCGCCTGTCACAGCTTGTGTCTCTCTCTTTGAATACCCAGTTTCTGTCTGTCTCTCTAGGTACCCCCTGTCTGTCTCTCTCTCTCTGTCTTTCTAGGTACTCCCTGTATTTCTCTCTCTCTGGGTACCCCCTGTCTGTCTGTCTCTCTGCCTGTCTCTCTCGGTCCCCCCCCCCCCGTCTGTCTCTCTATCTATCTTTCTCTCTTTGGGTATCCCCTGTCTGTCTCTCTTTCTTAATACCGACTGTCTGTCTGTGTCTCTGTGTGTGTGTGTGTGTGTGTGTGTGTGTGTGTGTGTGTGTGTGTGTGTGTGTGTGTGTGTGTGTGTGTGTGTGTGTGTGTGTGTGTGTCTCTCTCTCTCTCTCTCTGGGTGTCCCCTGTCTGTCTCTCTCTCTCTGGGTGTCCCCTGTCTCTCTCTCTCTCTCTGTCTCTCTCTGGGTGTCCCCTGTCTGTCTCTCTAGGTACCGTCTGTCTGTCGGTCTCTCTTTCTAGGTACTGACTGACTGACTCTTTCCCTTCAGGCTCCTGCCCCTCTGCCCCAGCCCGGGGTACCTGGAATGGGTTGTCTATGTCTCCGAACGGGTTGTCCGGCTGCGCCATGTCCACAAGACTCGGATCCTCCTGAAACCCGGAAGCTCCGGGGAGTCACGTGCCGCTTCCTGAACCCCCCCCCGGGGGCGCGGTGCTCACGTGACGGGCTGTGTCCAATGATGTCGATGCAGTCTCGAGCCCCCCACGTGATGCCGCCCCGGCTCTGGTCACGCTAGTCGGCTGCCGTGCGTTATGTGTAACTGACCCTGCTGGGTGAGGTTGTGACGTCATCCTTTACGAGGCCCATTTATTCCAGGACACCCACCGTGTTCGCGTATTGCTGCCCCCTGCAGTATGAGTCAGTTATGCCTCCCCCCCCCCCGTCCTGGAATAAATGGGGTCACCCGGAAAAGCAAGACTGTAATGGACAAATCAGGACACTTGGTAGCTTTATTACGTTCATTTACAGAGCACCAGCAGATTCCATACCATGACATGAAAAGGGTCCCTGCTCCTGGGAGCTTACACTCTACAACATTATAAAGGGCCTCCTCGCCATAGAAACGCGCAGGGGTCAGTGCTCTATACGCAGTTTCTGAAGAGACAGCCTCTGTAAACGTTCTCCCCCCAGACACCAGTCTGTACGCTCCGAGTCTGTTCCTCCAGGTTCCCCGGAAAGTCTCCGACCAATCAGAAGAAAGTGATGTAAATACAAGAAATAATACCTGCCGACTGACACGGGCCAGCAGCCCCTCCCATAGCCCCTCTTATCGCTACAAGCAGATGGTATCACGTAGACCCTGACTGCAGCCGGGGTTACCAAAACACGCCAGGGCCGCTGGGGATCACGCAGCAGTCACATGATGAGACAGCGTGTGCCAGTGGAGTCCCGCGGGCCCTTCTTTATGTGGCCCTGCGTGTGATAGTCCCAAAACCTGTGTATGGAGAAGCTCTCGGGGGCCAGCTCACGGGGCCGCACCATCGCCCGCACCTCCTTGGACACCCTCAGGTCGCCTCCAGCCGTCTTCACCTGCTGCTCATCCGGGACGTTCTGGGGCATTAGGGGTGAAACGAGTGTGTGAGCGGTGACACCGAGCTGGGGCTAACACACACAACAGGGGCTAACACACATGAGCTGGGGCTAACACACATGAGCAAGGGGCTAACACACATGAGAAGGAGCTTACATACATGAGCAACACATGAGCTGGAGCTAACACACATGAGCAGGAGCTTACATACATGAGCAAGGGGCTAACACACATGAGAAGGAGCTTATACACATGAGCTGGAGCTAACACACATGAGCAGAAGCTTACAAACATGAGCAAGGGGCTAACACACATGAGCAGGGGCTAACACACATGACAAGGAGCTTACACACATGAGCTGGAGCTAACACACATGAGCAGAAGTTTACATACATGAGCAAGGGGCTAACACACATGAGCAGGGACTAACACATATGAGAAGGAGCTTACATACATGAGCAGGGGCTAACACACATGAGCAGGAGCTTACATACATGAGCTGGAGCTTACATACACGAGCTGGAGATTACCTACATGAGCAGGAGCTAACACACATGAGCAGGATCTTACATACATGAGCAGGGGCTAACACACATGAGCAGGAGCTTACATACATGAGCAGGGGCTAACATACATGAGCTGGAGCTTACATAATTGAGCAGGAGCTTACACACATGAGCGGGAGCTAACACACTGGAGCTTACATACATGAGCAGGAGCTTACATACATGAGCTGGAGCTTACATACATGAGCAGGGGCTAACACACATGAGCAGGGGCTAACACACATGAGCTGGAGCTTACATACATGAGCAGGGGCTAACACACATGAGCAGAGGCTAACACATGAGCTGGAGATTACACACATGAGCAGGGGCTAACACACATGAGCTGGAGCTTACATACATGAGCAGGGGCTAACACACATGAGCAGGGGCTGACACACATGAGCAGGGGCTAACACACAGTGAGCAGGAGCTTATATACATGAGCAGGAGCTTACACACATGAGCAGGGGCTAACACACTGGAGCTTACATACATGAGCAGGGGCTAACACACATGAGCAGGAGCTTACATACATGAGCTGGAGCTTACATACAAGAGCAGGGGCTAACACACATGAGGTGGAGCTAACACACATGAGCAGGAGCTTACATACATGAGCAAGGGGCTAACACACATGAGCTGGAACTTACATACATGAGCTGGAGCTTACACACATGAGCAGGGGCAAACACACATGAGCAGGGGCTAACACACATGAGCAGGAGCTTACATACATGAGCTGGAGCTTACATACATGAGCTGGAGCTTACCTACATGAGCAGGGGCTAACACACATGAGCAGGAGCTTACATACATGAGCTGGAGCTTACATACATGACCAGGAGCTTACACACATGAGCAGGGGCTTACACACATGAGCAGGGGCAAACACACATGAGCTGGGGCTAACATACATGAGCAGGGGCTAACACACATGAGCAGGGGCAAACACACATGAGCTGGGGCTAACACACATGAGCGGGAGCTTACATACATGAGCTGGAGCTTACATACATGAGCAGGGGCTAACACACATGAGCAGGGGCAAACACACATGAGCTGGGGCTAACACACATGAGCAGGAGCTTACACACATGAGCAGGGGCTAACACACATGAGCAGGGCCTAACACACATGAGCTGGAGCTTACATATATGAGCAGGGGCTAACACACATGAGAAGGGGCTTACATACATGAGCAGGAGCTTACATACATGAGCAGGGGCTAACACACATGGGCAGGGGCTAACTCACATGAGATGGAGCTTACACACATGAGCAGGGGCTAACACACATGAGCTGGGGCTAACACACATGAGCTGGGGCTTACACACATGAGCAGGGGCTAACACACATGAGCAGGGGCTAACACACATGAGCAGGAGCTTACACACATGAGCTGGAGCTTACATACATGAGCAGGAGCTTAAATACGTGAGCGGGGGCTAACACACATGAGCTGGAGCTTACATACATGAGCAGGGGCTAACACACATGAGCAGGAGCTTACACACATGAGCAGGGGCTAACACACATGAGCTGGGGCTAACGTACATGAACTGGAGCTAACATACATGAGCTGGGGCTTACATACATGAGCTGGGGCTAACCTTGGTCAGGTTATACTTTGTACGGAAATGTTCTCTCATGGCCGCTCTCTCCACCCTCTGCTGGGCATAAAATGAGTCTCTCCTCTTCCTGCAACAAAAAGAATTGGCTAAATACCCCTGGCAGGCAGCTATCCCCAATACCCCTAATACCCCCCAATACTCCACCCCTAATATCCCCAATACCCCACACCCTAATACCCCCAATATCCCACCCCCAATACCCCACACCCCAGCACCCAGGGGAGATTATGAGGACCTTGTGTAATCATCACAGCTTTAAATAAATGAAGGGAAGTTACACGGCGGGGAGAGGACAGTATGGAGGATAATGGGGGCAATAATCTGTTGAGTTGGCTGGTTATATGAGAGGTCATTTGCATATGGTGGCTCTGACTCCACCTCTCCAATGGCTGAACCGAGACTACCATCTTTTCCACGATGCCTTACGTGCGAACGTGGACATTTTGGTGATATTGGTCTTCAGAGCTCCATCTTCTGGTAATGTTGCCCCCCAGCATCTCCCCTCTAGGGGGTCCGTGCTCCTGAGAGAATCCAGAAGATGTGCAGCACGATGTACTCTTCACAAGACCCCCAAACATTGACTTGGCGACAGCAGCCATTGGCACTGGAGACCACCCCTGGGAGGCTGCGGCCGCAGAGTCACTGATCTGATGGAATAAAACAGGTAATAATCCCACGCCATGTGCCGCAACATACATTCCCACAACGCCACGGGCTCTACAAACATGTTATTGTCGCAATCCAATGAGAAGTAGCGTGTTCTCTGCTGCAGCTCTGATGCTGCTCATAGCTTTGCTTCTACACTCATGTGGCGTCTCTGCGAATATCCAAGACTTTTTATATATAATTTATCTTATATGTGTCCCTGACACCCGGCAGAAACTGCCCCTGACACCCGGCAGAAACCGCGCCTGACATCCCTGACACCCGGCAGAAACTGCGCCTGACATCCCTGACACCCGGCAGAAACTGTCCCTCATATCACTGACACCAGGCAGAAACCGCGCCTGACATCCCTGACACCTGGCAGAAAGTGTTCCTCATATCACTGACACCCAGGAGAAGCTGCGTCAGGTGTCCCCACCCACACCACAGAAGATTTACCTGTAGTTCTGACTACGCTGTGCAAACTGAACATACAGCAGGGCAGATTAAAGAGATTACATATAATCTACTGTCCCCGACACCCGGTAGAAACTGCCCCTGATGTCCACGGCAGAAGCTGCGCATGATGTCCCCGGCAGAAACTGCACCTGATGTCCCCGGCAGAAACTGCACTTGATCTCTCCGGCAGAAGCTGCGCCTGATGTCCCCGATACCCGGCAGAAGCTGCGCCTGATGTCCCCGACACCGTCCCCGACGCTGTGCAAACTGAACATACAGGAGGGCAGATTAACAGGATTACATGTAATCTACTGGGATCAGGGCAGATGCAGGGGCCAAAAGGTTCCTACCTGCCAGCAAATTCTATTATAGAAGGGGTTAATTACATTGCCTATTATGAAGAAGTCCATTCATCTCACCAGCGAGAGCGCTGGGGGTCTCTCCCCTAAACATTAGTCTCTCCCTCAAACGTGAGTGTCGTGTATTCTTAGAATTGCCAAATTGCTTAATCTTCCTTATTTGTGACAAACCCTGAACCTGAATGTAAGCAAAGGTTCCCAAACTCACCGTTGGTTCTGGAGCTGCGTCTGTGGTGAGTGTCCTCACACCGACAGGGAAGATTGTGCTGTCGCTGGAGGTATCTGCCCTCCAGAGAAATCCGTTAAACTGGGATTAAATCCGGCATGTATGGGATTAAACACACATGCAGAGTAATGTGATAGAGGAGCGACATGTTCCTGGCGTGTAAAGTCTGGACAGCAGGATGCATTTAGTACACTTATACGCAGCACCCTTATCCTAGATGGACGAACAGGGGACCAATCAGACCCCCTGCCAAACAGTTTGCAATGATGATGGCGACAGCGACCCACATGGTTAGAAACATTTTGTAGACAAACCTCATGAACGTTAGGTGGGGACGCACCCTTGGCCTATCTGACCCCCACCTCATCACATGAAGACCATTAACTTGAGTCATATGTTTAAATATCGATATAGTTGACAAATAATGGTGACGGAGAATAGGAAATGAAAAGTTAATTTATAAACATAACTGTAATTGCAAAATGCAGGGCATTCCATCAAATGGTTTTAAACAGATGTGTAATTGGTGCAAATGTCCACAAGAGGGCGCTCCATGAAAATAATTGATTTTAAGTAATAATCAAAATATTAATAGCTGAATGTAGTTTTTATGATACTTGCTTGTATGTAATTACTGAACGTGACTAAGATGGTTTTAAACATACATGTAAATTGTCCACAAGAGGGTACTGGAGGCTAATAATAATAACCCTTAATATGTTTTTAAACATCCACAAGAGGCGATGATAATATTGTTTATATTTTAAACATACACGGAATTGCTGAATGTGTCCATAAGAGGGTGCTGCAGAATAATAATATTATTAATAATTAATATTAATAAAATAATCATAGCTGAATATGATTTGAAACATATTTTATGTGTGTATGTGTCCACAAGAGGGTGCTCTATGTTATTAATAATAGCAGCTGTATACTTGTAAACATACATGGAATTGCTGAATGTGCCCACAAAAGGGTGCTGCAGAATAATATTATTAATAATAATTAATAAATATGAATCAAATAAAGCTGAATATGACTTGAAATATTGAATTGCTGAATGTGTCCACAAGAGTGCGCGCTATGTTTTCAATAATAGCAGCTGTGTAGTTTTAAACATACATGAAATTGCTGAATGAGTCCACAAGAGGGCGCTGAAGAATAAAAATAATAATAAAAAGATTTGAAATATATTTAATTGCTGAATGTGTCCACAAGAGGGCGCTCCATGTTATTAAAAGCAGCAACATAGTTTTAAACATACATGGAATTGCTGAATGTGTTCACAAGAGGGCGCCGCGGAATAATAAAATTAATATGAATAAAATAATCAGAGCTGAATATGATTTGAAACATTTTATTTGTGTATGTGTCCACAAGACGGCGCTCCATGTTATTAATAATAGCAGCTGTATAGTTTTAAACATACATGGAATTACTGAATGTGTCCACAAGAGGGCGCTGCGGAATAATAATAATAAATTAATATTAATAAAATAATCACAGCTGAATATGATTTGAAACATACTTAATTGGTCTATGTGTCCACAAGAGGGCGCTCCATATTATTAATAGCAGCTGTATAGTTTTAAAAAAATACATAAATCAATAGTGCAACAGAACAAGAACCGACAATGATGTATGTGACTTAAATTACACTCACAATATAGCTGTGATTTTCTTGCTCATCTCAGAACTCTTGGATCTGATCAGAAGGCATACAGTAGGGAAAAAAAACATACATGTGTCCACAAGAGGGCGCTGCAGAATAATAAAAATAATAACGTAATATGAATAAAATAATCATAGCTGAATATGATTTGAAACATATTTTATGTGTGTGTGTGTGTCCACAAGAGGGCGCGCTATGTTATTAATAATAGCAGCTGTATACTTGTAAACATACATGGAATTGCTGAATGTGCCCACAAGAGGGTGCTGCAGAATATTATTAATAATAATAAATATGAATCAAATAAAGCTGAATATGACTTGAAATATTTAATTGCTGAATGTGTCCACGAGAGTGCGCGCTATGTTATCAATAATAGCAGCTGTGTAGTTTTAAACATACATGAAATTGTTGAATGAGTCCACAAGAGGGCGCTGAAGAATAAAAAAAATAAAAAGATTTGAAATATATTTAATTGCTGAATGTGTCCACAAGAGGGCGCTCCATGTTTTTAAAAGCAGCTGTATAGTTTTAAACATACATGGAATTGCTGAATGTGTCCACAAGAGGGCGCTGCGGAATAATAATAAATTAATATGAATAAAATAATCACAGCTGAATATGATTTGAAACATACTTAATTGGTCTATGTGTCCACAAGAGGGCGCTCCATATTATTAATAGCAGCTGTATAGTTTTAAACATGCATGAAATTGCTGAATGAGTCCACAAGAGGGCGCTGAAGAATAAAAATAAAAAGATTTGAAATATATTTAATTGCTGAATGTGTCCACAAGAGGGCGCTCCATGTTTTTAAAAGCAGCTGTATAGTTTTAAACATACATGGAATTGCTGAATGCGTCCACAAGAGGGCGCTGCGGAATAATAATAAATTAATATGAATAAAATAATCACAGCTGAATATGATTTGAAACATACTTAATTGGTCTATGTGTCCACAAGAGGGCGCTCCATATTATTAATAGCAGCTGTATAGTTTTAAACATGCATGAAATTGCTGAATGAGTCCACAAGAGGGCGCTGAAGAATAAAAATAAAAATATTAGAAATATATTTAATTGCTGAATGTGTCCACAAGAGGGCGCTCCATGTTATTAAAAGCAGCAGTATAGTTTTAAACATACATGGAATTGCTGAATGCGTCCACAAGAGGGCGCTTCAGGGCAATATTAACAATAATTTCATATGAATAAAATTTGAAACATATTTAATTGGTGTATGGGTCCACAAAAGGGTGCTCTATGTTATTAGTAATAGAAGCTGTGTAGTTTTAAACATACATGAAATTGCTGAACGCGCCCTGAAGAGGGTGCTGCAGAATAATAAATTAATATTAATAAAATAATTATAGCTTAAACATATGGAATTGGTGTATGTGCCAATTAGAGGGTGCTCTGTTATTAAGTTATGGTGGGTAAAGGTGATGGAAAATCATCAAAAGGTGATAATTGTTGACCGTGAGATTTCTGAGGGAAAAACAAGCCTTCTGGCTTCTCTGGTGTCTGTAGATTAGTGTTTAATAATACTTCTACTACCCCCTTAATAATAGCAGTTGTATAGTTTTAAACATACATGGAATTGCTGAATGTGTCCACAAGAAGGTGCTGCAGAATAATAAATAATCAAATGAATATGAATAAAATAATCAGAGCTGAATAAGATTTCAAACATATTTAATTGCTGAATGTGTCCACAAGAGGGCGCTCCATCTTAATAGCAGCTGTATAGTTTTAAGCATACATGAAATTACTGAATGTGTCCACAAGAGGGTACTAAATAATAAATTAATATGAATAAAATAATCAGTTTAATATGATTTAAAACATTTTATTTGTGTGCTGCAGAAAATAAATTACCGGTAATATGAATCAAATAATGCCGGATATGACTGATCTGGAAGACCATATTGCCCACCCTGCAGCCGCAATGGCGCAGTATGAAGATGCTTACCACTCGTTTCCATATGAAGCCAAACTACCCCCCCGGCCAGGGTATTAGCGCAGATACGGACATGCAGAATGCAGCCTCACCAAATGGTTTTAAACAGATGTGTAATTGGTGCAATTGTCCACAAGAGAGAAAATTCCTCCATGAAAATAATTAATTTTAAGTAATAATCAAAATATTAATAGCTGAATGTAGTTTTTATGATACTTGCTTGTATGTAATTACTGAACGTGACTAAGATGGTTTTAAACATACATGTAAATTGTCCACAAGAGGGTACTGGAGGCTAATAATAATAACCCTTAATATGTTTTTAAACATACATATAATTTGTATCCACAAATGTCCACAAGAGGCGATGATAATATTGCAGGGCCACGTTGTTTCATCAAGGGGACACCTATAGAGGAAACTTTAAATCCCTTATAAACGGCTGCAAAGCCAAAGAGCGCAGCGCGGACCCCATCGCCGTCGACAGGGTTACGTATATCGGAGATTTCACTTCCTTTAGAGCGCCCCCTTCTGCCAAATAACGAACATGATCCATACAAAGATATCGGATTTATTTCTCACAAACGCTGTACAAAATAATATAAAAACTCTGGAAGGCGCACGAAAACATCGACCTCCCCCGAGCAGCGACTCATCCTCCTAACACTGACATCATAAGTTACCGGCAGCGTCCGCGCGGGAAAGCACTTTATTTACACGGCAGACGCGCCCTCCCCCACACGCTTTACACGATTTACATCATATATAGAGTTATTTCACATATTAACAGCTTCAGTTCATCCGGTTAAAAAACACGAAAGCACCATTGTGAGTGGAAATTCCTGTGTTCTGTAAGGAGCCTCTCGGCACACGGTGCCCACCCGGCGCTCCTCGTGCCGCCTCGTGCCCTATCGGCTGATGTCGCGGCCGGTGCCCCAGTGCTTTGGAGCCGAGTCCATTTTCAAAACATCGAAGAACGGGTGCTTGAGAGACTCTGCCAGCGTGATGCGCTTGGACGGCTCGTACTCCAGCATGCCCTCGATCAGGTCAAACAGCTGGTGATGCTCCTCGGCCTCGGACAGCAAGTACCTCTGCGAGGAGGAGAGGCAGGTTAGCGCGCAGGGCCGGGAGCGGGCGGGGCACAAGCAGGCACCCGAGCCTCACTTACCCTCAGCGGTTTGCAGTTTTCTCTGACGTAGCGGCCGGCAGACGTGTTCTCGTCCCAGTCCAGGCGGCCATGGTAGAAATACTTCTGCTTCCTGCAGGGAGGGCATTAAGGGTACGGCTTACCCCGCGAGGAAAGGACTACAAACACCAAGCACTGAGGGGTCCTGGGGCTCAAAACAAAGGAGGTCGCGCCTCCAGCTACCCCTGCTTCTTCTAGTTCCAGAAACTCACCTCGTCTTCCGGGTCATTCTTGAGGGAACTGGGCCCAAAATACGCTCCATCATGGCCAGATGCTCTCGGTTGTCGTGCGTCTGCACACAAAAAAAAAACAAAACACAAAATCTCAACCAAGCGCAACAGCAGGTGCCCCGTAACCGGCATTTAACATAACACGTTTACACTGAATAGCAACAGGGTCTTTCATAATTACACTATGCACCACATATTACCCGGGCATTTTATAATTACACTAGGGCTGAAACAACTAATCGATAAAATCGATAATCGATAATGAAAATCGTTGTCAAATGCTCTGAAAAACTCCTCTCCTCAAACAGAGATCGGATTATAACACTAGAATCCAGATCTCCCGCAACGCTGCAGGGGACCTGGATTCCCCTCACTGTCGGCCGGTCTCTCACTTCCGTCTCTCTCCCCCTCCCATACACCCCCCCTGACTCCTCCCCCCTCCCATACATCTCTCTCCCGACTCCGTTACTGACAGGCACTTTCACCGCAGCCTCAGTGTAAGTGAAGGGCAGTAACGGAGGCTGGCTGTGCACATCGTGCAGACCCCCACCAGCTGACAGAGAATCGAGGTCTCCTGCAGAGGATCATCCTCTCTGTCAGCCGGTGGGGGTCTGCATCACACAGACAGCCTCCGTTACTCACCTTCACTTACGCTGAGGCTTCTATGAAGCTGCAGTGAAAGTGCCTGTCAGCAACGGAGCCGGGTAGAGAGGCAGAGCGGTGTATGGGAGGGGGGAGGAGTCAGAGGGGTGTATGGGAGGGGGGAGGAGCCAGAGTTGTGTATGGGAGAGGGAGGAGCCAGAGTGGTGTATGGGTGAGTTATAGTGGTGTATGGGGTGGGTATTATAAATTTCAGGGCATATAGGGGGTATAAGGCATATCAGAGGGGGCATAAAACATATCTGGGGTAAAAGGTATATCAGGGGGGGCTCAGCTGCGTATCACTGGCATATAAGGAGTATAAGGCATATCGGGGGCACAGTGGCAAGCTGGGGGTCAGATGTGCATAACTGGGGGTAGTTTGGTAAATAAAAGAAAATATAAACAAGGCTTTTTTCTCAGTTTTTATTAAATATGAAAAATATGAATTAATATTTACTAACAACTTTGTATTAAAACCTAGTTTGAGAAACACTGTGTTTGGGTTCTTGTAGCTTTTATTATTATGTCAGTAAAATAAGAAGGTGAATAGAGAGAGGACATTGTGATAAAGAGATGAAAGTGTAAATTGTACGTTTTTTATTACATTATTTTAAATTAAGATTAATCGAAAAAATAATCGGCCAACTAATCAATAAATAAATAATAATAGTTAGTTGCAGCCCTAAATTACACTATATACCGGGTACTAACCGGCTGCCAACTGGGCATTTTATACACCGGGTGCCAGCTGGGCATTTTATACCGATACTATATACACCGGGTGCCAGCTGGGCATTTTATACAGATACTATATACACCGGGTACCAACTGGGCATTTTATACCGATACTATATACACCGGGTACCAACTGGGCATTTTATACCGATACTATATACACCGGGTACCAACTGGGCATTTTATACCTATACTATATACACCGGGTACCAACTGGGCATTTTATACCTATACTATATACACCGGGTACCAACTGGGCATTTTATACCTATACTATATACACCGGCTACCAACTGGGCATTTTATGCCGATACTATATACACCGGGTACCAGCTGGGCATTTTATACCGATACTATATACACCGGGTACCAGTTGGGCATTTTATACCGATACTATATACACCGGGTACCAGCTGGGCATTTTATACCTATACTATATACACCGGGTACCAACTGGGCATTTTATACCGATACTATATACACCGGGTACCAGCTGGGCATTTTATACCTATACTATATACACCGGGTACCAACTGGGCATTTTATACCGATACTATATACACCGGGTACCAACTGGGCATTTTATACAGATACTATATACACCGGGTACCAGCTGGGCATTTTATACCGATGCTATATACACCGGCGACCAGCTGGGCATTTTATACCGATACTATATACACCGGCTACCAGCTGGGCATTTTATACAGATACTATATACACCGGCTACCAACTGGGCATTTTATACCGATACTATATACACCGGGTACCAGCTGGGCATTTTATACCGATACTATATACACCGGGTACCAGCTGGGCATTTTATACCGATGCTATATACACCGGGTAGCAGCTGGGCATTTTATACCTTTACTATATACACCGGCTGCCAACTGGGCATTTTATACAGATACTATATACACCGGGTACCAGCTGGGCATTTTATACCGATGCTATATACACCGGGTACCAGCTGGGCATTTTATACCGATGCTATATACACCGGCGACCAGCTGGGCATTTTATACCGATACTATATACACCGGGTACCAGCTGGGCATTTTATACCTTTACTATATACACCGGGTACCAGCTGGGCATTTTATACCTTTACTATATACACCGGCTACCAACTGGGCATTTTATACCGATACTATATACACCGGGTACCAACTGGGCATTTTATACAGATACTATATACACCGGGTACCAGCTGGGCATTTTATACAGATACTATATACACCGGGTACCAACTGGGCATTTTATACCGATACTATATACACCGGGTACCAGCTGGGCATTTTATACCTTTACTATACACCGGGTACCAGCTGGGCATTTTATACCTTTACTATACACCGGGTACCAGCTGGGCATTTTATACCGATACTATATACACCGGGTACCAACTGGGCATTTTATACCTTTACTATACACCGGGTACCAGCTGGGCATTTTATACCGATACTATATACACCGGGTACCAACTGGGCATTTTATACCGATACTATATACACCGGGTACCAACTGGGCATTTTATACAGATACTATATACACCGGGTACCAGCTGGGCATTTTATACCAATACTATATACACCGGGTACCAACTGGGCATTTTATACCGATGCTATATACACCGGGTACCAGCTGGGCATTTTATACCTTTACTATAACACTGGGTACCAGCTGGGCATTTTATACCGATACTATATACACCGGGTAGCAGCTGGGCATTTTATACCGATACTATATACACCGGGTACCAACTGGGCATTTTATACCGATGCTATATACACCGGGTAGCAGCTGGGCATTTTATGCCGATACTATATACACCGGGTACCAACTGGGGATTTTATACCGATACTATATACACCGGGTACCAACTGGGCATTTTATACAGATGCTATATACACCGGGTACCAGCTGGGCATTTTATACCGATACTATATACACCGGGTACCAGCTGGGCATTTTATACCGATACTATATACACCGGGTACCAGCTGGGCATTTTATACCGATGCTATATACACCGGGTACCAGCTGGGCATTTTATACCGATGCTATATACACCGGGTACCAACTGGGCATTTTATACAGATACTATATACACCGGGTACCAACTGGGCATTTTATACAGATACTATATACACCGGGTACCAACTGGGCATTTTATACAGATACTATATACACCGGGTACCAGCTGGGCATTTTATACCGATGCTATATACACCGGGTACCAACTGGGCATTTTATACCGATACTATACACCGGGTACCAGCTGGGCATTTTATACCGATACTATATACACCGGGTACCAGCTGGGCATTTTATACCGATACTATATACACCGGGTACCAACTGGGGATTTTATACCTTTACTATACACCGGGTACCAGCTGGGCATTTTATACCTATACTATATACACCGGGTACCAACTGGGCATTTTATACAGATACTATATACACCGGGTACCAACTGGGCATTTTATACCGATACTATATACACCGGGTACCAACTGGGCATTTTATACCGATACTATATACACCGGGTACCAACTGGGCATTTTATACAGATACTATATACACCGGGTACCAACTGGGCATTTTATACAGATACTATATACACCGGGTACCAACTGGGCATTTTATACCGATGCTATATACACCGGGTACCAACTGGGCATTTTATACCGATACTATATACACCGGGTACCAGCTGGGCATTTTATACAGATACTATATACACCGGGTACCAGCTGGGCATTTTATACCGATGCTATATACACCGGGTACCAACTGGGCATTTTATACCGATGCTATATACACCGGGTAGCAGCTGGGCATTTTATACCTATACTATATACACTGGGTACCAACTGGGCATCTTATGCCGATACTATATACACCGGGTACCAACTGGGGATTTTATACCGATACTATATACACCGGCGACCAGCTGGGCATTTTATACCTATACTATAATACACCGGCTACCAACTGGGCATTTTATACTGATACTATATACACCGGGTACCAACTGGGCATTTTATACCGATGCTATATACACCGGGTAGCAGCTGGGCATTTTATACCGATGCTATATACACCGGGTACCAGCTGGGCATTTTATACCTTTACTATATACACCGGCGACCAACTGGGCATTTTATACCTATACTATATACACCGGGTACCAGCTGGGCATTTTATACCTTTACTATACACCGGGTACCAGCTGGGCATTTTATACCGATACTATATACACCGGGTACCAGCTGGGCATTTTATACCGATACTATATACACCGGGTACCAACTGGGCATTTTATACCGATACTATATACACCGGGTACCAGCTGGGCATTTTATACCAATACTATATACACCGGGTACCAACTGGGCATTTTATACCGATGCTATATACACCGGGTAGCAGCTGGGCATTTTATACCGATACTATATACACCGGGTACCAACTGGGCATTTTATGCCGATACTATATACACCGGGTACCAACTGGGGATTTTATACCGATACTATATACACCGGGTACCAACTGGGGATTTTATACCGATACTATATACACCGGCGACCAGCTGGGCATTTTATACCGATACTATATACACCGGGTACCAACTGGGCATTTTATATCGATACTATATACACCGGGTGCCAACTGGGCATTTTATACCTATACTATATACACCGGGTACCAACTGGGCATTTTATACCTATACTATATACACCGGCTACCAACTGGGCATTTTATACCTATACTATAATACACCGGCTACCAACTGGGCATTTTATACTGATACTATATACACCGGGTACCAACTGGGCATTTTATACCGATGCTATATACACCGGGTAGCAGCTGGGCATTTTATACCGATGCTATATACACCGGGTACCAGCTGGGCATTTTATACCTTTACTATATACACCGGCGACCAACTGGGCATTTTATACCTATACTATATACACCGGGTACCAGCTGGGCATTTTATACCTTTACTATACACCGGGTACCAGCTGGGCATTTTATACCGATACTATATACACCGGGTACCAGCTGGGCATTTTATACCGATACTATATACACCGGGTACCAACTGGGCATTTTATACCGATACTATATACACCGGGTACCAGCTGGGCATTTTATACCAATACTATATACACCGGGTACCAACTGGGCATTTTATACCGATGCTATATACACCGGGTAGCAGCTGGGCATTTTATACCGATACTATATACACCGGGTACCAACTGGGCATTTTATGCCGATACTATATACACCGGGTACCAACTGGGGATTTTATACCGATACTATATACACCGGGTACCAACTGGGGATTTTATACCGATACTATATACACCGGCGACCAGCTGGGCATTTTATACCGATACTATATACACCGGGTACCAACTGGGCATTTTATATCGATACTATATACACCGGGTGCCAACTGGGCATTTTATACCTATACTATATACACCGGGTACCAACTGGGCATTTTATACCTATACTATATACACCGGCTACCAACTGGGCATTTTATACCGATACTATATACACCGGGTAGCAGCTGGGCATTTTATACCGATGCTATATACACCGGGTACCAGCTGGGCATTTTATACCGATACTATATACACCGGGTACCAGCTGGGCATTTTATACCTATACTATATACACCGGGTACCAACTGGGCATTTTATACCGATACTATATACACCGGGTAGCAGCTGGGCATTTTATACCGATACTATATACACCGGGTACCAACTGGGCATTTTATACCGATACTATATACACCGGGTACCAACTGGGCATTTTATACCGATACTATATACACCGGGTACCAGCTGGGCATTTTATACCTTTACTATACACCGGGTACCAGCTGGGCATTTTATACAGATACTATATAAACCGGGTACCAGCTGGGCATTTTATACCTTTACTATACACCGGGTACCAGCTGGGCATTTTATACCGATACTATATACACCGGGTACCAGCTGGGCATTTTATACCTTTACTATATACCGGGTACCAGCTGGGCATTTTATACCTTTACTATACACCGGGTACTAATCCCTTGCGGACGCCTCACCTGGAAGAGGGTGAATCCCACGTAATACTCGAAGATAATGCAGCCGACGCTCCACACATCACATGGCTGGCTCCAGCCGAGCTCTGAGGGAGACACCACGAATAGGGGTCAGTAGAAATACCCCAACTCCCACCCTGGAGGAAGCCCCGGACCCAGCACTTACCCAGGATAACCTCAGGGGCTCTGTAGTGTCGCGTCGACACGATGGTGCTGTGGTGCTCGTGATCGAAAGTGGCACTTCCAAAGTCCACGACGCGGATGTCTGTGCTCTTCACACACCTTTCATCTCTCTTCTTCACGCCACGAGAGAAAGAAGAACAAGAGACCTGATGTTAGCCACATAATCCCGACACATGCGGCGCCGCGTGACCGACCCACCACGAGGGGAAGCCCCTCAGCGCCCCACAAAGAACACGGCACGCACCTTGTCCATGTTATAGGCGAGCTCAAAGTCGGAGTTCACAAATAAGATGTTCTCCGGCTTCAGATCCGTGTGAGTCAGTTTATTGTCGTGAAGAACTGAAAACAGAGAAGCAACACGTGAGACCGCGGAGACCCGTGATGTCCCGCGTGCAGCCGGTCAGAGGACACTGTAACCTGCCCCAGCATGCACTGCGGGACTCAGGCGGCAGACACAAAGCCACATATTATTAATAACAAAGCCTCCGCGCGGACATCCACTCCCACTACCCTCTGCTTACCAATACAACCACCGCACAAGCCAAAGAGTGACCGGACACACCGGCAGCAGACTTACATTTCACGGCGTGGCACACCTGGTAGGCCATGTGGCGCACTTGGTGAATTGGATACGGATAGTAACTGTTCTCCTTCAAGAAGTCAAAAGTGCTCAAGCCAAGAAGCTCAAAGGAGATGCACATGTGGCCGTGGAAATCGAACCAGTCAAACATCTGTACGCACAAGCTGCAGGCACAAGGAACACGCAGGTTACACACGAGGCGCGTGAGAGCGCGGCCCCCCGCCGGACGGGACACCAACTTACTGCTTGTTCTCCGGGTCCTTCTCGTTGATCTTCTCCAGGACGTTAATCTCCAGGCGCGCCGCCTCCTTATACTTCTCAACGTTCTTAATGATTTTTAAAGCGACTCGGGATCCCCCCCTGAAACGACCCGGAGATGGAGAGAAAACCTTTACGTGCCGCGGAAAAGCTCCACCAAACCCCCCCCCAGGAGACAGAGCGCCGGACGTCACTCACCTCCTGTGATCCACGCACTGGACCACGCGCCCAAACGTGCCTTCGCCCAGCGTGCTCACAATCTCATCTGCAAAGGGAAACAAGACGGGGGGATTAGAGAGAGCCCCCCAACTGCAGACACCGAGCCGGTACAACGCCCGCCGAGCAGTCTGCCAGTTACACTAATCCCTGGCCTCCAGTTACCAAAAGCGCCACGTACGTGGCGGCCTTAAACGTATTAACAGGAGGAAGAAGAAGAAGAAGAAGAGGAGGAGGAAAGGGGGCTTTCATTTCATGTTGCTTTAAACTACGTACAAAAAAAAAACAAAAACTGAACACAGACAGACAGGCCTGCAGCGCCTCGGGGGAGGGGGGCTTACGACTAGAGAGCTAAATTATGTTACGATTTGGCTGTACATCTTTCTTGTATCCAGTCGCCGGTGCGATAGATCAGGTGACCCTCCACGTCGTCTTCCACACTCTTGGCACGCCGGCTGCTCTGGCGACTTCGCTGTTGGCACGGGGCCCGTCATTCGCGTCAAAACATCACCATTCACCAGCCAATCAGATTTTCAAACCAGCGTCACAATGGTTGGTTGGTTTGGAAATTCACATTGTTGTTTGAGGTAGGAGGGTGTGCAGTAGATTCCCAGCCAATTCATACGGCACATAGGAATATATAACGATAGGGATATTGCAAGGGAACAAGTCAAGATACAAAATACACGAACGGAGAAAAGAAAAAAACATTCTGCTGTCATCTGTGCGAGGGGAGCAACACGCGCTCAAGCCAGTAACAAGCCCACCCGGCAGCCTACACCACTGTGACACGCGGCACTCTCCCGTCACCCGGGTCTCTCCACATCCATGTAACGCCTCCTCAACCGGCAGACACCAGTACCAGCCAGGCAGTGACAGCCCCAGCCGGGGATACCCCAAGGGACGCAAACCGCAAAACAGGCAGCCCGGTGGGCGGCGGAACACGTTTGACGTACGACCTGCCGTATCTATGGTCACCGTCACGGCTGCCCCGTCGCACCCAAACCAGGAGGAACGGGACTTAAGAGCTAGGAGCCCAGACGGCACGTTTTCCTCCACGTGGCGCTGGGGACTCCGGGTGGGAGCGAGGGGCCGCGGCAAGCGGAGTATCTGCAAGCCAGGCCCCCCGCTGCGCCACAAGCGCCTGCCGCACAACCCCACAGAGAGGCTAGACGTGTATCCGAACGGTTAAAACTCCCCCTCGCACTACACAAGGCAGAAAGGAAGGGAACGTTCACTTACCCCATCGTCCAACCTCGGGAGTGGGGGGGGGGGGGGGGGGGGGGAGAAAGAAAAGAGGGGGAGGGGAAGAAACGAGAGCAGCCAGACACTCACCGATGATGAGCGGCTATAAGACCTGCTTCGGCGCTTCCTCCGCTTCTGCTTGCGGCGGCTGCTCTTACAGCTCCGGTAGCTGTCCTCGCGGGAGCGCCGGTAGCTGTCCTCGCGGGAGCGCCGGTAGTCGTAGGAGTGGTTGTAATCGGCGTCGTAGTAAACCTCGCCTCTGTCCCGGCTGTAATCGTGCCGCCGGTACGTCTCGCAGTAGCGCCGGTCGTAAGCTCTTCTGTCTGGGGATCGGTCATCGTAACTGCGGAGGGGAAACAAGATCCTAATGAGGAAGCGTGAGGGGAGGTTACTCCTTCCACGCGCCCGGTGCCCAGACCCCCCACGCGCCCCGTCCCCTCGAGGCTTCACCTGCGTGATCGCTCGTGGTAGCTGTCCATGCGCCGGTGGCGCCGGTTGCGGCCCCTGTCGCTGCTGCTCGTTCGGGATCTGCTTCTTCTCCTCCGGTGCTTGCGGCTTCTGTACCGGTCCGGGTAACTGCCGCGACTGCTCCTCTCCGATGACTGGTACCGTCTGGAGTGCGGCATCTGCAGAGCGAACGGCAACCGGTTACATCGTACTCCGCGGCTGGCGCAAGATTCCCCCTGGCGCAAGCTCTCCCACCGCCACCGCGCCTGGCGCAAACCTCCGCCGGGGCAGACTGTACAATTAGGGTGACAGCGTTGGCCATGTTTTCCGGGACACACACATATATATATATATATATATATATATATACATACATACTGCTGGCCCGGCCCGTATAAAGCGCTGCACTATGGGGGATGTATAAACTCACGGAAGAGAACCAGTCAGTTATACATCCTCCATACTGCAGGGCTGCGCTTTATCCGGAAACCACATACGTGGAAAACATGGCGGACGCGCCCCCTCTGCGTGTGACGAGCCCCCCGGGGAGTAATAACACCAGCTCCAGGCGGTCTCTGCCCAATACGCTAAATAACCCCCTCTACGTGACATTAAGCCCCTTCACCTCCCCGGACGCCATTTTGTCTGAGCTCGAAGGGCAGCCATCTTACAGCCGGGACCCTACGCCTCGCCCTGCCCGGCGACCCCTCTCACCCTTCGCGCAGCCAGGCCGGTTCGCTTATCCCACAGGAAGTCCGTGTTTGCGGTCTGTGTGTCCGGGACTCCAACAAGCTGCTCGCTCCGTCCGCCTCAACGTCCTGCGCGATCCAGCTCACCGCGGTCGCGAGCACGTCACGATACCCAGGACCCGCCCACCACGCAACAGCGCCTCTTCGTCATCACTGAAGGAGAGCCATCTCGGATATGGGCAAAGCCCGGCAGTTGCGAGTACCTAGCCCCACCCCAGCCGGGCCTCACCCACCCCCGGGGGCTAAATTTGTGTTGGGAACCGGCTGATAAATGCAGTTGTATTGTTACTTGGAGATGGAATACGCGTGCAGTGGGGGCCAGTGCTAAGGGCAAACTATTATACCTCCCAAGTGTCCTGCTTTACTAGGCACAGTCCCTCCACCCAAGCACTGCCCAAGGAAGCCTTTATCATGCCGTTTATCGTAACCCTTAATGCCCCTTGCGCTCTCCCTCCTCATCATTATTATTATTCAGGCGGTTCGCCCGCTCCCTCTCTGCCGGATGGCGAACCCTGCGGCCGGTGCATAACGGGACGCATCAGCCATCACCCCGTCCACTCAATCCGACCACTAATTAACCCCCATACATCCAGTCTGCACCCCCAGCGTGATGTCACGGCAGCTCGTGATGTCACGCCCTCATCAGCTCCCACCCAATTATCGTAAGCCCTTTCACCCACCGGCTCCCCTTCCAATCCGCCAGGATCGCTGCTGTCAGACCCCTCTCCCCCTCGTCTATCTGCTGCTTCACGGTTTCTTTTGGCGCTTGCACCTCTCCCCCCCTCAGATTAGATTGTAAGCTCTGGTGGTTTCTGTCCCGTGTTCCCCTTGTATGGCGCTGCAGCATATGTTGGCACTTGTTTACAATATTTGGAATTATTTATTGATTTAAGAAGCACTGCATGGCACAGTCTGCAGCTCACAGCACTGAATTACGCCGGAGGGTGACGGGGGTCCGGAGGGTCACGGGGGTCCCTGCTTCGGGCCAATCCTGAACCTGGCCATGGGCTCGATATTGTCCATCCAGGAGCACTGCATGAAGAGTTAATGGCGTTAGGGAGGTGACCTTTGCCCCACCATCGCCCGCACCGTGCCCTGCGTGGCTACCAACATTCTAACCCACGCGCAGGGGGCGGGGCAATATGTGACAGGACAGCGCAGGGGGCGGGCCAACACGGTGACGGGCCAGCGTCGGGGCATTCCAAGCTCTAGTATATGAAACATGCGCATGAGTCACTGCGCAATTCCTGAAGCATTCATGCAGTCTGGCAGTGCTGCACCTGAAATGCTCTGCGCTTTGGGCGGGGCTAAGGTCTGGCGGCCCTGCGGGCGGGGTTACAGTCTGGCGGCCCCTGTGGGCAGGGTTACAGTCCGGCGGCCCCTGTGGGCGGGGACACAGTCTGGCGGCCCCTGTGGGCGGGGACACAGTCTGGCGGCCCCTGTGGGCGGGGACACAGTCTGGCGGCCCCTGTGGGCGGGGACACAGTCTGGCGGCCCCTGTGGGCGGGGACACAGTCTGGCGGCCCCTGTGGGCGGGGACACAGTCTGGCGGCCCCTGTGGGCGGGGACACAGTCTGGAGGCCCCTGTGGGCGGGGCTAAGGTCTGTCGGCCATGTGGGCGGGCTAAGGTCTGGCGCCCCCCTGTAGGCGGGGTTACAGTCTGCCCCCCCTGTGGGCGGGGTTACAGTCTGGCTGAAGTGCTGCGAGATGCGATTTGTCTCCTCTTACCAGCAGCGTGGTGACCCGGAGCAGCGAGTTCTGGTACTGGGTGACCGCCTGCAGGTTCTGTCGGAGCCGCTCCAGTTCTCCCGCCAGCTCCTCCATGGCCTCCTCCAGATCTGCCGGAGGACAAAGGCTGAGATGAGTCCAAATCACTACAAACAACTGCCTTCCACTAACCCCCAGATACCCAGGCCTGCCATTACTGGGGGGCACCGCCAGCCTCTATGTTACGGGGGGGCGCCGCCAGCCTCTATGTTACGGGGGGGCAACGCCAGACTCTATGTTACGGGGGGCGCCGCCAGACTCTATGTTACGGGGGGGCAACGCCAGACTCTATGTTACGGGGGGGGGCGCCGCCAGACTCTATGTTACGGGGGGGGCGCCGCCAGACTCTATGTTACGGGGGGGCGCCGCCAGACTCTATGTTACGGGGGGGCGCCGCCAGACTCTATGTTACGGGGGGGCGCCGCCAGACTCTATGTTACGGGGGGGCGCCGCCAGACTCTATGTTACGGGGGGGCGCCGCCAGACTCTATGTTACGGGGGGGCGCCGCCAGACTCTATGTTACGGGGGGGCGCCGCCAGACTCTATGTTACTGGTGGGGGCCGCCAGCCTCAATGTTACTGGTGGGTGCTTCCAGCCTCCATGGGCAGTGCCAGCCTTACCCTTACAAAAAAAAATACTGCAGTTTTTCTGAAGTAATACTGCAGTTTTTTGGACATGAAAAAACTGCAATACTGCACTTTTACTGCAGTATTACTGCACATTTACTGCATTTGTACTTCACTGTACTGCAGTTATTTTTGTACGGAAGTACAAATGCAATAAAGCTACAGTACTTTGAAGTACAACTGTAGGTTTGCAGTATAAAAAAAAAGTGCAGTAAAAGTGCAGTATTGCAGTTTTTTCATGTCCAAAAAACTGCAGTATTACTTCAGAAAAAACTGCAGTAATTTTTCGTAAGGGTAGTGCTACAGGGGACACCGTGTGGGCACCACCACCCACCATGTTACTGGGGGGACACCGCCAGCCTCTATGTTACTGGGGGGGCACCGCCAGCCTCCATGTTACTGGGGGGGCACCGCCAGCCTCCATGTTACTGGGGGGGCACCGCCAGCCTCCATGTTACTGGGGGGGCACCGCCAGCCTCCATGTTACTGGGGGGGCACCGCCAGCCTCCATGTTAGAGGGGGCTCCATGGGCAGGGCCAGCCTTAGTGCTACAGGGGGCACCGTGTGGGCACCGCCAGCCTCAATGTTACTGGTGGGTGCCGCCAGCCTCCATGTTACAGGGGGCTCCATGGGCAGTGCCAGCCTCAGTGCTACAGTGGGCACCGCCGGCCTCCATGTTACAGGGGGCTCCACGAGGGCACCGCCGGCCTCCATGTTACAGGGGGCTCCACGAGGGCACCGCCGGCCTCCATGTTACAGGGGGCTCCATGGGCGCCTCCAGACCAAAATCTCTGACCTGCCATCAATGCCCGCGGGTCTGAGGGCTCCATATCTCCGCTGCCTGCGAGATCAGCGATCAAACTTCCCACCAGCGGCCGACCAATCAGAATCTCCGAGGCGACCAGGCGCAGAACGCCCAATCGGAAACCCAGAGGATGTTGCGGTGACGTTACGCGAGGCGGTGATTTACTGCGGCCATGTTGCGTGTGGCAGAGATCTCTGTATAAAAGGATGCAGCCGTCGCCCTTGCAGTGACTGGTTTACCGAGTAACCGGTACCGCCCAGTGGAGACGGCGCTCTGATCCAGACAGCAGAGGGCGCTCTATGTGAATTAGCAGCTGCCTTTCAGTGCCTGTAATGTGTCTTCAATATATACCCCCAAAATGACTCAAACTTTTCACTCTCTCCCTATGTACCTGGCAAGTCCATCTCTCCACCCCTTTGCCACTCTTCCCTCTACTCTGATGCCCTTCCTTCCTCTCCTGTGCCCCTCTCTCCCCCCCCCATTAATGCCCGTCTTTCCTCCCCTGATGGCCTTCCTCTCCTGTGCCCCTCTCCTCATCCCCCGATGCCCCTCGCTTCCCCTGATGCCCCTCTCCCATCCCCTGATGCCCCTCTCTCCCCCCCTGATGCCCCTCTTTTCTAGGAGGTCAGAATGTTTGCTGGGTATGAGGGTATCGCAGGGTCCTACAGCCCTAAAAGCCCCGTAATGTGTATAGAAACTGCAGGAAACGGCTTTATACGTTAAACAGGGCAAATAAACCCGTTATTAATTCTAATAGCCCCGCCACACCTCTGACCACGCCCTCTGTGTGCAGCCCAGCCCCTCTCCATCACCCCACCATCACGCTTGGCTTTGACCCTGATCCCAGCTTCACACCAGTGGGTGTTCTCAGAGGGGTCACCCGGGAGGGGAGGGGTCACCCGGGGCGGGAGGGGAGGGGTCACCCGGGGCGGGAGGGGTCACCCGGGGCGGGAGGGGGGGGGTCCTGGCAGGCTGGGGAGCTGGAACCGTGTCACGCTCATCACATCGTTTAGATAGTAAGCTCTTTACGTTTCGCTTTATGCCAACAACATTACATTGTACAGCGCTGCGGACTATGTATGCTCCCTCCCATGCATGGGCTCTGTCCGCGCCTTCCTCCTGTATGTCTCTTCTCCACCAGGGCTGCAGCCTTCCTGCCATCAGTCATTCTCCTGCCTCTCCTCCCTCTGTGCTTGCACTTCTCCCTGTTCCCTTTCATGATTCTTCTCCTCCCTCCTCCTCCTCCTGTAGTGTCTGTGATCTCCCTCTCTCCATTAGTCACCACGTTCTTCCTCCCATCCTACTCACCTTGGTGTGTGCAAGACAATGAGTGTAGCGTGTGAGTGTGGAGGACACACCTGGGATGTGAGGGAGGACAAGCGATGGGAGATCGCGACCTGTGAAGGCAGCAGCCTCTGAACACCATGGAAGCCACAGATGCCCGGTTCTCCCCAGTCAGCCGCCTGATGGCAGACGGAGAGGAGGAGCCCACGATGCTCCATGCAAGAAGCTCATCCTCGGGAGTCACTCATCCTCCTCCTGTGCCTGCATTAGGGGAGCATCCCTCTGCTTTCAGACAAAGCCAGCAGCTCCCTGTCCCCGCTCCCAGCCGGACTCCCGCAGCCTCGGCTCCCAGCCAGTATCCCTCAGCCTCCGCTCCCAGCCAGCATCCCGCAGCCTCCGCTCCCAGCCGGACTCCCGCAGCCTCGGCTCCCAGCCAGTATCCCTCAGCCTCCGCTCCCAGCCAGCATCCCGCAGCCTCCGCTCCCAGCCAGCATCCCGCAGCCTCCGCTCCCAGCCGGACTCCCGCAGCCTCGGCTCCCAGCCGGACTCCCGCAGCCTCGGCTCCCAGCCAGTATCCCGCAGCCTCCGCTCCCAGCCAGCATCCCGCAGCCTCCGCTCCCAGCCAGCATCCCTCAGCCTCCGCTCCCAGCCAGCATCCCGCAGCCTCCTCTCCCAGCCAGCATCCCGCAGCCTCCGCTCCCAGCCAGCATCCCTCAGCCTCCCGACCCGACCAGCATCCCTCAGCCTCCGCTCCCAACCAGCATCCCTCAGCCTCCGCTCCCAGCCAGCATCCCGCAGCCTCCGCTCCGAGCCGCACTCCCGCAGCCTCGGCTCCCAGCCGGCATCCTTCAGCCTCCGCTCCCAGCCAGCATCCCGCAGCCTACGCTCCCAGCCAGCATCCCTCAGCCTCCCGACCCGACCAGCATCCCTCAGCCTCCCGACCCGACCAGCATCCCTCAGCCTCCGGACCCAGCCGGACTCCCACAGCCTCCGGACCCAGCCGGCATCCCTCAGCCCCCGGACCCAGCCAGCATCCCACGCCGTCCTCTGGACAAAGCAAGTATGTTTCTGTGCCAGGACTAAGTCTGCATTCTACAGTATCTGGATATAGCAAGCATTCAAACCCTGGACCAATCCCCTCTTCTGTATCTCGTGGATCCCCTCCTCTCCACAACCAATCTTCCCTCATAGTACGAGACCAGCATCAAACCACAGACCATGATAAGTATGTCCCGAGAGCCAATCAGATGCCTGACTTCGGGGTTAGCCCATTTTCAACTCCAGGACTCAACCAGTCGGCTGCCTTAATCCAATATCAGCCACCAGTTGAGCATGGTCTGGACCCTGGATATATCCACATTCCCTCCCCTAGGCCTGGCTTGCCTTCTGACCCAACACCCACTCAATCCCATGTCCTGGGACGCAGCCAAGCTTCTGCTCCAGGGACCGGCCAGCCTCCAGTTCTAGGATCCAGCCAGCCTCATCCTTGTGGGTCCAGACAGACCCCAACCCAAGGCTCCACCGCATCACCCTGCCAATCTCCATCTTCCATCCCTGCACCCATCCACACATTCCCTGCAGCATCTAACCATTCTTCTACAGGACCGATGCAGGACTCAGACCCTACACCCAAGGGGTCAATTCAGATTCTTCACCTCAAGCTCAAAGGACCAATCCAGGATCTGGACTCCAGACCGAAAGGACCAATACAGATCCCCACTTGTAGACAGAGCCAGGCACCTGCTGCCTTAAGATTTAAACACATTTCCATGTGTCCCGGCTCCCACCAGACGTCTGGTCCCCAACCCTCCCAGACTTCTGCTCCCCAAAACCCAATTTTTGTCCCTGAAACCAGCAAGACTTCTGGGCCAAAAATGAATCCTGTCCCTGACCC
Source organism: Spea hammondii (assembly GCA_029215755.1). Lineage (NCBI taxonomy): Eukaryota > Metazoa > Chordata > Amphibia > Anura > Pelobatidae > Spea > Spea hammondii. The sequence goes on along the minus strand of JARDYJ010000012.1, from coordinate 31,130,240 downwards.
CAACCTGAATCCCACCCTGGTTCTTGGATCTAGCCAGACCTCTGCCCAGGGGCCCAACCCGGTTGCTTCCTCTACACCCAACCAGATCCTGGCCTTTAGGGCTACCCATATCCCTGTCCTTGAACCAAACCAAGACAGAGCCGCTGGATCCAGCCAGACGTCATTGTCTGACTGTAACTGTACTCTGACCCCGGATTTCCATCAGTCTGCCGCCCCTGTTTTTGACCAGACCCCGGACCCTGCATCCCATCGGTCCCCTGTCTCGAGGCCCTCGCAGACAGCAGCCTCCAGCTCTAATCACGCCACTAACCCAGGATCCCACCAGACTCCAGTACCGGGATCCAATCAGAACCTTGTGCCGGGAAATGACCAGATTCCAACTCCAGGTGCAAGCCAGTCTTCAGCTTCTGGACCCAGCCCTATGGATCCCAAGTTGGATACTCAAGAGCAAATGGAGGCTGAGGACCCCAGGACATTCATGCAGCGGCAGTTTGGGGCCCTCCTACAACCGGCTGTTAATAAATTTTCCCTGCGGATGTTTGGGAGCCACAAGGCTGTGGAGATTGAACAGCAAAGAGTTAAATCAGCTGGCTTCTGGATCATTCACCCGTACAGTGACTTCAGGTGGGTGATCGCTTCGGGGGGGATTTTGTATTCTGTAGAACAACCCGCGATGTTCTCTGGACCCTGCGGTTCAGCAGCCGTAGCTGTCCGGCGTGCGGCCCTGGGGACTCATCACTGCCCTTTACTCGTTTGGGAAGCTCGGTGTAGGGGGGTTGTGTGCAAAAGCATTTGCCCCTCGCAGGAGAATGGAGGAGAGCGGAGGTCCGTGGTACCCGGAGGACAGGCTCCGGAGAAGCGAGCGTCTAATGGACAATAAATGAAGCAGAAAAACAGGCACAACATAGTTATTGATTCTTTTATATAGCGCCATCATATTCCACAGCTGGATCCCATCCCATACTGGATCCATTCCCGGCCGTGTTATAGAAGTGTTTCTAATGCCTGGTGCTCTTGATTAAGCTCTAGGTCACCCTGATTTAACTCTTTAGGGGAACCCACAGGCAGAACCTCTGTGCCTACGGCTGCTGGAGATGTGGATCTGGCCCTGAGACCCATGGGTCATATATATGTATATACACTGTATATATATACACTGTATATATTTATATATATACTGTATATACACAGCCCTGTATAACACACACTTACACACGGCTTCCAGCTGGGGAGAGAAATAAGTCCAATTACAGGAAGGTGCTGAACCGAAGAGCATGCCATCAGCGCACACACGTTACACGCACACTGCTCAGGCCGCTGGGTACATGTGATTGCACAGAGCGTGTATATTGCATGTTATAGTATGGAGGGCTATATATGCTTTTTAGTTTATACAGGGCCTCTCCGAGATGCTTCTTGTTGATCGTCCGGCAGCGTTTATTTCAGGTGGTTTTTAAACATATTTTATATTGTCCTTGGCCCCTGCGGCAGCGGGTAAGGAGGGCCTTTTGTGGCAGGCTATGTGCTGCCGTGTTGTGTGATGACTTGGGCTCCCCCGCGGTCTCTATATTTACCTCTTGTTCCTGCGCGGAGGTTTTAATCCGCAGGGATCTGGGACTGGAAGTCATGGTGTCGCCCGTGGATGCTCCTCACTAATCTGCCAGATGCCTCTTCCTTAAGACGATCAACGATGTTCCGTCCAGAATCCCTTCCCCTGTGGCCCGGGAACCCCTGCGATGCTCCCCATGACACAAGTGGGCATCAGATGCTTCAGTTGTATATTTTCATGAGCTGAACCGTGTATTTTACCCTCAAAGTGTTTCTTTCTGGTTCTTCCTCCGTTCTCACCATCTTCTCTGTGTATCTGCAGGTTTTACTGGGACCTGACGATGCTTCTCCTCATGGTCGGAAACCTCATCATTCTCCCGGTGGGAATCACGTTCTTTAAGGATGAAAACACGCCACCGTGGATAGTGTTCAATGTTTTGTCGGACACTTTTTTCTTGGCCGACCTGGTGCTGAATTTCCGAACCGGTATTGTTGTGGAGGATAACACAGAGATCATTTTAGACCCGCACACCATCAAGATGAAGTATTTGAAGACCTGGTTTCTGGTGGACTTTGTGTCCTCCATCCCTGTGGACTACATCTTTCTCATCGTGGACTTGGAGACACGCGTGGATTCTGAGGTTTACAAGACCGCTCGAGCTCTCCGGATTGTGCGCTTCACTAAAATCCTCAGCCTTCTTCGGCTCCTTCGACTCTCCCGGCTCATCCGATACATCCATCAGTGGGAGGAGGTATGACCGTCGTCCTGCACCAGGAGCAGGGGGTAACCGACTGGGGTGACGTACACTACATGCATTCATACATCGCATGGGCAGAGATTAATGACTGTATTACCAAAGAGCATAACATCAGGTTGGGGACGTCGGGTTACATGCACCTTCACATGTGACCCGTGCACACGCGAAGCAGACATGTTCACGTCAGCGTACCGAGGCCTAACACACGCCTGACAAATGAACGGAGGACTAACATAACCACAAGTTGTGACGCGTTGTGTATAGCCGTGTTCTAGGTCAATGTTCTGCTGACCCTATGCTTTCCTTTCATTGGCTAGATTTTCCACATGACCTATGACCTAGCTAGCGCAGTGGTGCGGATCTTCAACCTGATCGGGATGATGCTGTTGCTGTGTCACTGGGACGGGTGTCTGCAGTTCCTCGTGCCCATGCTACAGGACTTCCCCGAGGACTGCTGGGTCTCCATTAACCACATGGTGGTGAGTAGACACCTGTCCGTCATACCTTTATCACGGCTTCAGTGCCAGGTGAGGCTCCATGCCCATTTTGCCAGATATTAACGGATTTCTGCTCAACGGCATCATTCCCATAATTCCCCCTTGGCGTACAGCGCTTACAATCTACTCCATCTGAAGCAGATTTTAGAATCTCTTCCAGTTAACCAATCCCAGCCAAGACAGAGAAATGAATAAAGAGGCAGAGGGAAGACTTGGACCGGCTTTTCTCACTGACTGTGTTTGGCCAGCTGTCTTCCCGACACACTGTGTTCTCAGACTTGGCTCTGGCTGCGGCTGACGAGCCTTGCCGAGAATCCAGGTATGGCAAATCTGCCCGTGTCCAGCCATATGAGTGTCGGGAGTCCAGAACTCCGGGGGTTACGGAGGACACGCACCCAGCTTTCGCCACCAATAACACGTTCCAGGAGTTCTGCACTGATCGCAATATGGACAGGTCCTTTTCCCGCAGGGGTCTTTGTGGCCACATTTGCCCCCAGGGTATTCCCAGTGCAGACCAGGAGACATTACCGTGTTGGGTGATTATACATATGCTGACGGTACAGCAATGCGTGGGTTAATCAGCTGCAAATGGAACACTTTTAACCCCTTTTCTCATGAGAAACGATGACAAAGCACTCACCTTGCATTCCCAAGTGGGAAGTAATGGGAGCTAATTATCAGAGCACAGCTGGGTCTAATTAGATGAAGGGAACCAGAGAGTAATGCAGGAGCGCGATCCAGCGAGCCTAAAACATAGACTTTTCAAGAAAATGCAGATCACGCACTAAACTCCCAGGACACAAAGCCACACAACGGTCTGACGCACACAAACGTTTATCTGGCGTAGCCCTTAATCACAGCCCTGCGTCCACAGCAAACCACGGCACACCCAATCAGATCACAGCAAACCACTGCACCTCCAATCAGATCACAGCAAACCACTGCACCTCCAATCAGATCACAGCAAACCACTGCACCTCCAATCAGATCACAGCAAACCACTGCACCTCCAATCAGATCAGTCAGTTTAGTTGGATAATGTATGAATTTGCTGAAAACATGTAAAGATTGTTGTGTCATATATGTAAATGTTACATCCTACATACATGTGACGGTCCTCACCTGCAGAATATGATGGCGCTATCTATGAAATCAGTTACTGTGTACACGCGATAGACGTGACTGGCTGCCATGACGTTTTCCACACAATTAATGAGATGCATTTTTCAGCTTCCTGAGGTTTTATCCATTTTATGTCAGCTATAGGTATGGAAATTTCCTCACTGCAAGAAGCATGTGCACAGGAACACGCCTACTGCACGTGGAATGTATGACGTGTCAAATCCTGCTCTCTGCACGGAAACTGCTGCCAAGTGTAGAGCTCGCAGACTTTGGCTGCAGTGTGTAGAGCGCGGGGGGCTTTGGCTGCAGTGTGTAGAGCGCGGGGGGCTTTGGCTGCAGTGTGTAGAGCTCGGGGGGCTTTGGCTGCAGTGTGTAGAGCGCGGGGGGCTTTGGCTGCAGTGTGTAGAGCGCGGGGGGCTTTGGCTGCAGTGTGTAGAGCGCGGGGGGCTTTGGCTGCAGTGTGTAGAGCGCGGGGGGCTTTGGCTGCAGTGTGTAGAGCACGCGGGGGTTTGGCTGCAGTGTGTAGAGCGCGGGTGGCTTTGGCTGCAGTGTGTAGAGCGCGCGGGGGGCTTTGGCTGCAGTGTGTAGAGCGCGCGGGGGGCTTTGGCTGCAGTGTGTAGAGCGCGCGGGGCTTTGGCTGCAAAGTGTAGACCGCGCGGGGCTTTGGCTGCAGTGTGTAGAGCGCGCGGGGCTTTGGCTGCAGTGTGTAGAGCGCGCGGGGCTTTGGCTGCAGTGTGTAGAGCGCGCGGAGCTTTGGCTGCAGTGTGTAGAGCGCGCGGGGCTTTGGCTGCAAAGTGTAGAGCGCGCGGGGCTTTGGCTGCAGTGTGTAGAGCGGGGGGGGGCTTTGGCTGCAGTGTGTAGAGCGCGGGGGGCTTTGGCTGCAGTGTGTAGAGCGCGGGGGGCTTTGGCTGCAGTGTGTAGAGCTCGCAGACTTTGGCTGCAGTGTGTAGAGCGCGGGGGGCTTTGGCTGCAGTGTGTAGAGCGCGGGGGGCTTTGGCTGCAGTGTGTAGAGCGCGGGGGGCTTTGGCTGCAGTGTGTAGAGCTCGCAGACTTTGGCTGCAGTGTGTAGAGCGCGGGGGGCTTTGGCTGCAGTGTGTAGAGCGCGGGGGGCTTTGGCTGCAGTGTGTAGAGCGCGGGGGGCTTTGGCTGCAGTGTGTAGAGCGCGGGGGGCTTTGGCTGCAGTGTGTAGAGCGCGGGGGGCTTTGGCTGCAGTGTGTAGAGCACGCGGGGGTTTGGCTGCAGTGTGTAGAGCGCGGGTGGCTTTGGCTGCAGTGTGTAGAGCGCGCGGGGGGCTTTGGCTGCAGTGTGTAGAGCGCGCGGGGGGCTTTGGCTGCAGTGTGTAGAGCGCGCGGGGCTTTGGCTGCAGTGTGTAGAGCGCGCGGGGCTTTGGCTGCAAAGTGTAGAGCGCGCGGGGCTTTGGCTGCAGTGTGTAGAGCGCGCTGGGCTTTGGCTGCAGTGTGTAGAGCGCGCGGGGCTTTGGCTGCAGTGTGTAGAGCGTGCGGGGCTTTGGCTGCAGTGTGTAGAGCGCGCGGGGCTTTGGCTGCAAAGTGTAGAGCGCGCGGGGCTTTGGCTGCAGTGTGTAGAGCGCACGGGGCTTTGGCTGCAGTGTGTAGAGCGGGGGGGGCTTTGGCTGCAGTGTGTAGAGCGCGGGGGGCTTTGGCTGCAGTGTGTAGAGCGCGGGGGGCTTTGGCTGCAGTGTGTAGAGCTCGCAGACTTTGGCTGCAGTGTGTAGAGCGCGGGGGGCTTTGGCTGCAGTGTGTAGAGCGCGGGGGGCTTTGGCTGCAGTGTGTAGAGCGCGGGGGGCTTTGGCTGCAGTGTGTAGAGCGCGGGGGGCTTTGGCTGCAGTGTGTAGAGCACGCGGGGGTTTGGCTGCAGTGTGTAGAGCGCGGGTGGCTTTGGCTGCAGTGTGTAGAGCGCGCGGGGGGCTTTGGCTGCAGTGTGTAGAGCGCGCGGGGGGCTTTGGCTGCAGTGTGTAGAGCGCGCGGGGATTTGGCTGCAGTGTGTAGAGCGCGCGGGGCTTTGGCTGCAGTGTGTAGAGCGCGCGGGGCTTTGGCTGCAAAGTGTAGAGCGCGCGGGGCTTTGGCTGCAGTGTGTAGAGCGCGCTGGGCTTTGGCTGCAGTGTGTAGAGCGCGCGGGGCTTTGGCTGCAGTGTGTAGAGCGCGCGGGGCTTTGGCTGCAGTGTGTAGAGCGCGCGGGGCTTTGGCTGCAGTGTGTAGAGCGCGCGGAGCTTTGGCTGCAGTGTGTAGAGCGCGCGGGGCTTTGGCTGTAAAGTGTAGAGCGCGCGGGGCTTTGGCTGCAGTGTGTAGAGCGCGCGGGGCTTTGGCTGCAGTGTGTAGAGCGGGGGGGGCTTTGGCTGCAGTGTGTAGAGCGCGGGGGGCTTTGGCTGCAGTATGTAGAGCGCGGGGGGCTTTGGCTGCAGTGTGTAGAGCTCGCAGACTTTGGCTGCAGTGTGTAGAGCGCGGGGGGCTTTGGCTGCAGTGTGTAGAGCGCGGGGGGCTTTGGCTGCAGTGTGTAGAGCGCGGGGGGCTTTGGCTGCAGTGTGTAGAGCGCGGGGGGCTTTGGCTGCAGTGTGTAGAGCACGCGGGGGTTTGGCTGCAGTGTGTAGAGCGCGGGTGGCTTTGGCTGCAGTGTGTAGAGCGCGCGGGGGGCTTTGGCTGCAGTGTGTAGAGCGCGCGGGGGGCTTTGGCTGCAGTGTGTAGAGCGCGCGGGGGGCTTTGGCTGCAGTGTGTAGAGCGCGCGGGGGGCTTTGGCTGCAGTGTGTAGAGCGCGCGGGGCTTTGGCTGCAGTGTGTAGAGCGCGCGGGGCTTTGGCTGCAAAGTGTAGAGCGCGCGGGGCTTTGGCTGCAGTGTGTAGAGCGCGCTGGGCTTTGGCTGCAGTGTGTAGAGCGCGCGGGGCTTTGGCTGCAGTGTGTAGAGCGCGCGGGGCTTTGGCTGCAGTGTGTAGAGCGCGCGGAGCTTTGGCTGCAGTGTGTAGAGCGCGCGGGGCTTTGGCTGCAAAGTGTAGAGCGCGCGGGGCTTTGGCTGCAGTGTGTAGAGCGCGGGGGGCTTTGGCTGCAGTGTGTAGAGCGCGCGGGGGGCATTGGCTGCAGTGTGTAGAGCGCGCGGGGCTTTGGCTGCAGTGTGTAGAGCGCGCGGGGCTTTGGCTGCAGTGTGTAGAGCGCGCGGGGCTTTGGCTGCAGTGTGTAGAGCGCGCGGGGCTTTGGCTGCAGTGTGTAGAGCGCGCGGGGCTTTGGCTGCAGTGTGTAGAGCGCGCGGGGCTTTGGCTGCAGTGTGTAGAGCGCGCGGGGCTTTGGCTGCAGTGTGTAGAGCGCGCGGGGCTTTGGCTGCAGTGTGTAGAGCGCGCGGGGCTTTGGCTGCAGTGTGTAGAGCGCGCGGGGCTTTGGCTGCAGTGTGTAGAGCGCGCGGGGCTTTGGCTGCAGTGTGTAGAGCGCGCGGGGCTTTGGCTGCAGTGTGTAGAGTGCGCAGCTACTGCATTTTAACACATATGCATGAGCACTGAGTGTGCACTAACTGCACAACGCATGCACACTTACCTGCTCTGAGTGATGCATGTGGGTGCAGTGTTATCGCATGTGACGTGTATCATGTTGGTATAGAGAGCCTATTCAGCGCTTAACGTGTGAGATGAGTGGATGAAACAGGTTTCACACGTGTGGGAAGTAAAGAACACTCAAACTTATTGCGCTAGGAGAGGGTAGCCTCACGCACCTGGAGAGGCCGAGCCCACGGTCACTGCCCTGGTAGAGGCCTTCCTCACACTCACCGCACCAGGAGGGGCCCTGCTGACACTCACCGCACTAGGAGGGGCCTCACTCACACTCACTGCACAAGGAGGGGCCTCGCTCACACTCACCGCACCAGGAGGGGCCTCGCTCACACTCACCGCACAAGGAGGGGCCTCGCTCACACTCACCGCACAAGGAGGGGCCTCGCTCACACTCACCGCACAAGGAGGGGCCTCGCTCACACTCACTGCACTAGGAGGGGCCTTGCTCACACTCACCGCCTTGTTCAAATTCACTGCGCCTTGGGAGGTTTAGATCACACTCATAATAAAGGAATGTTGAGACCTCTTTCTGTAATGGGGCACGTGGGACGGTGCGGAGCGTGGGTCGGGGCGGTGCGTGGGGCGGTGCGGAGCGTGGGACGGTACGGAGCGTGGGTCGGGGCGGTGCGTGGCCTGGTGCGGAGCGTGGGTCGTGCGTGGGATGGTGCGGGGCGTTGCGGAGCGTGGCACGGTGCATGGGACGGTGCGGAGCGTGGTGCGGAGCGTGGGACGGTGCGGAGCGTGGGACGGTGCGGAGCATGGCGTGGGAGGGTACGTGGCGTGGTGCGGAGCCTGGCGTGGTGCGGAGCGTGGTGCGGAGCGTGGGACGGTGCGGCACGCATTCTCTGCCCCCTCGGTGCGACGCACAGTCCCCGGACAGTCTGACCCCAGTCGCTGCGCTTCCTCACCAGAACGAGTCGTGGGGGAAGCAGTACTCGCACGCCATCTTCAAGGCAATGAGCCACATGCTGTGCATCGGCTACGGGCAGCAGGCCCCGGAGGGCATGACGGACGTCTGGCTCACCATGCTCAGCATGATCGTCGGAGCCACGTGTTATGCCGTGTTCATCGGCCACGCCACGGCCCTCATTCAGTCCCTGGACTCCTCTCGCCGCCAGTACCAGGAGAAGGTAAGATGAGCATCACTGCTGGGGCACGATGGGCAGAGAGAGGGGGCAATACCAGTAGGGGCAGAGAGGGGGGGGGGCAATACCAGTAGGGGCAGAGGGGGGGGAAATACCAGTAGGGGCAGAGAGGGGGGGCAATACCAGTAGGGGCAAAGAGGGGGGGCAATACCAGTAGGGGCAAAGAGGGGGGGGGCAATACCAGTAGGGGCAGAAAGAGGGGGGGGCAATACCAGTAGGGGCAGAAAGAGGGGGGCAATACCAGGGCTGAATAGTAAATGAATGCGATCCATGCGTGTTGCGGCTCACATATATGTGCGTGTCCCCTCCGTGTCTCAGTACAAGCAGGTGGAGCAGTACATGTCCTTCCACAAGCTCCCCCCCGACACGCGGCAGAGGATCCACGAGTATTACGAGCATCGCTACCAGGGCAAGATGTTCGACGAGGAGAATATTCTCGGGGAGCTAAGTGAACCCCTGAATGAGGTGAGTGCTGTCCCGGCGCCCCCCGGACCCCCTGGAACTGCCCAGTCTGACCCGGCCCTTTCTCCCTCTCGTTGCAGGAGATCGTTAATTTTAACTGCCGGAACCTTGTCGCCAACATGCCGCTCTTTGCCAACGCGGACCCCAACTTTGTGACCGCCATGCTGACTAAGCTGAGATTCGAGGTCTTCCAGCCCGCCGATTACATCATACGCGAGGGCACCGTGGGCAAGAAGATGTACTTCATCCAGCACGGCGTCGTCAGCGTCCTGACCCGCGGCAGCAAGGAGACCAAACTCTCCGACGGCTCCTACTTTGGAGGTGAGGAGGAGGCCGGCAGCGTTTGTATTGCAAACAGAGTATGTACCGTCCTCACTCAGAGAGTACCGCCCTCACTCAGGGCAAACTATCCTCACCCACAGCATACCGCCCTCACCCACAGCATACCGCCCTCACCCACAGAATACCGCCCTCACTCAGGGCAAACTATCCTCACCCACAGCATACCGCCCTCACCCACAGCATACCACCCTAACCCACAGAATACCGCCCTAACCCACAGCATACCACCCTAACCCACAGAATACCGCCCTAACCCACAGCATACCACCCTAACCCACAGAATACCGCCCTCACTCACAGCATACTGCCCTCACCCACAGCATACCGCCCTCACCCACAGAATACCGCCCTCACCCACAGCATACCACCCTAACCCACAGAATACCGCCCTAACCCACAGAATACCACCCTAACCCACAGAATACCGCCCTCACTCACAGCATACCGCCCTCACCCACAGCATACCGCCCTCACCCACAGAATACCGCCCTCACCCACAGCATACCACCCTAACCCACAGAATACCGCCCTAACCCACAGAATACCGCCCTAACCCACAGAATACCGCCCTCACTCACAGCATACCGCCCTCACCCACAGCATACCGCCCTCACCCACAGAATACCGCCCTCACCCACAGCATACCACCCTAACCCACAGAATACCGCCCTAACCCACAGCATACCACCCTCACCCACAGAATACCGCCCTCACTCACAGCATACCGCCCTCACCCACAGAATACCGCCCTCACCCACAGCATACCGCCCTCACCCACAGAATACCGCCCTCACCCACAGCATACCGCCCTCACCCACAGAATACCGCCCTCACCCACAGCATACCGCCCTCACCCACAGAATACCGCCCTCACCCACAGCATACCGCCCTCACCCACAGAATACCGCCCTCACTCAGGGCATACTATCCTCACCCACGGCATACCGCCCTCACCCACAGCATACCGCCCTCACCCACAGCATACTGCCCTCACCCACAGAATACCGCCCTCACCCACAGCATACCGCCCTCACCCACAGCATACCGCCCTCACCCACAGCATACCGCCCTCACCCACAGAATACCGCCCTCACCCACAGCATACCGCCCTCACCCACAGAATACCGCCCTCACCCACAGCATACCGCCCTCACCCACAGAATACCGCCCTCACCCACAGCATACCGCCCTCACCCACAGAATACCGCCCTCACTCAGGGCATACTGCCTTCACCCACAGCATACCGCCCTCACCCACAGAATACCGCCCTCACTCAGGGCATACTATCCTCACCCACAGCATACCACCCTCACTCACAGCATACTGCCCTCACCCACAGAATACCGCCCTCACCCACAGCATACTGCCCTCACCCACAGAATACCGCCCTCACCCACAGCATACCGCCCTCACCCACAGCATACCGCCCTCACCCACAGCATACTGCCCTCACCCACAGAATGCCGCCCTCACTCACAGCATACCGCCCTCACCCACAGCATACCGCCCTCACCCACAGCATACCGCCCTCACCCACAGCATACCGCCCTCACTCAGGGCATACCGCCCTCACCCACAGCATACCGCCCTCACCCACAGCATACCGCCCTCACCCACAGAATACCGCCCTCACTCAGGGCATACTGCCCTCACCCACAGCATACTGCCCTCACCCACAGCATACCGCCCTCACCCACAGCATACCGCCCTCACTCAGGGCATACCGCCCTCACCCACAGCATACCGCCCTCACCCACAGCATACCGCCCTCACCCACAGAATACCGCCCTCACTCAGGGCATACTGCCCTCACTCAGAGAATACCGCCCTCACCCTCAGCATACCGCCCTCACCCACAGAATACCGCCCTCACCCACAGAATACCGCCCTCACTCACAGCATACTGCCCTCACCCACAGCATACCGCCCTCACTCACAGCATACCGCCCTCACCCACAGCATACCGCCCTCACTCACAGCATACCGCCCTCACCCACAGCATACCGCCCTCACTCACAGCATACCGCCCTCACCCACAGCATACCGCCCTCACCCACAGCATACCGCCCTCACCCACAGCATACCGCCCTCACCCACAGCATACTGCCCTCACTCACAGCATACTGCCCTCACCCACAGCATACCGCCCTCACCCACAGCATACCGCCCTCACTCACAGCATACCTCCCTCACCCACAGCATACCGCCCTCACTCACAGCATACCGCCCTCACTCACAGCATACCTCCCTCACCCACAGCATACCGCCCTCACCCACAGCATACCGCCCTCACCCACAGAATAACGCCCTCACTCACAGCATACCGCCCTCACCCACAGAATACCGCCCTCACTCACAGCATACTGCCCTCACTCACAGAATACTGCCCTCACTCACAGAATACTGCCCTCACCCGCAGCATACTGCCCTCACAGCATACCGCCCTCACCCACAGCATACCGCCCTCACCCACAGCATACCGCCCTCACCCACAGAATACCGCCCTCACTCAGGGCATACCGCCCTCACCCACAGAATAACGCCCTCACTCACAGCATACCGCCCTCACCCACAGCATACCGCCCTCACAGCATACTGCCCTCACTCAGAGAATACCGCCCTCACCCACAGAATACCGCCCTCACTCACAGCATACTGCCCTCACCCACAGCATACCGCCCTCACTCACAGCATACCGCCCTCACCCACAGCATACCGCCCTCACCCACAGCATACCGCCCTCACCCACAGCATACCGCCCTCACTCACAGCATACCGCCCTCACCCACAGCATACCGCCCTCACTCACAGCATACCGCCCTCACCCACAGCATACCGCCCTCACCCACAGCATACCGCCCTCACCCACAGAATACCGCCCTCACCCACAGCATACCGCCCTCACCCACAGAATACCGCCCTCACTCACAGCATACTGCCCTCACTCACAGAATACTGCCCTCACTCACAGAATACTGCCCTCACCCGCAGCATACTGCCCTCACAGCATACCGCCCTCACCCACAGCATACCGCCCTCACCCACAGCATACCGCCCTCACCCACAGCATACCGCCCTCACCCACAGAATACCGCCCTCACTCAGGGCATACCGCCCTCACCCACAGAATAACGCCCTCACTCACAGCATACCGCCCTCACCCACAGCATACCGCCCTAACTCACAGCATACTGCCCTCACTCAGAGAATACCGCCCTCACCCACAGAATACCGCCCTCACTCACAGCATACTGCCCTCACCCACAGCATACCGCCCTCACTCACAGCATACCGCCCTCACCCACAGCATACCGCCCTCACCCACAGCATACCGCCCTCACCCACAGCATACCGCCCTCACTCACAGCATACCGCCCTCACCCACAGCATACCGCCCTCACCCACAGCATACCGCCCTCACCCACAGAATACCGCCCTCACCCACAGCATACCACCCTCACCCACAGAATACCGCCCTCACCCACAGAATACCGCCGTCACCCACAGCATACCGCCCTCACCCACAGCATACCGCCCTCACCCACAGCATACCGCCCTCACCCACAGCATACCGCCCTCACCCACAGAATACCGCCCTCACTCACAGCATACTGCCCTCACTCACAGAATACTGCCCTCACTCACAGAATACTGCCCTCACCCGCAGCATACTGCCCTCACAGCATACCGCCCTCACCCACAGCATACCGCCCTCACCCACAGCATACCGCCCTCACCCACAGCATACCGCCCTCACCCACAGAATACCGCCCTCACTCAGGGCATACTATCCTCACCCACAGCATACCACCCTCACCCACAGAATACCGCCCTAACCCACAGCATACCGCCCTCACCCACAGCATACCGCCCTCACCCACAGCATACCGCCCTCACCCACAGCATAGCGCCCTCACTCACAGAATACCGCCCTCACCCACAGCATAGCGCCCTCACCCACAGCATACCGCCCTCACCCACAGCATACCGCCCTCACCCACAGAATACCGCCCTCACTCAGGGCATACTATCCTCACCCACAGCATACCACCCTCACCCACAGAATACCGTCCTCACCCACAGAATACCGCCCTCACCCACAGCATACCGCCCTCACCCACAGAATACCGCCCTCACCCACAGCATACCGCCCTCACCCACAGCATACCGCCCTCACCCACAGCATACCGCCCTCACCCACAGAATACCGCCCTCACTCAGGGCATACTATCCTCACCCACAGCATACCACCCTCACTCACAGAATACCGCCCTCACTCACAGCATAGAGCCCTCACTCACAGCATACTGCCCTCACTCACAGAATACTACCCTCACTCACAGAATACTGCCCTCACCCGCAGCATACTGCCCTCACAGCATACCGCCCTCACCCACAGCATACCGCCCTCACCCACAGCATACCGCCCTCACCCACAGCATACCGCCCTCACCCACAGAATACCGCCCTCACCCACAGCATACTGCCCTCACCCACAGCATACTGCCCTCACTCACAGCATACTGCCCTCACCCACAGCACACTGACCTCACCCACAGAATACCGCCCTCACCCACAGAATACTGCCCTCACCCACAGCATACCGCTCTCACCCACAGAATACCGCCCTCACCCACAGAATATGCCCTCACCCACAGAATACCGCCCTCACCCGCAGCATACTGCCCTCACAGCATACCGCCCTCACCCACAGCATACTGCCCTCACCCACAGAATACTGCCCTCACCCACAGAATACCGCCCTCACCCACAGCATACCGCCCTCACCCACAGCATACCGCCCTCACCCACAGAATACCGCCCTCACCCACAGATTGCATTGTCCTGTTCAATGAGAATACTGCCCTCACTCAGAGTGTACTGCCCTCACTCACAGAATACTGCCCTCACTCACCTGCATTTGAACAGAGAAAAGAGATAACCAGAACCGCACCCTCTTACAGGAAGCACTCCCTGCTCACACTGCACACAGGAAGTGCTTCGGAACAAACCACTTAAAGCAGGGTGGGTGAAATGTATTCTTTTTGCCTCTCATCACCTGAAACTCGGGGCTCTGCCAGGGCATGGAGTGGCACTTAGTGGGAGCAGCTGCTCCATTTGTCCTGTGAGCACAGCTGCTCCAGTTTGTGGCAGATTAACACTGTGCCCGCACCAATTACTGATAGATAGTTAGCTCCCAGGGCGAGGCCCTGTTCTGCACCAGTATAATATGTAACAGTAGGTGTTACGTGATGTTACTTCCATATTGCAGAGATCTGCTTGCTGACGCGCGGCCGCCGTACGGCCAGTGTCCGTGCCGACACCTACTGCCGCCTCTACTCTCTGTCGGTGGATAACTTTAACGAGGTCCTGGAAGAATATCCCATGATGAGACGGGCCTTTGAGACGGTGGCAATGGATCGTCTGGACAGGATTGGTGGGTATCCCCCACTCCCTGCGTGGTCTGGTGCAGTCGCATCTGCAGGCTCCTGGGCCGAGGAGCTGACACTCCATACACTGCATATACACAGCCCCTGTGTATACGTTTGTTTGCCCCTCTCTTTTCTGTCTGTCTGTCCCATCCCCTCCATAGTAGCGCCTGTCCCGTGACTCTCCCTCTTGTGCTGTATGCCTGGCTGTCTCTTCTGTAATCTCTTTTCTTCCACGTCACTCTATCCTTGTGTCCCTTTCCCCTTCTTCAGGTAAAAAGAACTCCATCCTCCTGCGTAAGCGAGCAGAGAATAGCACGGCTTCTGTGAACAACGAGATTATTCAGCAGATTGTAAAACACGACCAAGACACGGCCCACAACATCCAGGATCTTCAGACTCTGGGGCTCTTGCGGGATCCCAGTAGCACCAAGGCCCTCATCTGGGACTCGCTGGTCCACGCTCCACTGCAGGCTGCGGCAGCCACCACAAGCGTGGCAATTGCCCTCACACATCAGCAGAACCTCCCAGCTCACGTCTTCCTGCCTCCTTCATCTCTTCCAGAGACTGCCTACATGAGCCGCCAGGCAAGAAGATCCCAGCCCAGCCTGGGGGGGTCCCGTCCCTCCTCAGTCAGCACTCCATCTGGTGTCTCTCCTTCCACACCCGGTGGAGCCCAGACGCAAAGTATAAGTGGGCAGTGTCCCCAAGTCCCCTCGCGTTTATACCAGCCACAGCGGGGCGAAACCCCTGTTCGGGGAAACTCACCCCATATGGCATCACAGGTACAGCTGTCCCGTTCACGTGGGGCATCAGCATCCACCTCTGTCCTGCAGCAGTCAACAGGACCAGCAAGTTCTCAAGCAGTCATAGGACCCCTCTCCGGCAGGACTCTTCATTACAGCCTTTCCAGAGCCAGCGGCTCCCACATCTCTCTACTGATGCAGCACGCGGCCAGCTCTCCCCAGCAGCTGGTCAAGCACCGAAGCATACAAGGACTTCACTTCAGGAGACTCTCCCAGGATGTCCGCCACCTCTCAGCTTCTCAGCCTTCACTGCCGGACAAAATGGTCCAACAACAGGACAGCTCCTCGTCCCAAAAGGGAACAGGGTCTCCAGGGGTTGCCAGCAATAAGTCTTCTTCTTCTGGACCCGTGGAACCAGGCAAGCAATCCCTGCCTTTGTCCTCCTCTTCCCACCCACAACAGGTGCCTTCAGGGTCCCTGGCCATGCCCGGAAGCGGCCCAGTCACCCCACAGTCTCCTGTTTCTGCAGCCAGACACACAGCTCCGTCGCGGAAGGGATCCGTGGTGTTCAGTCCCGACGTGGAGGTGGGAAAGCCGAAGCTGCCCTCCCATATGTGAAAGGATATTCGTTAAACGAGGAAGCCGGATCAGACACTTCCTGCCAAGACGTCCATCATCCAGGGTGAAGAGCGGCAGCAATGGGCAGACATGGCAGGGGCAGAGGACACACCGCGCCCATGCAGCATGAGGACACCACAAGTAATATTTTGTCACCTCTCACCACTAGGCCTACAGGGTCTTTGGGACAGATGTGGGCTAAGGAACGTATAAAAGGATCTCGTGGCGCTTGGTACGTGGAAGCAGCCAGTGTCGGTATCGGAGCACCGGTTCCTCCCCAGGGCTCCAGTTAGCATGGAGCGTCTCCCATAACACCATAACACACACACCATCTCTCTGACTGTCACAAAGACCTGCCGAGCCCGACTTCTGCACTAAACCAAATCAGAGAAGGTGGAGTGAACCCCTGGCAGCCATGATGTGTTTTACCACAACATCTGCACCTGTCTTCTTTCTGCTCTCCCAGACAGAGATATTTCTGTTTTAAGGCATTTGCCAATAGGACTGCGGAAGCCTCCACCGAGCCGTAGGCCTCGAGCACATGGAGTCTGGGGTGCCGTCCCATGGGCCCTTTCCCCCAGTATAACGGTTTCATTGCTTCTCGCCTGTCTCGAATACCCTCATGTAGGGCAATATGGTAGTACGAGGCCTCCTCTGGCTTCTGACCCCCGTCCTGCAATCCTCTTTGCCATTTTGCATTCCCACATGGAGTCCCATTATCCTTACACCACTTGTTCCATCTCTGTGCACCTTTACTGAAGAGGCGAGCGACCCCCTTCCTACCCGATGACCCGTTTCTCGTGCGTTCACTTTGGGCCGGATTTGTGTGACGTCTGCATTCCTTCTTACAGATGAGCTCGCCTGTTTGTCATGTTAGGACCCACTTCATCTCCGCTTTGGCTGCGGTACATGGACCTCTATTAACTGTGGGCCATGTGCAACGAAGGCTATGCATCAGCACCCACTCCACCGGACACAAAGTGATTGGAGCAGGACACTGGGGGGGGGTCTCCATCTGATGGACTGGAGCAGGACACCGGGGGAGGGGTCTCCATCTGATGGATTGGAGCAGGACACTGGGGGGGGTCTCCATCTGATGGATTGGAGCAGGACACTGGGGGGGGTCTCCATCTGATGGATTGGAGCAGGACACTGGGGGGGGGGTCTCCATCTGATGGACTGGAGCAGGACACTGGGGGGGGTCTCCATCTGATGGATTGGAGCAGGACACTGGGGGGGGGTCTCCATCTGATGGATTGGAGCAGGACACTGGGGGGGGGTCTACATCTGATGGTTTGGAGCAGGACACTGGGGGGTCTCCATCTGACACGTTTACATGTCTTCTAGTTAACAAGCCACTCTTTGACTTTGATAAGTGTCCCTGGGGGGATATCCTAGGAGCCTGATGTGCGCAGACAGGAGGGGTATTTAGGGGCCCGGGATCTGGGTGTCACTGCAGGAAGAGCCACACAATTATTTTATTTTTTAATTATTGTGTTTTAATTTAATGATCTGTAAATAAAGTCAGGCAAACGACCAGTATGTGTGTGACAGTGTATGATGGCACAGCCGGTGTAACGCATGGGCTCGGCCCGCCGTGTCACACAGCCGGGTGTAACACGTAGGCTCGGCACGCCGTGTCGCACAGCCAGGTGTAACGCGTGGGCTCAGCCCACCGTGTCGCACAGCTGGGTGTAACGCGTGGGCTCGGCACGCCGTGTCACACAGCCGGGTGTAACACGTGGGCTCGGCCGTGTCGGGTGTAATGTGCGCGTCACGTATCCCCGTGTTTATGCCCTCGACGCAGGGATTAATGTTTACTTCCCGCCAGCGCGCTCTGCTCGGGGATACTTGACCCTTTGGTGCAGGCTCCATGTTTTCAGGTGATGAACAGCTGTTGGAGGGCTTAGACCTAATCTCCAGCACTCCGCGCCACGCTCGCTGCCCGCCTTCTCGTATAAAGAGATTAGACGGGGTCACCCCGTTAGACTTAAGGGCACATGGGAGGGAGAGAACACGCCGACAGACAGCAGGAGACACGGATCCCCGCGGGGCTTTCCATATATACCCCAGCTATGTATTTATTAATGGCAAGCACGCAGGGATACAGGCAACGGAATACAAAGCGCGGCGGCCAAAAAGGCTGCAGGATCCAACGTCTGATTAATCCCCCCACTAACACCAGTTTAATCAACTCCTCATTACCAGCAGACAGGGCACACAGCGGGAGGGAGGGAACAGGGCACACAGCGGGAGGGGGGGAACAGGGCACACAGCGGGAGGGGGGGAACAGGGCACACAGCGGGAGGGGGGGAACAGGGCACACAGCGGGAGGGAGGGTACAGGGCACACAGCGGGAGGGAGGGTACACAGCGGGAGGGGGGGAACAGGGCACACAGCGGGAGGGAGGGTACAGGGCACACAGCGGGAGGGAGGGTACAGGGCACACAGCGGGAGGGAGGGTACAGGGCACACAGCGGGAGGGAGGGTACACAGCGGGAGGGGGGGAACAGGGCACACAGCGGGAGGGGGGGAACAGGGCACACAGCGGGAGGGAGGGTACAGGGCACACAGCGGGAGGGAGGGTACACAGCGGGAGGGGGGGAACAGGGCACACAGCGGGAGGGAGGGAACAGGGCACACAGCGGGAGGGGAGGCAGAAATGTTTAATATGAAATGTGAAGCGGCTGGCCACCAGCTCTCCTCCCCTCTGTTCAGGACACCGGCACCACCTGCATGATGTTGGTGAACCCCGAGCCCGGTCTCCATCCCGTCAGGATAATAACGATGTCATCTCTGTGCAGGAAGCCGCGGACCTTACCTGCAGGGGACAGAAGCGCGTGACTTCATGCAGGTTCCGGGCACGCCGAGCACTTTGCCCTCCCGGCCCCATCTTCTAGACTCACCGATGGAGATACCAAACTGCACCCTGCGATCCACGTCATCCGCCCAGACCTCCTGCTGGGGTTCGCGGTATAAGACGGGGAAGACCCCACGGTTCAGATGAGCCTGACGGGCCACCTGGGCATTCCGCGTCACCGCTATAATGGGGGCCCGGGGGCGGTAGCGAGAGAGGAGCTGAGCCGACCTGGGGTGGAAAAACAAAAGCAGAACCAGACACATGGACGCGGTGAGAAGGAGGGACAGACAGACGGACGCGGTGAGAAGGAGGGACAGACAGACTGACGCGGTGAGAAGGAGGGACAGACAGACAGACGCGGTAAGACGGAGGGACAGACAGACGGACGCGGTAAGACGGAGGGACAGACAGACGGACGTGGTGAGAAGGAAGGACAGACTGATGGACGCGGTGCGAAGGAAGGAGAGACAGACGGACGCGGTGCGAAGGAAGGAGAGACAGACGGACGCGGTGCGAAGGAAGGAGAGACAGACGGACGCGGTGCGAAGGAAGGAGAGACAGACGGACGCGGTGCGAAGGAGGGACAGACAGACGGACGCGGTGAGAAGGAGGGACAGACAGACAGATGCGTTGAGACGGAGGGACAGGCAGACGGACGCAGTGAGAAGGAGGGACAGACAGACGGACGCGGTGAGGAGGGACAGGCAGGCGGACGCGGTGAGAAGGAGGGACAGACAGATGGATGCGGTGAGAAGGAAGGACAGACAGACGGATGCGGTGAGAAGGAAGGACAGACAGACGGATGCGGTGAGAAGGAAGGACAGACAGACGGACGCGGTGAGAAGGAAGGACAGGCAGGTGGACGCGGTGAGAAGGAGGGACAGGCAGACGGACGCGGTGAGAAGGAGGGACAGACGGACGCGGTGAGAAGAAGGGACAGGCAGATGGACGGACGCGGTGCGAAGGAGGGACAGACGGACGCGGTGCGAAGGAGGGACAGACGGACGGACGCGGTGAGAAGGAGGGACAGACGGACGCGGTGAGAGGGAGAGACAGACAGACAGACAGACGGGGAGCGAAGGAGAGACAGACAGACACGGTGAGAAGGAGGGACAGACAGACGGATGCGGTGAGAAGGAGGGACAGGCAGACGGACGCGGTGCGAAGGAGGGACAGGCAGACGGACGCGGTGAGAAGGAGGGACAGACGGACGCGGTGAGAAGAAGGGACAGGCAGATGGACGGACGCGGTGCGAAGGAGGGACAGACGGACGCGGTGCGAAGGAGGGACAGGCAGACGGACGCGGTGCGAAGGAGGGACAGACGGACGGACGCGGTGCGAAGGAGGGACAGGCGGACGCGGTGCGAAGGAGGGACAGACGGAAGGACAGGCAGGTGGACGCGGTGCGAAGGAGGGACAGGCAGACGGACGCGGTGAGAAGGAGGGACAGACGGACGCGGTGAGAAGAAGGGACAGACGGAAGGACAGGAAGGTGGACACGGTGCGAAGGAGGGACAGGCAGACGGACGCGGTGAGAAGGAGGGACAGACGGACGCGGTGCGAAGGAGGGACAGACGGAAGGACAGGCAGGTGGACGCGGTGCGAAGGAGGGACAGGCAGACGGACGCGGTGAGAAGGAGGGACAGACGGACGCGGTGCGAAGGAGGGACAGACGGAAGGACAGGCAGGTGGACGCGGTGCGAAGGAGGGACAGGCAGACGGACGCGGTGAGAAGGAGGGACAGACGGACGCGGTGAGAAGAAGGGACAGGCAGATGGACGGACGCGGTGCGAAGGAGGGACAGACGGACGCGGTGCGAAGGAGGGACAGGCAGACGGACGCGGTGAGAAGGAGGGACAGGCAGACGGACGCGGTGAGAAGGAGGGACAGGCAGACGGACGGACGCGGTGCGAAGGAGGGACAGACGGACGGACGCGGTGCGAAGGAGGGACAGGCGGACGCGGTGCGAAGGAGGGACAGACGGAAGGACAGGCAGGTGGACGCGGTGCGAAGGAGGGACAGGCAGACGGACGCGGTGAGAAGGAGGGACAGGCAGACGGACGCGGTGCGAAGGAGGGACAGACGGACGCGGTGCGAAGGAGGGACAGACGGACGCGGTGCGAAGGAGGGACAGACGGAAGGACAGGCAGGTGGACGCGGTGCGAAGGAGGGACAGGCAGACGGACGCGGTGAGAAGGAGGGACAGACGGACGCGGTGAGAAGAAGGGACAGGCAGATGGACGGACGCGGTGCGAAGGAGGGACAGACGGACGCGGTGCGAAGGAGGGACAGGCAGACGGACGCGGTGAGAAGGAGGGACAGACAGACGGACGGACGCGGTGCGAAGGAGGGACATACGGACGGACGCGGTGCGAAGGAGGGACAGACGGAAGGACAGGAAGGTGGACACGGTGCGAAGGAGGGACAGGCAGACGGACGCGGTGAGAAGGAGGGACAGACGGAAGGACAGGCAGGTGGACGCGGTGCGAAGGAGGGACAGGCAGACGGACGCGGTGCGAAGGAGGGACAGACGGACGCGGTGAGAAGAAGGGACAGGCAGATGGACGGACGCGGTGCGAAGGAGGGACAGACGGACGCGGTGCGAAGGAGGGACAGGCAGACGGACGCGGTGAGAAGGAGGGACAGACAGACGGACGGACGCGGTGCGAAGGAGGGACGGACGGACGCGGTGCGAAGGAGGGACAGACGGACGGACGCGGTGCGAAGGAGGGACAGGCGGACAGACGCGGTGAGAAGGAGGGACAGACAGACGGACGGACGCGGTGCGAAGGAGGGACAGACGGACGGACGCGGTGCGAAGGAGGGACAGACGGACGGACGCGGTGCGAAGGAGGGACAGGCGGACGCGGTGCGAAGGAGGGACAGACGGAAGGACAGGCAGGTGGACGCGGTGCGAAGGAGGGACAGGCAGACGGACGCGGTGCGAAGGAGGGACAGACGGACGTGGTGAGAAGAAGGGACAGACGGAAGGACAGGAAGGTGGACGCGGTGCGAAGGAGGGACAGGCAGACGGACGCGGTGAGAAGGAGGGACAGGCAGACGGACGCGGTGAGAAGGAGGGACAGACGGACGCGGTGAGAAGAAGGGACAGGCAGATGGACGGACGCGGTGCGAAGGAGGGACAGACGGACGCGGTGCGAAGGAGGGACAGACGGACGCGGTGCGAAGGAGGGACAGACGGACGCGGTGCGAAGGAGGGACAGACGGACGCGGTGCGAAGGAGGGACAGACGGACGGACGCGGTGCGAAGGAGGGACAGACGGACGCGGTGAGAGGGAGAGACAGACAGACACGGTGAGAAGGAGGGACAGACAGACGGATGCGGTGAGAAGGAGGGACAGGCAGACGGACGCGGTGAGAAGGAGGGACAGGCAGACGGACGCGGTGAGAAGGAGGGACAGGCAGACGGACGCGGTGCGAAGGAGGGACAGACAGACGGACGCGGTGCGAAGGAGGGACAGACGGACGCGGTGCGAAGGAGGGACAGACGGACGCGGTGCGAAGGAGGGACGGACGGACGGACGCGGTGCGAAGGAGGGACAGGTGGACGCGGTGAGAAGGAGAGACAGACAGACAGACGGGGTGCGAAGGAGAGACAGACAGCACAAGTTACCTCCCAGACGTGGTCAGCACAATGATGGCCCCCGCATAGCATTTAAACGAAGCTTCCACGGCCCCGATGGCCGTCACCTCGGTGGGGTCCTGGGTGAGAGGGGTGACCCGGCGGAGCTCTTCAAACAGCTGCTGGTTGTAGATGGCAGCTTCTGCCTCCCGCGCGATCTGCAGAACCCCCCCCCCCCCCCGGAACATCATTAGCACGCGTGATATATGCGCATGCACAAACGCAACCGCGCATACTTTTTGGGATTGTTAGCAGATGTTTACACTCAGCACTGCTATATCTTACCGCGTGTTGCATGTGTACAGACTCCACAGGATACAGGCCCTTAGCGGTCTCCCCAGATAGCATGATGCAGTCTGCACCGTCCAGCACGGCATTGGCCACGTCGCTGCTCTCGGCACGGGTCGGACGTGGCTTCTTAATCATACTTTCCAGCATCTGAATGCGGAGAGAGCATCATACCTCGCTTAGCATAACGACACGCAAACGACACGTGAACGACGCTAGAACCGTGCTGGAAAGACACGGGAATGACACAGGAACGATTCTGGAACCGCACGCGAACGACGCGGGTATTTAGCACGTGTGGCCACTCATCTGAAAGAGGGCAGACTCTCATAGCATATAAGCATAGGGAGAGCCCAGAGATGGCCGGCTGGCACGCGCTGCCATGTCGAGGGCCACAGGGCCAGACTCATGGCACTGCTCTGCATGGACAGTGGGGAGTGAATGGTTTGAGTCTCACCTGAGTGGCACAGATCACCGGTTTGCCGGCACGGTTGCAGCGCCCGATCATCATCTTCTGAGCCAAGAAAACCTTCTCTGCCGGGATCTCGATGCCGAGATCTCCACGTGCGACCATGATGCCATCGCTGGCTTCCAGAATCTCATCAAACCTGAGAGGACAGAGCAATGGACAGCAGTGGGCAAGGAGCGAGAGCCGGGAGAGCGAGAGCCGGGAGCCGAGATCGAGAGCGAGACCGGGAGCCGGGAGAGCGAGAGCCGGGAGAGCGAGAGACGGGAGAGCGAGAGCCGGGAGCCGAGAGCGAGAGCGAGAGCGAGACCGGGAGCCGAGAGCGAGAACCGGGAGAGCGAGAGACGGGAGCCGGGTGGGCTCGCACCGTGACACAGTAAGGGCCCGGGGGGTCCGACGCACCTCTTCACACCTTCGTGGTTTTCGATCTTGCTGATGATGCGGATATCCCGACCCCGGTCTCCCAGAGCCTGGCGGATGGCGCGCACGTCCTGCGCCTTGCGGATAAACGATGCAAACACCATGTCTACTCCCTGCTCCACCCCAAACTGCAGGTCCAGGCGATCTCTGTCCGAGAGAGCGGGGAGATCCACCTCCGCCCCGGGCAGATTCACCCCTTTCCGGCTGCAGAGAATGCCCCCGTTCTCCACCTCCGCCAAGCAGTAATCGGGACCTTGTCAGAAGAAGGAAAAACACGCGGTTCCTGTGTATCCCATGTGCCTTCCTGCCCCAACCTCTTGCATATACCTCTCCGTCCCCTGCTCCCGATACCCCTCTGTCCCCGTCCCCTGCATCCCCTGTTCCCGATACCCCTCCGTCCCCTGCTCCCGATTCCCCTCCGTCCCCTGCTCCCGATTCCCCTCCGTCCCCTGCTCCCGATACCCCTCCGTCCCCGTCCCCTGCTCCCGATTCCCCTCCGTCCTCTGCCCCCAATACCCCTCCGTCCCCTGCTCCCGATTCCCCTCCGTCCCCTGCTCCCGATTCCCCTCCGTCCCCTGCTCCCGATACCCCTCCGTCCCCTGCCCCCGATTCCCCTCCGTCCCCTGCCCCCGATTCCCTTCCGTCCCCTGCTCCCGATACCCTTCCGTCCCCTGCTCCCGATACCCTTCCGTCCCCTGCTCCCGATACCCCTCCGTCCCCTGCTCCCGATACCTCTCCGTCCCCTGCCCCCGATACCCCTCCGTCCCCTGCTCCCGATACCTCTCCGTCCCCTGCCCCCGATACCCTTCCGTCCCCTGCTCCCGATACCCCTCCGTCCCCTGCTCCCGATACCTCTCCGTCCCCTGCTCCCGATACCCCTCCGTCCCCTGCTCCCGATACCTCTCCGTCCCCTGCCCCCGATACCCTTCCGTCCCCTGACCCCGATACCCTTCCGTCCCCTGCTCCCGATACCCTTCCGTCCCCTGCTCCCGATACCCCTCCGTCCCCTGCTCCCGATACCCCTCCGTCCCCTTCCCCCGATTCCCCTCCGTCCCGCTCCCGATACCCCTCCGTCCCCTGCTCCCGATACCTCTCCGTCTCCTGCTCCCGATACCCCTCCGTCCCCTGCTCCCGATACCCCTTAGTCCCCATCCCCTGCTCCCGATACCCCTCCGTCCCCTGCCCCCGATTCCCCTCCGTCCCCTTCCCCCGATTCCCCTCCGTCCCGCTCCCGATACCCCTCCGTCCCCTGCTCCCGATACCTCTCCGTCCCCTGCTCCCGATACCCCTCCGTCCCCTGCTCCCGATTCCCCTCCGTCCCCTGCTCCCGATTCCCCTCTGTCCCCTGCTCCCGATACCCCTTCGTCCCCGTCCCCTGCTCCCGATACCCCTCCGTCCCCTGCTCCCGATACCCCTCCGTCCCCTGCTCCCGATACCCCTTAGTCCCCATCCCCTGCTCCCGATTCCCCTCCGTCCCCTGCCCCCGATACCCCTCCATCCCCTGCTCCCGATTCCCCTCCGTCCCCTGCTCCCGATTCCCCTCCGTCCCCTGCTCCCGATACCCCTCCGTCCCCGTCCCCTGCTCCCGATTCCCCTCCGTCCCCTGCCCCCGATACCCCTCCATCCCCGTCCCCTGCTCCCGATTCCCCTCCGTCCCCTACTCCCGATTCCCCACCGGCCCCTGCTCCCGATTCCCCACCGGCCCCTGCCCCCGATACCCCTCCGTCCCCTGCCCCCGATACCCTTCCGTCCCCTGCTCCCGATACCCCTCCGTCCCCTGCTCCCGATACCTCTCCGTCCCCTGCTCCCGATACCCCTCCGTCCCCGTCTCCTGCTCCCGATTCCCCTCCGTCCCCTGCCCCCGATACTCCTCCGTGCCCTGCTCCCGATACCCTTCTGTCCACTGCTCCCGATACCCCTCCGTCCCCGTCCGCTGCTCCCAATACCCTTCTGTCCCCTGCTCCCGATACCCCTCCGTCCCCGTCCCTCCGTCTGCTTCCCGCTCCTCCGCATCCTCGGCTTCCCACTCCCCCAACCTCTGCTTCCCGCTCCCCCAACCTCAGTGTCCCTCTCCCCCATCCTCTGCTTCCCGCTCCCCCATCCTCTGCTTCCCGCTCCCCCATCCTCTGCTTCCCGCTGTTTCTTACACCGAGACTCACCGATTTCCCTGACCATCAGTGAAAGGAGTCCATCGTCCACGAAGATCCTGCCCCCGACCCTCACCACGTTACTGATGTTCTTATAATCCACCCACAGGGTCTTCTCATCACACTGGTCCCGCAGGGACTCTTCTGTGGTAACTTTCACAAGCGACCCCTTCACCAGCTCCACTTCCGAGTTCTCCCCCTGGGGCGGAAAAGACATCCAGATGATGGAGAGACAGCCCGGACGCAGAGGCCACGAACACTCCGAGCCGGAGTCTCACTCACCGCCTTTAAGACGCCGGTACGGATTTCGGGTCCTTTGGTGTCCAGCGCTATGGCCACGGGCCGGTAGAACATGGGATTGGCTGCGAAGCTCTCGGTGGCCTCGCGCACGTTTTTAATGGACTGCGCGTGATACTGGAAGAAAGAGATAACATTACATCAGGGGCAACTCTGAGGGCAACAACAAGGCAAGAAGGCAGGAGCCCCGGCGCTGACCTCGTGGGAGCCGTGGGAGAAGTTTAATCGGGCGATATTCATGCCGGCTTTTATCATCTCCTTTAACATCTCCACAGATCGAGAGGCCGGGCCTAGGAGAGAGAGCAAGCCATGAAGCGAGCACAGCGACCGCCGCGTGGCACACGCGTGTCCCGTCTGACGCCACGGTTACCAATGGTGCACACGATACTGGTGTTCCTAGCGGTCAGGGGCTCCGAGTCGATGTCCAGCAGACAGAGGTGCTCAAGGAAGGTGTCGGCCATCGAAGCGTTAAGCTGCTGCTTCTGGAAAAACGCCAAGCCGAGATCCTGCGTCATCTGCGCCATGTTCTCTGACGGACGCCGGCGGGCCGCTGCGGGGCGAGACCAATCAGCATCCACAGAGAGCCTGTCCTGATAACACAGTCACATCCCGGGACTGTCTGAGCCTGTCCCGATAATACCTAACATACAGACCCGGGACTGTCTGAGCCCGTCCCGATAATACCTAACATACAGACCCGGGACTGTCTGAGCCCGTCTCGATAATACCTAACATACAGACCCGGGACTGTCTGAGCCCGTCCCGATAATACCTAACATACAGACCGGGGACTGTCTGAGCCCGTCCCGATAATACATTACATACAGACCCGGGACTGTCTGAGCCCGTCCCGATAATACATTACATACAGACCCGGGACTGTCTGAGCCCGTCCCGATAATACATTACATACAGACCCGGGACTGTCTGAGCCCGTCCCGATAATACATTACATACAGACCCGGGACTGTCTGAGCCCGTCCCGATAATACATTACATACAGACCCGGGACTGTCTGAGCCCCTCCCGATAATACATTACATACAGACCCGGGACTGTCTGAGCCAGTCCCGATAATACATTACATACAGACCCGGGACTGTCTGAGCCCGTCCCGATAATACCTAACATACAGACCCGGGACTGTCTGAGCCCGTCCCGATAATACATTACATACAGACCCGGGACTGTCTGAGCCCGTCCCGATAATACCTAACATACAGACCCGGGACTGTCTGAGCCCGTCCCGATAATACCTAACATACAGACCCGGGACTGTCTGAGCCCGTCCCGATAATACATTACATACAGACCCGGGACTGTCTGAGCCCGTCCCGATAATACCTAACATACAGACCGGGGACTGTCTGAGCCCGTCCCGATAATACATTACATACAGACCCGGGACTGTCTGAGCCCGTCCCGATAATACATTACATACAGACCCGGGACTGTCTGAGCCCGTCCCGATAATACATTACATACAGACCCGGGACTGTCTGAGCCCGTCCCGATAATACATTACATACAGACCCGGGACTGTCTGAGCCCGTCCCGATAATACATTACATACAGACCCGGGACTGTCTGAGCCCGTCCCGATAATACCTAACATACAGACCCGGGACTGTCTGAGCCAGTCCCGATAATACATTACATACAGACCCGGGACTGTCTGAGCCCCTCCCGATAATACATTACATACAGACCCGGGACTGTCTGAGCCCGTCCCGATAATACCTAACATACAGACCCGGGACTGTCTGAGCCCGTCCCGATAATACATTACATACAGACCCGGGACTGTCTGAGCCTGTCCCGATAATACATTACATACAGACCCGCACTGTCTGAGTCCGGCACATTAGACAAACACTGTCCTGTTTGATCTGTGAGGAGCACATGTCTTGGGTCGGTACCTGACAGTCCCTCCATGGCAGACGGTGCATCTGTGAAAGGCGTCCCCTGAGTCATCAACAGCCCTGGTTAATCTGTTACTTGGTCTTTGGCTGCAGGTTTGTTGCACTCTCATGGGGGAGGGGATCGGAGAGGTGAGGACACATGGAGGGGCAGATGAGGAGGACACACAGGTGGGGAAGAGTACCACCAGCAGCGAGTATTGGGAAGAACCCCCTGAGCTGGCCATCCAATTCACTAACAAGTCAGATCACCTTTTCTAAAGCAGGGCTGCCCTGCAATCTGTGCAGCCGAGAATCAACCTCCAAGCACAACAAAGACAACCAATTCAGCTTTACGAACCTGCCAAGTGTCTCTGTTTAGATTGGCTAGTCCCTCTTTGGCCCCAAAACCTTTGTACCCTTCTCTCCTCCCCTGATACCACTTCGCTTTCACCTGATGCCCAACTCTCCTCACTGCGCCCCCAATGGCCCCTCTTTTCTAGGAGGTCAGAATGTTTGCTGGGTATGAGAGGATCGCCGGGTTCTACAGCCCTAAAAGCCCCGATAATGTGTATAGAAACAGCAGGGAATGACTTGATTAATTAATCTAATTGCCCC